>VWZZ01003808.1:0-22188 GCA_013399095.1 Psophia crepitans | reverse complement strand
AGGGGTGGGGGGGAGCAAACAGGGACCGGTGGGGGCTTCAGTCTGGCGGATGAAGCCGGAGCCTTCCGAATCACCGGGGAACGCGACACGATGGCGTGGGCGCTGCACCCAGTGGGTACCACCAACTCCTGGGTGCTCGGTGGTGGTGGGAACCCGTGGTGGTTTTGCAGAGCCTCAGCAGCGGAAGGGGGGTGGGGGGGGCTGCGTCGTTCCCCCCCCCCCCCCCCTCCCCTTCGCCTGGCACCGGCTCCCACGGGCAGCCCGGCCCCGCTGCACGCCGTGGCGTTGAGCGAGAGCGGAGGGAGATGGGGCTCTGGTTTTTTCCGCCTTGCCGCTAGCGCGCTCTCGCCCTCCTCCCGTGTTGCAGTGCAGGTTGGCCAGGCAGCGGGCAAACAGCTCGCGGGGAGGAAAAAGGGGGTGCCTGCAGGAGCCGGGGCTTTGCAGATGCTCCTTTCAAGCCCCCAGCAGCTCGTTACCTTCTTGGTGTTTTTTCCAGGCGATGCCACACCTCCCGAGGACACTGGGGACATCGGGTTTTGCTGAGCTTAGCATCTTTTCACCGTCGTACCGAAGGCATCAGACAGACGCTCATCTGCCCTGAAGTGCAGATCTGCAACAGCTACCGAGAAGACTCTGTCTCTCTGTCTCTCTGTCTCTCTTTCTCTCTCTCTCCAGTCCAAACCATTACAAGACCTGACTTCCACCATCTGGGAATCTAACCCCTTTTATGTCCCTTCTCCTTTTTCTACGATGACTCACCATTATTTTTAACTTTGAAGAGAGAGGAAATTATGGGGATCTTGGAAGCCTGTATTTCTCTCTAGGATTTCCCCAGGGTCAGATAATCGGTGTTACTAAGAGACACTAAGATTTGGCTTCTCCAGGTAATGTGATTTGTTTTCTGTGTGCCATGGTGGTTTGCAGAGGATGACAGGAGCCGGGACACCAGCGGTCGAGGAGGGGGACTGCAGTGGTCCGTGGGGCAGCTTCCACCGGCGGCTGCGAATTGAGGCAGCCGCAAAGCTCGCCCGCTTGGCTGCAGGCAGGGAGGGCAGCATGTCGCCTCACCGCTTTGTGGCCAGGGCAAGAGGACGGGGAAGGTGTCGAACTTAAAACCGGAGCCCGTTAGGAGGGTAGATTGCCTGAAATTGCACGGTTAAATGTTAACCCTTAGCTGCATGTCTGGAAATGAGACGAGCCCCGGCACCCCGCAGGGTCCCCTCGCCACTTTAGGGCTGGATGGGGTTATTTTTCTCGCGTCCTTTCTCTTCCCTTCCCCCTCGTTTTGTGAGTTTGGGGTTTTTTGGTTTGGTTTGTTTTGTTTTAAATTGGAATTTTGATTTTTAGCCCAAAAAAAAAGTTCTGGTTTGCCGGTGCCAGTTTGTCCCCGCTGGTTTTGGGTAGGTGACGGTTCCTCAGGTGTTTTCTCTCTCCCACCTAATGGGTTTAGATGGGACTTTCTGAACTCTGTCCCAAAGAAGGCACATTAACCCCCCCGAGGACAGGGATAGGCATGCTAGCGAAGGGAGCTGCTCTCCTCCCCCCAACTTTATTTCATCTCTCTCTTTCTCAGCAGGGGTAATTTTCTTTCTTTTTCTTTTTTTTTTTTTTCCCTCTTTTCTTTTATCATCCCTTCGCCTTTTCATGAGACACTTCCAAACCTACGTACCTGTCCTTCTGCAGGATAGTAGCCCTGCCCTGAATCCAATCCCACCACCGGGCACTGGGAAGAGTTTAGCATAAGGATTTCCTTTAAACCCCAATATGACAGTTGCTACCGGAGATCCTGCAGATGAAGCTGCAGCTCTTCCCGGTCACCCGCAGGACACGTATAACCCTGAGACCGACCATGAATGCTGCGAGAGGGTGGTCATCAATATTTCGGGTCTGCGCTTTGAGACACAGCTCAAGACATTAGCCCAGTTTCCAGAGACCTTACTAGGGGATCCTAAAAAGAGGATGAGATATTTCGACCCACTCCGGAATGAGTATTTCTTTGACCGGAACAGACCCAGCTTCGATGCGATTTTGTACTATTACCAGTCTGGTGGGAGGTTGCGGAGACCGGTTAATGTGCCCTTAGATATCTTCTCGGAAGAGATTCGTTTTTATGAACTGGGAGAAGAAGCGATGGAGATGTTTCGGGAGGATGAAGGCTACATCAAAGAAGAGGAAAGACCATTGCCTGAGAATGAGTTTCAGAGACAAGTGTGGTTGCTTTTTGAGTACCCCGAGAGCTCAGGCCCTGCCAGGATTATAGCTATTGTCTCCGTCATGGTGATTTTAATCTCCATCGTCAGTTTTTGCCTGGAAACATTGCCCATTTTTCGGGATGAGAATGAAGACATGCATGGCAGTGGGCTGAGCCATCCCCCCTACTCCAACAGCAGCATGGGGTACCAGCAGTCGACCTCTTTCACAGACCCCTTCTTCATCGTGGAGACACTTTGCATCATCTGGTTCTCCTTTGAGTTCTTGGTGAGGTTTTTCGCCTGCCCCAGCAAGGCTGGGTTTTTTACCAACATCATGAACATTATAGACATCGTAGCCATCATTCCCTATTTCATCACCTTAGGGACGGAGCTGGCTGAGAAGCCGGAGGATGGTCAGCAAGGCCAGCAAGCCATGTCCCTAGCCATCCTCAGAGTCATCCGCTTGGTGCGGGTCTTCAGGATCTTCAAGCTCTCCCGACACTCCAAGGGGCTGCAGATCCTGGGGCAGACTCTCAAGGCCAGCATGCGGGAGCTGGGCCTCTTGATATTTTTCCTCTTCATCGGCGTCATCCTCTTCTCCAGCGCCGTCTACTTTGCCGAGGCCGACGAGAGCGAGTCCCAGTTCCCGAGCATCCCCGATGCCTTCTGGTGGGCCGTGGTTTCCATGACGACTGTTGGCTATGGAGACATGGTCCCCACGACCATCGGGGGGAAAATAGTGGGTTCCTTGTGTGCCATTGCTGGCGTGTTAACGATTGCCTTACCAGTGCCCGTCATAGTGTCTAACTTCAATTACTTCTACCACCGGGAGACGGAGGGAGAGGAGCAGGCTCAATATTTGCAAGTAACCAGCTGCCCAAAGATCCCCTCTTCCCCTGACCTAAAGAAAAGCAGAAGTGCCTCTACTATTAGTAAGTCTGATTATATGGAGATTCAGGAAGGCGTAAACAATAGCAATGAGGATTTTAGGGAGGAGAACTTGAAGACAGCCAATTGCACCCTAGCTAACACAAACTATGTGAATATCACCAAAATGCTAACCGATGTCTAGTCGCTAAAATCTAGTAACATATTTAAAGCTGAAGTGGAACAATTGCAGATATTGAGTGCTGCTCTGCATTGTAGTTAATACAGTATTTTCTACGGTGTATATTTGGTTCTGCATGGGAAGCAATAGCTGTGTAAGTGACTTTTAACCTTTGATTTCCACCCTGAATAAGCGTTCGTGCAAAAAAAAAAAAGAAAAAAACCAACCCAACCCAACCAACCATTTTGTTTCCCTTCTCCCATCCCAGGTCTGTGGGTTTCCAAAGATACGGAGCAGTTGGGCATTTCGAGCAATGGGATGAGGATGCTGGGGGGCAGCTCCGGGCCATCCCAGGGTACCACGAACGCCGGTCCCTGTCCCATGGAGCTGGGTGACAGCCAGCTTCCAGGCACGGGGAACGGCTGGGAAGGGTCAGGCATTGCTTAACGAAGGGAAGATGCCGTCGTGTGTCCGAGTTGCTTGAAGGCTCAGGTTTCTGCCCCGGGAATGCCAAGTGCAAACGCATCGCCCAGGCTCGTGTTTCATAACTGAGAATGCTGCATGCTGCAATAGTTTCAGCCACTGCAGTATGCCAGTGTGAGGCCCAGGGGAGGGATAATTAGTATGACGGCACATTATTTATTAAGTCTTAAATTTTCTCTGCTAGGCATCGGGAGGGATGAGTAAATAAATCAAGCGCTTGGATTTTGTTTATTTATTTAGCTGACACTTCCATCACCAATATTTCCAGGATCACCAAAGACACCTCCACTGACACATTGAAAATGAGTTGGAAAAAGCATCTTTTTTTTTATATCTATATATAAAACTGGAGCAACTATGCTGTGGCCTATAATATATTTATACTGCAGTGAAATTTAACCAGTAATACAGTACAGCTGCATGGATATTCGTTGCATGAATCTGAATATTTAATACACACACAAATATATATTTTCTTAGTAGACTATACAGTATTCATGTTTATAGTGTCTATAGATTCTCTGGTGGCTCGAAGGAGATTGATGGGAGTTAAAAATCTCCATTATATTTAAAAACTGGATGGGGAAGGCATACGCTGATGACAGTATGATAAATAACAAGGCAAAGCCTGAGTGTCCGAGCATCCAGACACAAGAGCCGACTTAATGCAAGCGAGGGAAGGTGAGCTGAAAGTTAAATACCTGCACTCATTATGGGGCGAGTAATTAGTCATTAATCTTGGTGTCATGAGCAGAAACCACAGCGGATCGGAGAGAGCACGAGGAGCAGGTGGAATAGCAGGTACCAGCTCTCCTGACTTGTTTGTTCAGCAATTTTCAGCCATTTCCCATATAATTACTGTGTGTGTGTATATAGATATTTAGAGAGCGACTACAGAGCCGAATCCTCAGCAAACGTCAGCGCTTGGGGCATCAGGGACGTCCCGGCTCAGGAGTGCTGGGATGGTGGGACAAGGGCCGGAGCAGGATGACCTGCCCTGCGGCGCCCACGGGATCACCAGGGCAGGGTGCGTTCTGGGCTGGAAAACTCCTTTTGATTCATGTGGAGCCTCAGGGCTGGTGGTTTGCTCCTTTCTGGGTGGCATGTGCTGCGGGTGGGCTGGATCCGAGCTGGCGCCTCTGAACCTTTGCTTCCAGGGTTTCTAGGAGGGGTGAGTCGAGGTGCAGAGACCCTGAGGTTGTCTCTGTTTCTTCTTCATCCCCAATATTATTTGGGGATGGGTGGGAGCTGTTGGTCCAGAGGGATCTCATCTGCTTTCCCCATCCCCATCTGGTTTTCCTTCTGTTTTACCCTGGTTACTGACAATCCCCGGGGAACGGCGCCCTGTTCCTCTGCCGGGTCAGGGGAGGGGGATGCAAATCTCTTCCAAGGTTGAGCAAAGCCTCCCCGGGGTACGGGATGGGGGGTAGCAGCCTGTTGAGTTGGGGTGAATTAGTGCTGAATGGGGGCAGGGTCGGTGCGGTACCGCTGCGGTGAAGTATGGGCACAAGGAGGGAGCCCCATCGCAGAGCGTGTGAGGGAGGTCAGTCAGACCCTTCCTGAGCTCAGAGAGGAAAACCATACCAATAACAATAAAATAAACGGTGCTAGCATATTCTACAGCAATGGTTCCAAATGCTGCTTTAGGGCCGGGTCCATCCCTCGTGCTGATGTGGCTCCACTCAACCAGGTAGAATCACTCCTCATTTTTATTTTACTGATTGATTCAGGCCTGGCTGTAATTAATACAAAGTGTCCACAATTAGTGTACGAGAATCCTGACTTCTGCTTGGTGCAGAGGACCAGCAGTATCAATGCATTGGGTCTCACAGGTACTCAGCACCATGCAGCATGGGGCCCCCGGCCTGTCTTTAATTACATCTCGTTATATTAGGAGCCCTCTCCTCCCACTCTGCTGCTGCAGCTCTGAATGGGAGCCCCTGAAGCCCGTTGATATCTTACAAAAAGAAGCAATGCAACTGAAAGCAATAAAGCTCTGCTTCTGAAGCCCGTCCTGCCAAATGGGATGGGGCTGGTGCGAGCCACCAGCTCTGGTGCAGCTCCCAGGGAGGTTGACCAGCTTCCATTGATCCAGCTTGTGGTAGGTGCGTGAGGACGTGAGGTTGCACAGGGAAGCTGCTCGATGCTCCCGACCAACCCACGGTTGCCCCTAGCCCTGGATGATCCCATCCCTGGTGTGTGGGACAGCACTGAGAGCAGGTTGCTGCAGGTTTTTTGGAAGGGTGCTGGTGCTCAGTAAGACTTTGTAAAGCGCCTGGTTGTTTAATGCCTGTGGGCTTTGGATGATTTGGGGGGAGTGTTTGTATTGGGTGTATCTTGGGAGCATGAATGCTGTTGTGGTTTGGTATGGAGGATTTTTTTTTGGGATGTGTTGTTTTAGGCATGGTGTCCCTGTGTGCTTTCTGAGGCTGGGCAGGAGGGGAAAGCAGGTCCATGAGTGAGATCAGGCATATCCAGACCCATTTGTCAAGCCGGGGGGTGCTGGCTGCCTTGGGAAGCCCCAGAGCTGCATCACAGGGATGAATGGGGCTGAAGAGCAAGAGGCCTCCTGTCATCACCGATGTGAGCTGGCATCTGTCCCCATGGCAGGGGCCAGCAGAGCCGATCCCTTCCTTAGGATGGAACCAGCACCTATTGCATTGACCCAGGCAGATGCTCCTGGGGAAAAGAAGCCCTGGTGGGAGAGCATCCCTGGGCTGCCCTCGGCACCATGTTTGTGAAATGGGGAAAGCAGCCAGATAAGCACTTGGATGCTTCGTTCAGGGCAAAAAAAGTCTGTGGGGGCTGTGGCTGGAAGCGATCTGTCAGGCCCCGTGAAGCAGAAGGGTCCAGGTTTCTCCCACACACAGAGAAATGGTTTCCCCTATAGCTTTTAATGGGATTTATGCCTGCAGGTCGGAGCTCTAGTGCTATTTCTAGCTTTGCTTCTGACTCACTGATGTGATCTTGAACCAGTTTTCAGGAGGAGACTGTGATTTTTTTTCTTTTTTTTTTTTTTTCTCTTTCTTGAGGAATATGGTTTGATTCTGGGCCTGTTTCTGTGGAGATGCTGAGCATCCAAAACTCCCCTTGAGTCTGAAAGGGTGTAAAAATGAGCTGCAAAGTGGCTCAGACTGAAGCTGCTGAAGTAGGAACTGGGGAAGCGGAGGGTCCTGCCATCAATGTTAGGTTGCATCAGGCTACTTAACGTAGGTGGTCTGATTCCTTTCCTCCTCCTGGGGAGGTGTTTGCCTCTTTCTGGGGCTGGGATGGAGGACTGAAGCTCTCTGGTCTGTGAAGTGTCCCTGGGTTGGCACCCAGAGGAGACAGCACCTGTCTTTTTATCCTTTGTGCTGTGGGTTTGGCGAGATGGGAAGCAGTGATTACAGTGCAGGGTGTCTTCTAACACCCAACCACATGCCCAAGCCTGCAAGCAACCCAACAGCCCTTTAATATCTTCAAAATCTCTGCTAAGGGCAATAGGTTGAGGCTCATATACTGGCTGGACACCACCAAGGGACTCGGGCTGCTGGGGAAAAACTAGCTGTATGTAGCAATGTGTTTTATCAAGAAAACTGATCTCCGCAATGACGGTTTGTGTCAAAGTCCTACAGATTTGATTACTGAGCTATACGAAGAAAAGGATTTCTAGATTGGTGTTATGAGAGTGTAGCACGTGGGTGTATAAATATGGGCATATTTGTGCATAAATACACAGAAGGAGAGAAAAAGACAGAGGAGGAGGAGGCATTTCAGGAAGGGCCTTGCTTTGTTATCAGATAATTCCTGGGTCAGCCCTTGAAATTGCTGCCAAAGTCTTGTAGCTTTTCCAGAGCTTGCAATACACTTGAGGATGGGCCCAAGCAAAGGAGGAGATCTGGCTCTGGCCTTGGAAGTGGGGGTACCCCGAGGGGCTGGTGGCATCCAGGTCCATGTATCCCTCTGCAAACAGGCAGCTTTGCACCATCTCTGGATCCCAAATCCCTGGCTGGGGCCCGTCACGACAATTTCTGTGACCGTGCAGGCAAAGCCAAGCAGAAGTCGAAGGGATTTGTTTGTGATGTAAGTGCTGTGCCACAACGGGTGGGCTTTTTCAGGGTACTTTTTGCAGTAGATGGATTTTAAGTCCCTTGAACCATGCTGGCTTTGGGTCCCAGGGTGGTGGCAAGAAGCATCTCCTTGTTTTGGAGCTGGGGTGTGCTTATTTTGGAATCTACATCCATGGAGGGGGGTGAGCCAAGCAGTTTCTTTGGTCAGTGGGGGCTGGTCAGCACGCTGCTAGAGAAAAAGGGGCTGAGGGGCAAAGAAAGGAGGAGTCAGCTCCAAACCATTTAACTTTGCACCCAAAAAAAGGCCCTGGCTCCCTCCTTGCAGCCCTGGCAGCGTTTGACCCTCTCTGCAGCTAGCGCATCCCTCCGTCCCTCCAGTTGGGGACCAGCTGCTGCCCCCTGACAGGAGCCCTGAGGGGGGACAAGGGTTCCCCCCACCACACACCAGCCCCTGTCCTGCCTCTGGCCAAAGCAATGCCCTTCCCCAGCCCCTGTGTGAATGGCACCCCGTGGCCGCAGCCTCCCCAGGATGTTCCTGCATTTGGCTGCCCAGATTTCATCCCCTCAGACACCGGTGCTCCGATCTTGCCGCATCCCACCGCAGGGGAGAGGGACCGGTGGTATAAATCATCGCTGAGAGCACAGCACTGATTTGCACCCAGGGACGGGATCCCCCCAGCCCAGTTAAATGTGATGAGAGAGAAATTCTTTATCCATGTTTTTCCTCCAGAGATAGGGGGATGATTTATCTCGTAGGAGCTGCTGGACATCATGTAACCACACAAGGTCCACACATGTGGACCCTCATGTGGGGACCACGTCCCCTCCCCAGCCCTGCCTGGCCGTCCTGCGTTTGGGGTTGGTCTTTTGGGGTGTTGTTTCTTTTGGGTTTTGGGGTTGTTTTTTAAATTTTTCTGCTGCCTATTAGACTGTAATTATCCCTTTGCACTCGCTCCCTCATTGCTTGAGACCGTGCTCTTGTCCTCCAGTGTCATACGCCGAAGCGCAAGGGGAAAAAAAATGGGTATTGGATCAACCCTGTGTGCAGTGCCTAATTTGAGCAAATCGATAGGAAGAGGAAATCCAAGAAGGACTCATCCTAAGGATGCTGGAGCTGAACCTTTTGTTTCCATGGTTACGGGAGAAATGGGACCAGGACTGGAGAGAGGCCTATAAACTGTTAAAGGAGGACTCGTGGGAATTTCAAGTCATTTAACCATGCGTTCGCTAGACAAAAATTTAGACACCAGCTGTACCCGAATTGCACAGTGTGTATAGACATTACTGCTCTTATTGACCGCGCGGGGGTGTCCTGGGGGTCGGGTGGCTCTGCGGGCTGAGAGGCACCCGAGTCAATAAGGCTGACTGTTGTATATAGGTATACAGATCTGTGTACATACATATCCCAAACGAGCATTTGCTGTCTGGTTTATCATGAGTGTATATAATTTATTCTTCAGAGTATCATAATTTTTGTAAATATCAGCACTAATTAAGAGAAAATAAATATGTATATTATTGAGGAGTTATTTTGATATCAGTTCTGTGGAGGGGGGAGAAGAAAAGCAACTGTATTTTTGGTTGACTGGGTATTTTTTTTCTATACGTCTAAACCTTCTGCGAGAAAAGAAGGAAACAGCCTGAACTGTGGAAAAATCAGTTTATGCTCCATCACCAGCTGGTCTGCAGGGGCTGTTGGAGGGGGAAACCCTCTGGGAGAAGCTGCTGGGACTCGGTGGTGGACGTGCCGCATGGTGTGCGCAGGATCCCCCGTGCGATTTGTTTGCTCCCAGAAAAGCTCCAGCAGCAACTCAAACGGAAGGGCTGGAGCCGAGGTCAAGCCCACATTCCCCATCATTTCCCACTCCGCCAACTTGGATATCGGCCGTGTCAGTGCAGGTAATGGGGGGGGGGGGTGTTGGGGGATAAACCCGCTCTAGGGAAACCTCGCAGGCACCCAGCAGGGATTTTTTTAAGCTGGTGATCCCTCTTGGAAGAGGGAGAAGCGAACAGGCAGGGACGGTGTTGGTAGCATGTCCTCTGTGGGGTTAGAAGGGTTGGCTCCTTGTAGAATCTCCAGCAGGGAATGGGGAAGTCCATCCCAGGGAGCGCGTCATCTCTTTGGGCAGAGGAATGGTTTGTTTCCCCATCCCCAGGGAGCAGCCGTGGCAGTATTTTCTCCTGCTGTTTTGTCTTCTCTTCTCCTGCAAGTGTCTTGGGGCAGCAAGGAGGAGGGAAGGCGATGGGGGCACTGGCCTCCTGAGATTTGATGATTTACTTGGTGTCTTTCGCAGGCCATTATGCTGCTCTGGGCTTCTCTTCTTGCAGGGTAGAGCTGGGGTAGCCCGCTTAATCTGTGCTTAGGGGATGGAGGGTGAAACATAAGGAGAAGAGATTGGTTTAGTTGTACAGCCCTTGCTGTCTGCTGGGGCTCTCCAGATGGGTTTTGGGTCCATGTTTTCCCTTGTCTCATGTCTTACTGAGATAGTCCCAGCTGACCTGGAGGGAGCATGAACTGAGCAAGCTGGACCAGAGCTTCATACAGGGATTTGCTATTTTCTTGCTTCCGCATACCGAGGAAACAGGTTTTTTTTCCTTGTAATGGTGACAACCCAGACTCCCTAGAAAATGTCCTACCCTGGTCATGACCATGGCAAACTTATGGCCATACCCACCACACCATTGCTTTCTCCAGCTGCTTTCCCACCTCCAAAGAGTTTCCTTGGTCTCTGACGTACCTGCCTGTCCACTGCCCACAGAGGAGGAATAGCCCAAGAGGCAGCACAGC
This sequence comes from Psophia crepitans, assembly GCA_013399095.1. Taxonomy (NCBI): domain Eukaryota; kingdom Metazoa; phylum Chordata; class Aves; order Gruiformes; family Psophiidae; genus Psophia; species Psophia crepitans. The sequence goes on along the minus strand of VWZZ01003808.1, from coordinate 11,628 downwards.
AGTGCTAAATCTCCACCTCAACCACCCCTAAATTCCCTCATATCAGCCATGGAGGAGCCCCTGACATGGGCTCAAAGTCAGGGTCCTTGGGTTCAAGTGTCACTTCTACCAGAAAAAGCCATGGTATGACCCAGGGCATGTCATGTCTTGCTCTGTGCCTCAGTTTCCCCATCTGTAACACAGCTTGCTAAGCCATCTCCAAGGACCCAGCAAGCTGCAAAGCTTAGATCAGTATTGGGGCAGCAAAAGTATTTAAATGGGTGACTGAACCCATGGATGGATGTTATTAGCAGGAGAGGAGGTATTTAAGAGCAGTCAATTCTGAACATTTAGTTGTGGAAAATCATTTGGGTACACGAGTGTTTGAGATGCATCCTGAGCCACGTGTCACAGTGTTTGCCGTAACACTGAGTGGAAGAAATCCCCAAAACAGGCAGGTTTGTGTTCCTCAGTCCCATTCCAAGCCCTTGAGAAGCTCCAGCCGGCTTCAGCAGATGCAAACTCTTCCCTTACCTGTGTCCCGGTGGCTTGTGGGCTCATAAAGATCCTAGCACAAAGTGGTACAAGGAGTTTGCAGAATAGTCTGCTCTGCACGGGCTCTCCAAAGAGATGGCAGGAGAAGGCTGTGAGGCAGAGTAATTATTTTAAATTGACCTTCTACCAGAGTGCTGCACCATCCCAGCCATGCTTGGAGGACGCAGGAGAGGCCGTTGGGGTGTTGCATCCTCCTGCCAGCTGAGCTGCTTGTGCTTTTACACCATTCAAAGAGACAAGAAGACAGATAGAAGAATTACACCATCCAACACGGAGACCTCCCAGGGCTTGGGCAGCCCCGTGATCCGCAGCTCCCAGACCGTGATCCCAACTGCGGAGAGCGGCTGATCCCCGCTGAGCGCAGCCTGGCTGGTTACGCCTGTGCTGAATGACCTACTTTCCTCCACTTTCTTCTCTGAGTGTTGCCTCTCTGCCAGGCAAAACCCCACAAGCTCCCTGGCAGATCTGCTCCGGCTCATAAATTAAAGAGGTCTCCAAGGTGGTACAGTGACGCTCTTTGGCGTGGGGAGGACCACACCGCATGCTCCTGCAAAAGCTCCTCTCTCTGCTGAGGGGCTCAAGCCCTCAAAATCCTGCTCTTTCACATCGAGGAAGGTAAAGATTCAAACGCCAGGACAGCCCTGCCTCTGTTACTTGTCCTGGAAAGCTCAGGTTGCTCAAAGCCCATTACAGCCCATCACGTGTGCCCCAGGGACAAGCGGGAATTTTTAGCCCTCCTGGCTGCCCGTTAGTGAATCCGCTTCCATTTGGCAGAGCGGGCGCTTGGATCCTGAAAGCATCTCCCTGATCAGAGCTGCAAAGAGGCTTTTAAATAAGATGCTGAGAGTGGGGAAGGGAAAACAATCCCACAGGCGGGATGCTGCTGCCCTCCCGGTGATGCTCTGGGGATGCCGGGGGCGTTGGGGCTCGGCTGGGACCTGACGCGGAGTTGAACCACTGCTGCTGCAGCGCCGTCGATTTGGAGTAGCCTTAACCAAGCAGCTGGGTGCAAAAAATTTGCAAGGGTGGGCGTGTGAAGTGGGGCCCCCGCAGCCTATCTTTAGGTAACCTCCAGGCAAAGGTTCGGCGCTTGCACAGCTCTCGCTGAGATGCACATTTATCCCGCAGCTCTGGAGACCAGGCCGGGTCCGTCTCTCTCCTTCCCACCTGCTCTTACTCCTTCTCCTCCTTCCTTTGCATTTGTGCTGGGTGTTGAAAAACCTGTTCCTGGGAGCAGTGTTCTCATCCGCACCCCGGCACGGTGTACCGGGCAGAAGGGGAGCAATGTCTGGGAGTATTAAAGAAACATAAATCTACTCTTTTACTGAGGCAGAATTGAGTCCGCTGAGGCCCGGGATCTACGCAGCATTAGGACAGACAAATTAAGGTGTGAGTCAAGGATTAAAGCCAGCTCTACCCAAATATTCAGAGCTGCCCCAATATTTAGGCCGCTTGCCCCAGCGCTACCCCAATTTCCTGGGGAAGGCAGGCCCCCAGCTGCCTTCAGCCCGGCGCGCTGGGGTCCTTCTTGGATGTCACGTAGCCTTGTGCCTCTCTGTGCCGGGGAGATGCAGAAAGAGCCGCCGCCTCTGCTTTTTATCCTTAGCAATGGTGGAAGAAGCTGGGTTCAGGGTGTCTGGGAGGCTTCCCGAAGGCTCAGCAGGAGGATTGTCCCCCTCCTGCTCTCCGTGGCTTGCTGCCACTGGGGCAAAGCTTGCTCACCACCCCGGATGAGCGCAGGAGGTGGGGGCACTGATCCAAGCCCGAACTGCATGATGCTCCACAGCTGAGTCTTTGCGAGATTACTGGTTTGAAGGATGACTTTCTGTGTTCATAGGGAGCCAAGGGAATCAGGCGCCACAGCGTCAGGGTTAGCAGAGAAACCCCAGGGCTGCTGAGAACCCGAGGAGTTTGTTTTGCTGCTGCTTTAACGCAGTCGAAATCAGCTCCCAGCAAGAGCAGCTCTGGGGTTTGGGGAGCTGGAGATGCCAAGGTCATCCTGCTCCTTGCATCCGCACGGAGATCCGATGGGCACAACCCACCAGCTGCCCCCGCATCCTTTGCAACCTCCCTCCCCCAGTCGCCTCTCCGCTCCTCAGGCACCGGGCAGGATCAGCCCTCAAGGATGTGGTTTTTTACCCAGCAAGAGGTGAAGGTGGGGGGCAGGCAAGGGAAGCAGAACAAATTTATTCTGCCAGGCACCTGCTCCCTGCCTTGCAAAAAAATGCCGACGGCGCATCGTTTGAGAGCGTAGCCTTTTCCGCTTAGGCGCGGGGTTGTCTTCCACTGTCCTTTTATCCTTGGCTAATTAAAGGCAAATCTCTGCCGAAGGAACGCAGTTCTTCATAGTTGAGCCTTAATAACTAGAAAATGGCTGCAAATGCTTGGAGGCAGCTGCAGAAATCCTGGGCAGAAATAGTACTTTTATCTCGCAGCTCACCAGCTTTGGCTCCAGGGATAATAAATTTCTGAGTTGTAGAAGGAGGCAACAGCAGATACAGCTCTGTGTTGTCCAAGTTTACAAAAGGATCAGTTGAATGGACCAACTAAACTCCCAAGTTATGCGTGGGGGGACCTCAGAGATGACATGGCTGTGGTGAGGTCCCACTGATAATCTGGATTCCCAGGGATGCCGTAGGGACCGGCTTGGGTGGGCCCCATCTGAGCAAACGAAGGTGTTTACTGATCTCTAGGCAGGCAACTCCTCTCATGCCCAAGGAGATGCCTGCAGGCAGCTGAACCCCAGCTGGAAAGAGCATCACCCTGCTGCAGCTGCTGGAGAGGAAGATGAGGGAGGCTGGTCCCAGGTCCCTGAGGTTGAGTGAGATCTCTGAGATGGGTCCTGGGAAGTGGAAACCCGGGCTGGAAGGTGGAAAGGGCAGAGGGAAGATGAACCATGGCTCTTTCCTTCCCATTTTGCTGTGGCTGCTCTCTGCCCCCCTGCCCTGGAGCTTTGCTCCAAACCTCCTGTTATCCCCGTGGGAGGGCTGGGCAGGCCCAGGGGAAGGAGCAGGACTGGAAGATGTTTCTCCACCTTCAGCTGTCTAAAACCAAGCAGCCTGGTCTGCTGGGGTTACCTGGGGCTCTGCGCTCAGTGGAGAGACTGGCAGCTCTGAGGGATGGAAGGATGAGGCTCCCGCTGGCTCTTGGCCTCCCTCCAGCAACTGCACAGGGGGTCCAGATGGTTTCAACTTCTTCCACTTCCAGACTAGTCCCATCCACGCTCTTTAGCATTCACATGCTGGTTATTTCCACTTTTTAAAAGGCAGAAGGAGAATTTAACCCTGAAGGATCTCTATCAAATAAGAAGAATGCTCTGCTCTTGTATAACCTCTTCCAGCCAGGCAGCCAAAAGCACTTTACTCACAAATGTTTTTAAAGGTTTTGGGTTACTGTAAAGCCCTGAAACCCTTAAGGATGGGAAAAAAAAAACCAAACAAAAAAACCCAAAAACAAAACAGCAGAGCACTTGCTGTAGCAGGGCATAATTTCATGCAGACAGACAGACAGACACACACGCAAAAGCTTGTGGCATCCAATAAGGCTGGCAAGAGGCAGGCAGGCACTGATAGTAACTATTATTATTCTGATGATGACGTCACGTGGCTCTTACACAGTGCTTTTCATTAGTAGCTCTAAAGTGCTTTAGGAAAGAAGAGATTCAGATGTCTCAACTGTCTGTAGCGATTTCAGCGGAGGAGCCCAGGCGATGGTCTTACGCAGAAGCTCTTACTGCAGCTCTGCTGGTTGCAGGACAAGGGCCTCCTCTGCTCAGCTCCCAGCCACCCTAATGGCATTTTATTTATTATTCAGCTTCTAAAAGCCTCCGTGTGCTGCACAACCCAGGGATGTGGGTCTGAGAAACCAGTGCAGAGCTTGGGGGGGGACACCCTCCTCCCTTACACCCACCTACCCCCAACATCCCTGTTCCACCTGCGGCAGACTGATACTAAAATCCCAGTATTTTGGGCCTTTTTGCACATTTCTGTGAGCAGCAGCCTTCCCGCAGTGGGAAGGGATGCGAGGTGCCTGGAGGGGGACGCTCCCACGGCTTCATTCTGCCACCCCAGAGGGATTTGCTCCGCACAGGCTGTGCAAGGACAGAGAGCAAGGGCATCGCAAGAGCTCCCTGGCACAGCTCTGCGGTACAAATTCCTCTCTCATCTTCCTCCCCACGCTGGCTGGCGGCCAGGCAGGTAACATTAACCGCCCTCCACCACAGCCTTGCGGATGTGGGTCCAAGCTCAGGCTGCAGGCACCTGGGACTGTCCCTGGAGCAGCAGTAGCTCCATCCTTGCAGTGTCAGGCAGAGCAGCCTCCTCCAGGCAGGTCTGTCCTTGCCTTCACGCTGCCTGCAGCATCCACGGGCAGGGAGGAGCAGCTGAAGGTGAGCTGGCCTCATGCACCAGCTCGGCAAAAATACTGCTCTCCATTAAATCCCAGTGAGCACTGGTTTCAGAGCCCTTCCTCTCCGTGCCCTACTTCAGCCTTAGTAATGATGCTATAGGGGAAAATAGCTCATGGGTTTAGCTTAGGTGGTTCCCAGGGTGGGATGGTGGCACCTTGGCCATGGTGGGAGTCGTCACTGGACGGACACAGCCCCTGACAGCTCCAGAAAGAGAAGCAAAAGCACCTTTGCCCACAATGCGGGCGTTGCCTTGGTGCTGCGTGGGATAACGGCACCGGGATGCTCTGCCTGAGGGAGGGGGTTTGCTCAGGTGGTTTCTCCCTCCAGGCGCTCGGGGCAGCTCAGTTCGGCTCTGCCGCACTCCGCGGCTCCGGTGAGCTCGTCCTCTCTCCCCACCGGCATCAGCAGAACCGCCAGCTCAGCACAAAGCTGCAACATCGCGGCTCAAGGATTAGACATTCGTTTGCCATAAATAGAAAATTGGGAGAATGTGTTTTAGTGTATTAAATATATTCTGAGAGGCTGCTGATGCGCAGGAAGATGACTATCCTATCGATCGCTGTCCTTGTCCCGCTCCCCACCTCCCTCCAGGCAGAGATGACCCTCTCACCCTGTGCCGACCCCAGGGCCTGACCCTGTGGCCAGAAGCTGAGGATTTGTCACCGTGGTGGTGCTCTTTGGGAGCGAAGAGCCCTACAGCTGGGCTCCCCATTGGGCTGGTCCCATGGGGGATGTCTCATGCTTACGGAGGCATCCCCAGGAGGACCTCGCCATTCAGTCTCTGTGTTGGGAGCCCTGTTATGGTCAGCAGAGAGAAACTCCACATGATTCATCTGGTTTCATTTAGCCATTTGCCTCAGGGCCAAAAGAGATGTGCCTTAAAAGAACCCATTTTTCTGCATTCGTGGGGAAAGGAGTCAGGGAAACAAACTCAGATGGACTGTAGATGCCTACTGTTGGTGCAAGGGATGCCACTCAGATTTCCAGGGCACCAATGCCTGAAAAACCCTTGTTAGGACTGTTAGGAGCTGTGTGGGATGGGATGGCTTTGACATGTGCCCAGGCAGAACAGTGCTGACATGTGAGGTTCTCATGACTGTAACTGCTGCCCATCACCAGCTCAGTGTCTGGATCCGTATTTTCACAGTGAAGCCACAAGGACATACCCCCCACTCTCCCAGCTGGTGCCTTTCATGCCTACGGAGAAGAAAGAAGACCCCTCTGGATGCTCTTTTCTGGGCCGTGTGCCTTTGGCGTGCTGGGGATGTGCTTTCCCGGTTGCTCGTGCTCCCGCCGTCTGCTGCAGTGGCACAATGCCCACTTGGTCGGATGGTTTCCCAAGGCAAGCTCTTGTCAAGCGAAGGCGGGTTGAATGGCCAGCCAGCACAATGCCGTGAGGGCCATGAGCCTTGGCGATGGCGTGGGAGAAGCAGTTTGGTGGGCAGTAGAGAACTGCAGGGTCCTCATGTGGCTCTGCTGTGTGGCATGCCTTGCATTGACAGTGAGCATCTATGGTCCACCTGAGCTTGTTTCTCTGGCCCCTTTCACCATGAATGCAGAAATGGGTTCTTTTAAGGCGTTCCTCTTCTGGCCTGAAGGCAGATGCTAAATTAAGCTGGATGATTGATACGGAGGAGGGCCTCTTTCTCTCTGCTGACCATGACAATGCTCTTGGCAACAAGACCACATGAAGTTCTCCTGGGGATGCCTCCATATGTGTGAGAGATGAGATGAGTCAATGGGGCTTCAGATTCCCATAGGTCCTGTCTTTTCCCACATCAAATACAAGGCATCTTCTCGTATGCTCAAGTCATCACGGCTCATAGCAGTGGTTTCTGGTGCTGCAACAGAAAGCTCCAAGGTCCCATGGAAAGGCAAAGGTTGACAGGGCTTCATGGCAGCTCAGTGACATACTTTCTGGTCTACTGAGCTGGTTGATCCCCAACCGCACAGCTCAGAGTGCCTTTAGTTCCCAGTGCTGCCAGAGGCCCAGCACCCGTCTGCCACCGCTCCAGTGCCCTGACCCTGCACGTGTCCCTGGATTTACTCTAATTTTGTGCCTGCTGAGGCTCAGGCCTTACATTGCCAGTTAAAGGACCTTAAAATGCCTAGAGATCCTGGTCCTGCTTCCCTGGCTTCATCAAGGGTGAAATTTTGCTGCAGAGCGGTGGTGGTGAAGGTGTAGGTGCCCAAGTCCTGTGGGAGCAGGGAGACTCATCCCTCAGGTCCCATGGGAGAGCCCAGACTCCACCTGGAGGTGAATATTTTGTGTGTGTGTCCATGTTCTGTCTAAAGGTATCCTCTATTCCTTTCTCTTTTAATACTGGTTGGAGGCTCTGCCCATGGGAACTGCTTCATGGCTACACATTCCCAAGCCACACAGATGTGTCCTCTCCACCAGATCTGTCTACAAGAGGATTTCTATGCCCAGTGGAGGAGAAAAAGACACTGCGAAGTACTAGAATAGAATAGAATAGAATAGAATAGAATAGAATAGAATAGAATAGAATAGAATAGACTCATTAAGGTTGGAAGAGACCTCCAGGATCATCCAGTCCAACCATCCCCCCACCACCTATTACCCACTAAACCACGTCCCTAAGTACCACATCTAATCTTTCCTTAAACACCCCCAGGGACGGTGACTCCCCCACCTCCCTGAGCAGCCCGTTCCAATGCCCGACCACCCTTTCCGAGAAGAAATTTCTCCTCATCTCCAACCTGAACCTTCTCTGGCGCAACTTGCAGCCATTTCCCCTTGTTCTGTCACTGGTTATCTGCGAGAAGAGGCTGACCCTCAGCTCGCCACAACTTCCTTTCAGGTAGTTGTAGAGGTCAATAAGGTCTGCCCTGAGCCTGGGCATCCCCAAGGAGATCAGGCTGAACATAAGTGTCTTGGGAGTGAAGAACGTCCTTCTCAGCATGTCCCGGTGATGTTTCCACCCTGGAGCAGAGCCACTCCTTTTTAGTGACTTCCTGCTTATTTCATAAAAGCATTGGGAAGAAGGATGGGGAGATTTTCAGTGGCCTTGCAAGAGACAAGAAGTCTCATATGGTTCTCCTCTCTATTGATCGGACCCTCCAGATAAGACCTTCCTCTGAAAACTATTGCCTCGGTTGTCCATTTTTCCTCCAAAATCTCCTGCAATGACTGTAGCTGGCTGCTGTCTTCAGCGGTTCAGCTCACGCTCGCATCTGCCATTTTTATAAATAAAGGATGAGTGAATTGATTAGTCACTTCCCTCCAGCTCCAGGTCTCTCACCCCCAAGCATTTGTTGGCTTAAATGGAAACTTCTCCAAACTCTTCTAGGTGGTCCCACAGTGTGATTCCCCTTGGGATGAGATGGGAGTGTTTAAGCATCAGAAAGATCTCTCCTTCCCCTTTTTTCCCACCTTGCTTAAACATAGGGCTGGTTTTATCCTTGCCCACCCACTTACTCATGGAGTGTCACTCCAGACCCCCGGAGTGGGGTGAAGAGGAGGTGTTAGTGGGATGGGTACGCCCGTTCTGGGGTCCTCGCTGCTGGACTTGGCCAAGGTAGGGGGTACATTAAGGCAGGATCATGCCCAGAAGCCGGCCTGACCCCGTGCATCGCAGGAAAGGGTGCTCTGCCTCTTTTCCCCCTCCTGCAAGGCCTTGGGCAAGTCCCTTTAGCACAAGCCCTCAAGAAGCGAAGGCCTTGGTGTTCTGTGGGGGCTTTAAAAGCGCTGTTCCCCTGCAATGAGCCTCTGTCCGTGGTTATGCACGAGGTGGTTTTATCCTGGGTGGGAAGGAGCATTTACTGAGGTGTCTCCCCCCATTAAGCCCTTGCCCGCTGCTAGATGTTATTGCTGGGGGAGAAAGGAGGAAGAGGCCAAGCCAGAAGTCTCCACCTCTGTCCCCTGGTCCCCTGTCTCCCCCCCGATTTGTACCCTCCTCGATGTGGTACACCGGTAGCTGCATCCTCCTATTTAGAAGAAATCTATAAACCACTTAGTACAGAGCAAACCCGTCAGCCTTCCAGCGGCCTTCTGCGGAAAATTGATCAGCCAAGGGTTTAATTTTAGTGTTCTCTTTTTTTGCCCACTTTCTCTGTTTCTCTAAAGCCACCTGTTCCACCCTCAATGGCAGCACCCAGCACCCAATGGGCGCCATCCTGCTCCCACCTCTTATGCTGCAGTGTGAAGGTCCACAGCCGGTGCCCCTGTGCTCAGTGGGCTCCCCCCATCAGCCCCGGGGCTTTGGGGACAGTTTGAGCCCAGCCAGCGTCCAAGTCCCATGGAGTGGGTGTCTGAGCTGCCTGTGGGCTCTGCTGCACTGAATGCAGTCCCTGGGCTGAAAGGGAGAGATGTCCCACCGTGGGGTGCTTCAATCCATACAGACTGGTAAAATCTCCCCAGTGCGTGGCGGATTTCCCCCTCTTTTCATTTTCAGAGGTGGGGAGAGCAACGGAAAGCTGGAAAACCATCCCCAGCCAACCTGCAGGTTGGTGCTTAGTTCATCTGCACGCTCTCCTTGCCCTCTGCAGGCTCTGAAATCTCTGGTGAGGGGTGGAACAAGCCAACCACACAAAGCTCACGATGCCACAAAGGCTGCAGGTCTTGCCATTAACCTCAGAAAGGAGTAAACCCTGCCCAGATAACCTAAACCTGTAGCTACACCCAGAACCGTGCCCCCCGCCCCCACATCTGGCCAGGACGCACCACTCTGCTTTGGCCACAGAGGCTGGTGCGGAGATTAGAGCCATTCCTGAGCAGGGAGCTGGGAGAATGTTTATATTTTATTTTTTTTTTCACAGAAAAAATGATGACTCATTGACGGAATGCCTTTTGTTGTTGTTGTTGTTGTGGGAAGCATCTTGTTTTGATTAATATCTTGGCTTGGGAACATGGATGAGGAAAAAGATTTCAATTTTTCAAAGCATCCCGTTGGGATAACGAAATCTCTTTTGCTTCAGATGTTAAGCTGGTTGGGAAAAGGCCTTTAAAAGGTTAAAACTGAGTTAAATGCTCGACTGAAGAGCAACACTCATACAAATTTTCAAACTGCAAAGTTTTTTGATGTCCCAAACTCTACATTTACTTTAGGGAGGAAAAACAACTGATCGCTCCAAAGAGCCTCCAGAGGTGGGAAAGCTGTTTCCAGACCAGGAATTGCCGTTAAAAGAAGGATTATAGGGTCAAGCTCTGGCAACCTGCTTTTTGTTCGAGGATTGCCCCAAAACCATTGCAGTGATGGAGCTCCAAGCCATGGCACAAGTGGGGGCTACTGGTGCTGACTGGTCTCCCCTCCCCATGTGACAGCTTGGTGGCTGGGACGTCGCACTGGGGTGTGGAGCAAGGGCTGGAGCCAGTGGCAAAACCCCTCCCAGAATTTTTTTGTTTGGTTTGTTTTGTTTTTTTTTTCCTTTTCACTGAAGGATGATGAAGAAATTTGCAACCAGAGTCTTGCCAGGAGACAAACCGTGAGCACATCTTCATATGTGCAGGCTGGTGCAGGGAGAAACACAAGAGCAAAGGGTACTCGGTGCATTTAAAACCGCTCTTGCAAAGCTGGAAACCCCCAATCCTGGTGAAACCCACTTAAATCTCCAGGAAGAAAAAGCCCAGCGTTTCAGCAGCTGAGTGTATCCCCAAAGAGGACTCCAAGCAGAGCCTTGGGGAGATGCAGGCTCTCCACGCATGGGGGGGATGAGGTGGCTGTCAAGGGAGACATCAGCTGAGGACCCACGAGCACCACGTCTCTGCCGGCACGGTGGCAGTAATTGCTCCGAGCCATCACCTACGGGAAGGGTTGCAAAATACCAAAGTGATGCTGAAGCAGGAGGAAACGTGGGCACACAGCGGCTTCCCAGGGACGTGCTGTTCTCCTACGCTCTGCAAATAAAAATAAAATAAACCCAGCGTTGGGATGGGGTTTGTCCCTGGAGGGGATCCCTGATTCCTGTAATGAGCTCCCAAATGCTCCCGATCCAACGGATGAGCCCTCGCCGTAACTGTCCCCGATAGCTGCCCCTCGCGTCCTGGCTGGATGCTGCGCCAGGAGCTGGGAGGTGGCACAGGGCCACACGTTATTTTAATGTCTGATGTTATTTCCTTGTTTTCCAGGTGGAAAGCGGAGAGCAGGGAGCAGAGAGGAGGGGATTTGCTGAGCAGTTTGCGGCAATCATAAATTCAGACAAAATTCCACCGAGCTTTTGAGCTGGGGACGGCAGCAGAGGAGAGCGGAGGAGAGTGATGAAGGTTGAACCATGTCGTTTGGATACTCATCTCAGTGAAATGCTCACCTCTTTCCTGTGGTGGAAACACGTCCCTTCCTGCACTGCTCTTTTTCAGAAGGGCAGGAAGGCTTGGACGTTTGCTCCTTATGAGGCATAAATCATTTTTTTCCCCCTGGGGCTCCCTTGCTCCTGCTCCAGCGTACACACAGCCAAGAAAATGTCCTATCCTGTCCCCATGGCATCTGCCACCCTCCCCGTGCACCATGCCCTGCGCTCTCCCCTCCGTGGGGCTGCCCCCTGCCCAAGCCAGGGGCTCTGCTCAGGTTCATCCTCCACAAGTTCAGCTCTAGACATCTTGGTGCTATTTAAATATTTACAGCAGACGGTGGTAAAAAGGATTGAAACATGAATTATTCACAGCTTTGCTTTTATCTTGGCAAGGGCCGTTGTATTTAGCAAGGAGGATTCCTCCGGTGGAGGGATGG
>VWZZ01003807.1:94137-130788 GCA_013399095.1 Psophia crepitans | reverse complement strand
AGGTCCTACATGTGGGTCAGTGCTAACCCAAGCACAATCACAGGCTGGGTGGACAATGGATTGAGAGCAGCCCTGAGGAGAATGACTTGGGGGTGCTCGTTGACGAAAAACTCAACATGAGCCGGCAGTGTGCGCTGGCAGCCCAGAAAGCCACCCGTGTCCAGGCCTGCATCAAAAACAGTGCTACTAGCAGGACGAGGGAAATGATTCTCCTCCCTCTGCTCTTCTCTTGTGAGACCCCACCTGGAGTACTGTGTCCAGTTCTGGAGTCCTCAGTACAGGAAAGAGTGGAGCTGCTGGAGCAAGTCCAGAGGAGGCCACAAAGTTGATCCGAGGGTGGAGCACCTCTCCTCCAAGGACAGGCTGAGGGAGTTGGGCTTGTTCAGCCTGGAGAAGAGAAAGCTGCGGGGACATCTAATCACTGCCTTCCAATACCTAAAGGGGACCTACAGGAAAGTTGGCAAGGGGCTGTTTGTCAGGTAGTGCAGTGACAGGACAAGGGGTAATGGGTTTAAACTAAAAGAGGGGAGATTTAGATTGGACATTAGGAAGAAATTCTTCCCTGGGAGGGTGCTGAGGCCCTGGCACAGGTTTCCCAGAGAAGCTGTGGCTTCCCCTGGATCCCTGGCAGTGTCCAAGGCCAGGTTGGATGGGGCTTTGGGCAATGTGCTCTAGTGTAGGGTGTCCCTGCCCATGGCAGGGGTGTTGGAACTTGATGATCCTTGTGGTCTCTTCCAATACAAACCATTCCATGATTCTGTGATTCTAACACAAGGCTGAGAAAAAATCACAAATGGAAAAGAACATGAAGTTTGTGTTGGATCAGTGTATGAATTTTGAGTTTCTAATATTTTCAAATTTACCTCTTAGACTTTTTCTAAAACTATTACAAATTTGTGAATGTTCTGGTTTTGGCAGGAATAGAGTTAATTTTCTTCCTACAACTGGTTACAGCTATGTTTTGGATATAGGACAAGAATAATGTTGATCACACACTGATGTACGAGTTGTTGCTAAGCAGTCAAAGACTTTTCAGCTTCTCCTACTGCCCTGACAACAAGAAGGCATGGGGCACCCAAGAAGTTGGGAGGGAACATAGCCAGGACAGCTGACCCAAACTGGCCAAAGGGATATTCCATACCATATGACGTCATGCTCCATGAATAACTGGGGGTTGGCTGGGAGGTGGGGTACCTCAGGAACTAGCTGAGCATCAATTTCAGGTGATGAGAAATTGTGCTGTTTATCACTCGTTTTGTTTATCCTATTATTGTTATTACTGTTGTTGTTACTACTTTATCGGCAGCAGCAGTAGCAGTGTCATCATCATCATCTTCCTTTTCTTTCCTATTTCCTATTTCTTGTCTTTATCTCAACCACAGATTTTACTCTTTTTTTTTTTTTAATTTTTGATTCTCTCCCCCATCCCACTGAGGTGGGGTGATGAGCAAATGGCTGTGTGGTTGCTTTAGCTGCCAGGTTAAACCACAACAGTGAGGTAAGGGCAAAATAATTTAGTTTATTTAAGAAAACCTTAAAAGAGTTTAACAAACTAAAAAATTACTGGATTTCTTCTGAAATATATGAAGGCACAGAAAATATTGGAAAAAAAACTTTTATGAAAGCATAGTGGTAGGGAAAAGGTGAAAAATTCCCCTGATATGAACTGGATTCCAGAAAAAACTCATCTGCCTTGATAAGAATGTAGCTTCTACTGTGGGAAAAGTATTCAAAGGTGTCCTGTTTTCTGACAAATGTGCACCATGTATAAAGTCAATGAAATTCCTAGTGCATTGCATCAATACTGAATATTAGAGTTAATTGAAGCTCCCAGTAGTTTGCAAAAAGAGACAGCAGTACAGAAAAAGAAAACTAATTCTTTTCATTTGATTCTGAGTCCAAACAGATTATAACCAAAGCCCAGAGCAAGTTTTTTTTATGATTAATTAATGATGGGCTAATTTGCTTTAGGCCACAAAGTTTTCCAGCCACTCATTAATCTCAGAAAATGCCATGAGCTAAACTTGTTACTGTTTAATTAAAAAGTATGTCACAGTTGCAAAGCTACAGAAAGCTGTAAATATTATCGTTTGCCAAGCATTTACATATCCAGGATAATCTGTAGTCAAAAGAAGGAGTGCAAGAGAAAGGAACAGCTAAGCACCAGATGCTTTAGGCTGAGGTAACCTATTTTCTGTCACTGTGATTAGATAGTTCTAAATTTATACACTTCTGCAGCCTCCACGAGACACTTTTTCATCTTCGTGACTGATTATTTATGATTATACTGGCCTCAGGTGAAGCCAAAGGAAAGACTTCTGTTACCTTTCATGAGAGTTTGGTTGTGACCAGACAACCATGAAGTTAAGGCACAATTTCCTTTCTAAAATTCAGGAGAAGATGGCAGGATATCTCCAAAGGAACACACACTCACACACAAAATTTAAAAAGAATTTCTGCAATGTTTATGGCTCTTAAAAATCTCCTGGATTAATAGAAGATGATGTAGTTCTGCAACTAGAAAGATACACTGAGGTTCTTCATAAGAAAAAGCAAAACACAAATACGGATTTAAAATATATGTCTTATAAAGCTGCAATAAAATCCATTCCTCTTTTCGTTTTTTTGGCGGTTTGTTGGGTTTTTGTTTTGGTTTGGGTTTTTTGTTTGTTTGTTTGTTTGTTTGTTTGTTTGTTTTGTGATGTTGGCGTTTGGTTTTGAGTACTATATCAGAACACCAGTCTGTAAACAATTTTGAAGCTGAAGTGACAAGCTCTTTCATATCAGACTAAAGTTTGTTACATGACACTGTTGCCAGCTGACGAAATGTGACTCTTCTTTGGTCAGAATAGCATAGCAAATCTAGTTGCTAAACATTAATTCACCTAGAAAGAACATTAAAACCTAATGGACATCTATGGTTTCTTTCACATCTATTTCTTTTGAGGTACAAAAATTCCAGGAAAATCAGAATGGCTCTATATTTAATTTGGATTTTGTAAATCTTCATTCTTATAGAAAGAATTTACATTTAAAAGACATTAAGATAAAAGACATTGAGGAAGATATTTTTTTGTAAAGGCCCATACTCCCATAAGCACACACAGCCTGGCACTCCATCACAGAAGCCACCATCAACACTGTTGCTTACTGGTAATTTCATCAGAAAACTGAAAGTAAGGCAGTAGTATATACTTCATCACATATTGCTGGTAAGTGTTCAGATCAAGGCTGAGACATACCAAACGTGGATTTCATTTATCCAGTGACCACTTATGACATCCTCTCCATGCACAGGAGCCTTGAACTAACCTACATGAGCATCTTGTTTACAGCCAAAGCAGCAGAAAGGAGACTTAGTATGAGGTGAGTTGTCAGGAAAATAAATAATGTGTTGCTCTTTTCTGTGTAGCACATTTGTTCATGAAATTATATTGGAAAACAAAGTCAAGCCTAAAAAGAAGAGTGCAGAACTGACCCAGGAAGGTATTTTCATTCTTTCCTGTTATTCATGCAGTATATTAAAAGTAAGGAAAATATCTAAGTGTATGTGTACGTGTGTATTGGCTTTTTAAAAACAGGATCAGAAGTGAAGTTGGTCAGTATGAAAACTCAAATTAAGAACTCAGTACACAAAAGCATATAGAAAAAGAAAACAGAAAATGGAACAAGATTACCCAGAATGAAAAAAGTGCTAAGATGTGGCAAGAAAGAAAGTAAAAATGGCATACACTAAGAAAAGTAGCAGAACAAACATAACCACAAAAAACATTAAAAAGAGGCAGACCACAAAGGAAAACTCTTCATAAGAATAAAAAAAAATAATCATAAACTAGTCACCAACACACACACATACACACTAACAGCAGGGGAAAAGCACAGAAAATGACAGGCCAATATACAGAAGAAAAAGATCAAAAGAGATTAAAAGGAAAATGGTTTGCTGAAGATAAGGACGCAGCAACCTGACAAAAGTAAAAAATGACAAAAACCACAGAGATAAGGTAAAGTCACTACAGAAAAACATAAGAAATGAAGTGCTAGAGATCACTAGACAAACCAGTAATCAGTGAGAAAAGAGGTTTTAAGAAAAAAAAAATCAAAAGGAAACTACAATATACAAAAAGACAAAATGTTGTGTCTTCCAGCTTGGTGCCTATGCATCAGGAAAAGCTTTAAGAGTCAGATTTCTCCATCTGTTGGCTCTATCTGTCTTCTGAACTTGAGGTACGTGATGTGTGGTACTGGGACATGAGAAGCAGAAAGTTTTAGTCTTGCAGACCGCAGAGATGCCCTGCATGAGTTGAAGAAGCACCTCATTATAATCTGACCTACAGGAACTCTTAGATGCCTGTTATAGCTATTTGCTCTATACCTCATTAAGAATGATACCAAAATAAAGAGACAGAAGTTAAAAAAAAAAAGACTGCAACAGAAAAAGACTTTTTCCTCCACTAATCTGGCTAATTCTATGTAAAATCCATTAAAATGAGCATAAATGTGAGGTTTTGCCATCCAACTTTTCCACAGCTCCTGAACAGCTTATAGAAATGCAATTACTCCACATACTGGTAGCAAAACAGCTGTTCTTGTACTGTATCCAAACCAAAGAAACCTTTCAGTGCCATAGCATTCCTGGCAGAGAATAGCAGCCATAAATTACAAAAATTACCACTTTCTTTACCCAGTTCATCAAAACTAAGCTGGAGTCATTCTAAACCATCTAGGTAAAAATTGCCTACCATCTACAACAGCGTTAAACTAACGTTATTTCCCAAACAGCTAAGGTAAGAAATGTTACTGTTACCTAAATGAAGACCCAAATATCCTAGAGAGAATCACTAAGCCTAACCTTAGGCATCTATTTCAGGTGCCTAAATTAGGAGTTCGGTCTTTCTACATAAACTATACCCATTAGAGATCAATAGTTTCGAAGCACTGAAGCCAGATCATGCTATAAATAACCTGCATAATAAAAATCAATACACAAGTTAAGAACCTAAAAGAATCTGAATATTATTTACCCCACCCCAGAAATTATTTTGGCTCATCTAAAAATCAGGTTGACTAGGTTCTACCAAGGGCTTTTTTGGGGTAAAAAAGGGGGTTTGTGTATCAGATGGTATTACTGTTAGTACAAACCTCATGATATTGCTATTACAAAGCACTATTCCTGTTTTAGAAACAGTGAGAAATCTAGCATTTCGTTAAAAGTTCACTGACCTATCATAAAGTTATTGTAGTAAGAACTATTTTTCTAATTAACAGGATGTTTTGAAACATAAATCAGTCTGCACACTGCTCCTCTTCAGTTGTGTCAGTTATTTCCATGATGATTAATGCAAAGTCTACTTTCAGTAACTTACTGCAAATCTGGTAGAGAAGTCTATAGAACTCTGAGTTTCCCATAAACTGACCAAAACAAAATGTCGGATTAGGCATCAAATATGATTCAGTGGGAACTTTATCACTGAACTTCGTAGGTGGAATGCTAGGTGCTACAAATACGCCATACCAAATGCATAAAAGCAGAAGTTTAATATATGAGAATAAAGATAGATTTGATTTTGCAAAAATGCATTGGGTAATCAGGAGCAAAGATGGAGGGGAAAAATGGAATAGACTAGGTTACCAGCTGATATAAAACTGCAAAACCCTAAAACAGCTCTACAAAGTTAAAAAGCAGTCCTAGGTGGTTTGCTCTTTAAACCATCATCAGGCTGGAAGATTAGATAAGGATATTACTTCTGAACAAATATCAGCAAAGCATTATCAGTTTCAGATCCAGAGTGAAAGAAAATAAACACAAAATAAACAGTGTGTAGGGATATCTCTGTTCTAGTGAAAAGTCTAACAGGGCAAGAAGATGCACATTTTGAATACATGAATTCTAAGGAACATCAGCATTTAAATTAAAACACTAGGTCCTAAGAAAAGAATAATAATAAAAATAGGATCCAATACAATTTCATGTTAGTTTTGAGGTTGTTTGTTGTAGCAATTCCGACTCTACAGGCAGAACATTCAAATTCCCAGTAGATCTCAAAAGTTTGAAACGAACGTTACATTACATATGCTACTCCATTACCATATCTGCAGGGAAAAGTCTGAACAATAGTCCTTTCCAACCAATTCCTTTTTACTCACGTACAAATGATGAAAGTGGCAGGGCTATGAAGGAGAGGTAAATGGCAGGAAAAATACAGAAGCAGAGACATACCGGAACAATAGCCAAAAAAAAGGCCTTATGTGCCAGCATCAGAGAAAGGTATAGATGAGAAGGAAAAAAACCCAACCTTTTAGAGTGCTAGAGCTTTTGAAGGATTTCTAGGGGCCTCTCTGAAACACGGTTTGAAAGTGTTGGGGAGGAAACTTGGATCCAGTCTGTGCTGAAGAAAGTTTATGATAAATACTTTAAAAATCACTACCTGTGTAACCAGAGAGTAGAAGGCGGCAGGGTGAGGGGTGGGGTGGGGAAGGAAAAACAAAACCCCCAAAAAACTTACTTTGAGACTTTTAGTTGTACGGTTGTATCACAAAAACTCCATAAAGTTCAAAAAGTTCTACAATTGCCCTCAGACTCTGCAGGCAGGAGACATATTTATTTACATAAAAGTCAGACGATACATTAGACTGTGCATGCTTAGAAGCAGATAGATGGAATGGAGTCACAACTCCAAATGAATATTAATCCACTACTATGGCTAATTTTAACAGCTTGAAAGTCAACAAACACATTTGTCTTAAGTCCAGAAGGAATAGATATGCTTTTGAAGTGAAGTGATGAAATTATTGCAGGAAATAAAAAGCTAAATATTGTAGCGAGTGTTAGAAAAATGAAACAGTGGCTTGTCAGGTATCTGAAGAGAAATGAATGCAGATAAATTATAATTAAATGTGAGCATTACAACAATTTTTTATGCTTCAAAGCTATGCATTACACCTCATTTATCTTCACTCGTTCACTGTTCTTAATGGGCAAAATTGGCTTTTACTAGCTATTACTTTCTAATGTTATGAAGATGATTTTTTTCTCTGCGTGTCAAAGCACAGGCCACAAAAATGCTGTCCCTAACATCAAAGGTATTAGCGCCTGAATGGCTGATGAAACACAACAGGAAGCAGTAAACAAGGACTAAGTTTCTTCTTCAGTTCCTATGGAACCCTGTGAAAACTACTGCTGATTTCAGTAGCACTGACGCTGTCTCTTAAATCAGTTTTATACTGACATTGTTGGACTTCTGATTTTACTCTTGCTTTTTGGTGAGTAAATAAAAGATTGATCAAAATTATTGGGTTTTTTAATTTTTTAGTAATTTTATTTTTTTTTTTGTCCCACAAACAAGCAGGTTTTCAGACAGAACTTAAATGTTCATGACAGTACCTTGATAAATGGGGGAGAAAGACATTCCATGTTGAAACATATAGTACAGAAAACTACAAAAGGAAATTAAAAACAAAGTGCACTTGAACAGAGCAATCAGGAGACAAGTTGTCAGAGAAGGCTGAGGTCTGAAGTCAGGTTCTGATGACCATTTGCAATTGGCAGAGGACATAACAGACTGAGAACTTCAGACTGGAGCACCATGTTATTGTTGCATGAGATGCTGTTAAATGCTGTAGCCCTAAACACCTGGGGTTCCTTTAGACCAATAATACACTCAGCAATCCACAAAAATATCTATGGATTTCTTAGATATCATTATTTTCCACAACTAAATATGATTCCTACCTTAGCAGCCACCAAAGCACTCTGTAGAGCCTCTGTTTAAACTCTATGACTGGTACGATGGTATCTTCCATGAACCATCTAAAAGGCAAAAATTATTAAGGAACAGACTGCATTCCTAATGGATAATAACGTAATCCTAACTATGATTACCAGGAATTTTGTCAATAAATAACAGATAAAGCAACCCTTCAGACTATTCAGTTAGAGAAGTTTATACCCACATTTATACACTTTTGAATGTTATCCTTACTCCTTGACCAAATGTGTACCCCTCTTCTGCTAAAAAGATAAGCATGTGAACACTCCACATGACCAACAGTAATGATACCTTTAGATTTGTTTAACTTTTACACAGCTTTAAACGTCACATACATTCATGACATGAACATCATTTTTTAAGCCATCTCTTTTTTTTTTTTAAAAGCCCCCCCGAGAAGGTTTGTAATATTTCAATATCTACTGCTTAGTTGTCAGCCTTTAGGTTAATTGAGCACACTTCATCAGCAACAGCTCCGTCATTACCTGGTTCACAGCACACTGCATTTTTGATAAGGCTTTCTAGATCCATATTTTTAATGAACTTTCTTGTCCCTTCCTGATTCAGAGGAATTTATTCTGCACAGACTCATCCAACCCATTAAGAGTCCGTCCAACCACACAGGCAGACTATGTGCCTTAGGAGATTATTCCTATGTTAACAAGGGGAGCAAGATGTAAACTCCTGTTCAGCTCTTGGTCTTATTAGTTGCTTCTTCCGCCACTTCCAGAACTGAGCTTCTCCAAGGACACTGTTACACACACCACCTGAACTCCCTTACCAGCTTGGAGCTCCCCACAGAGTGGCCACATTTTCATTAGACATAGTTTCTTCTCTCTTCTCTGACCCCAGGTACTTCTCATCCCTGTTAAACCTTCACTGTTCTCACACCTCGACTCCCAACCCCTCGAATGGACTGCCAGAACCTGAAGAAAATGTGTTTTCATTTTTTCCCTGTAACTTCATCTTTCCAGCATCCTGACATCAAAATGACAAATACTTTTTTCAAAACTGAATTTCACCTTTCGGAATGTAACCATTAAAGTGAGCTAATACTGTTTCTCAACTTTGCTTGAACTTAAATTTACCCTGCTTGTTACAGGGAACTACATCAGCTTCGTTCATTTTTAAGTTGTTCAGGGTCAGCAGCAGCTCAGAAACAGATTTCACCAGAACAAAGTAGATGTACCTTCTTTCTAGTGACTTTTCTCTTTTCGGAACAACTGTTTAACGCAAGTGAAAAGCCTGGTGAAAAACACAGACTTTGATTAAAAAAAATGCAGGCTTTAACACAAGTCAGGCAATTGTTTGACCAATTAATCATGGATTTTTGTTTTCTTTGTCCTCCTAAAGTATATATATATAATAGCTATTATTACATTTTATTATTCATTTTGAGGGAATACTCTGGATGCCCAGGTGCCAGGTTAGTCCCGCTGTGCCAGATGCAGCACAGCATAGATCAAGAAAAAAATGGCCAAAAGCGGTGTATGGTGCAGACGTGTGTGAGGCAACATCTCCCCAGGCCATCAGAGACACAGCACAGAGCTGGCTACCGCAGACACAGATGGGGCACGTCTGCAAACATATTCCTCAGAGCTTCAGATGCCAAGGTTAACCTTTACGGAAATAAATCAGACACTTCCACAGCCAGAGGAAATAAAGACCGTGCTACAAACGGGTATTGCTCTGAACTACTTGCCTGGAATTTTGTATCACAGAAGCGTGAGGCATCACACAAGCAAATCAGGCACTGAAATCAGGAAGTTTCAGTGTTTTGGAGACTGAGAGTTGAATATTCTAGAGCACAAGCCTTATGAGGAGCAGCTGAAGGAACTGGGGGTGTTTAGTCTGGAGAAGAGGAGGCTGAGGGGAGACCTTGTTGCCCTCTACAACTACCTGAAAGGAAGTTGTGGCGAGCTGGGGGTCGGCCTCTTCTCGCAGAAACTAGTGACAGGACAAGGGGGAACGGCTGCAAGTTGCGCCAGGGAGGTTTAGGTTGGAGATGAGGAGAAATTTCTTCTCGGAAAGGGTTGTTGGGCATGGTAACGGGTTGCCCAGGGAGGTGGTGGAGTCACCGTCCCTGGGTGTGTTTAAAGAAAGGTTGGATGTGGTACTCAGGGACATGGTTTGGTGGGTAATAGGTGGTGGGGGGACGGTTGGACTAGATGATCCTTGAGGTCTCTTTCAACCTTAATGATTCTGTGATTCTATCAGGATTTTTATCAGCAATGTTGCTACAGAATGGGTAGCATCCATGGATGCTTTGCTGCAGTGTTGACCTGGGAAGACTGTCTCTGGCATCTGCTTCCCTAGTGCTAATAGAATAACAGAATAGTTTGGCTTGGCAGGGACCTTTAAAAGTCAGAAGTCTAATCCCCCTGCAATAAGCAGGGACATCTTCAACTAGATCATGTTGCTCATAGCCCCATCCAAGCTGACCTTGAATATTTCCGGGGATGGGGCATATATCCTCAGCCACATCATCTGGGATCCGTGGTGTGAATTTGTTTGTTTAGAACTGTGTATCTTTTGCAGTTTCTGAAAAGGAAACAGACATATTAGCAATGCAACAGATGCTTCTCCTTCCTTCTTCCCCTCCAATTCATTTAATAGGGAAAAAAACCCAAATAAAACCCCAAACGTGTTCATAACTTCTACTGCCACTTCTGAGGCACGTGCAGTTCCAAAGCTGTCAGAAGAAAAAACCTGCATTGCATTCCCAGTGTTCCCAGGCACCAGGTCACCACTGTAGCTGGCTACTGGTATCATATCCACTTAAAGTTGTAATAACTCAGGAGGAAAACAAGCCTCATGTTTTTTTTAAAACTTGCAGAGAACTCTCTTTTTCTGTAGACAATTGAAATACAGATTTTAAGGTTGAGTTTATTAAAATTATTTTGTGAATACTGGAGCACTCTGTTTAAGATATGCAACTTCTTTTCTCATAAAGGTGTTTTGCTTTTTTAAAAGTTCTTGTATTAAAATCTATCCTGTACATTTTACAAAAATAAAAAAAAAAACTATAATATTTTATGAAATTCTCCTCAAAGACTTTGAGATAAATGGAGCTATTTGTTCTGCTAAACTCGCAAGTATTTTTAGGACCAGTGTATCATTACTTCATATTGTAGTTTCAAACATGTTTTTTTACTCCGCACAAGAGTTAAACTCATGTGTTGTTTTTCACTTGTTGACAATTTCTGATGCCATCACAACTCAAAAAGCTATATTGCTTTTGTTGTTGTGGTTTCTCGTCAAGGTATCAGCAGCTTCATTTTTACAAATTAATAAATTCAGCAGTAACACCTCAAGTAATTATCTACTCATATGCACACATGTATATCTACTACTTTCATAGGCCTAATAACAAAAAACCCCCAACATTTCCAGTCTTGGTAGCCCCAAGTCATACTCTTCCCTGCTTTATTTAGCTGGGAAAATTTGAGATTAAATTCAATTAATGGGATTCAGCTTTGATCTGTCCCCATGTGAGATTGAAGCTAAAACTTATTTCAGATCTTGCATTTACAATCAATGCCATATTGACATATGTCTTAGCTCCTGACCAGTCCTCTCCAGCTCCATCTCATTTTCAACAGCCTCAACAGGCCAAGGTCTCTGCCTGTCAAAATGTATAACCTATATGGCAATCCCCATGTGCTATTTCTGGTGTCTGTGGCTCAAATGATCATCAATGTATAGTACAGTTCTGGATGTAGAAGTATCTTCAAATCTCTACTTTAGATAGAGAGTGACGCTTTACTTTTATGCCCTTTAACCCATAATTTAGGGTTGGCTTTCCTACATGTAAATTGCAGCCTGAGTAGTATTTCTGGTTTTCATTGTTGTATCCAGTAATTGTATCCAGTTGAAGAAACAAAACCAGATCCTACTGCTCGTTCACTAAACTTCTGTATTCTACCAGCTGAAAAAGCAACGTGCCTAATATTTAGCTCAGGTTTCACAAAATTCTGTAATTTCATTATACTCAGCTATAAACAAGAGTTGACTGTATTGCAACAATTAAAATCACAAAAATAACTTTAGCTAATACAGTATTTTTATGTATAAACACAGAAATACTTCACAAAGAATACTTCAGTAATCTCTGGGGATATATTACAATCTGATTAAATACAAAAATATGTAGATGGCAAAAATCTGGCAAATGAAGAACACAGCTGCTGGAAATGCTATACTATCCAACATTTCTTAAAAAGCCGAGCTGAAAAGAATGGGTACCATTAGTGTATTTTGCTACAGTGCTTTTTAAGGGTTATTTTTAGTAAGTTCAGATGCTTGTTTTCCACGTTTTCCTCCACTTTCACACTATCACAAAAATTATGTGGTATGACATTAAGGGAAATCCAATAGTCTAGAAAAAGAATGGTGCTATTAACCTCAAACATTCATTTACTGATAGTAAGAATAAAGTTTAGTAATACCAGGTGAATAAGAACTGTAACTTACTCTTAAGATGAACATCATGCACCAGAATCTGTTGTCAGATACTTAGTTTTATACAGCAGCCAGAGCTTTGAGTTTATGAGGTAAAAAATAGTCTTTTAAAGTAAAGTTACCAGATGATATGTGACTTCATGAAAATGATTAGGCTTTCATTTTATTGCCTAATAAAGCAGATTTAGATATTCCATTTGTATCCAATTGGAAAGTGCCCAAAACTATACTCATCTTGAGGAAAACAAGCATTTAATTGAAGTTTCATTCACGGGCACCATAATTTCTTCTCTCTTTTCTACCTTCCTGGTTGTGTAAAGTACATGATGCAAAACAGATGTCAATATTCTTTCTGCAAAGTCTATAATATGAACACCATTGTAAGCCATGACCGGCTATTACTGTGCAATTTAATTTTAGTCACTCTACTGTGTTTTTCATTATCAAAAATATATTAGCCCTTCATGCCTCTGATTCTTAAAAAGTTTTGTTTCAGATAAAGCAATACTAATCATTAAGAACAATATTCTATACCACATTTACTAGTTTAGGCAGTTTTGGACTCGTTTTTACTGTCTTGCTTGTGCCTTGAATCAGCAAATATAACAAACTTCGAAGCACAGCGTACTTTAAGGCTGAAAAAAGAGACGTAGCTTTTTAGGAAGTTTACAAAATCAGTTCTGGTTGGTAATACCTACCTAACTTACAGCTACCTTCCAACCTGCCTTTACATTCTCAGTGTACTTAAATAAATGCATAGCCCAGTTATCTCAGAGTCTCTGTATTTCTTCCATCTCTTTCTAACTCCTACTGTGACAATTCAATAAGATTGAGGCATGAGTCAACTAGCCAAACTGAGACTTTCAAAAATTGCAAACTACTTACCATTCCCTAGGCCAGATTCATTTTTTTCATGGGGAATTTGAGAAAAAAAATTTGAGAAAAATTATCATGGGTAGTTCTCATGAGAATTTCCATGGGGATTTGGGTAAACTGAAAGCGGATCAGCATCCAGGACCCTCAAAAGTCATCCCAAATATGTTATGGCACCTGGATAATCTCATCCTTGGAAACGGATGAGAGAATCAGACACTAGTTAAACAGAAGTTTTGGTACGGAGCGTATTGCTGTGGGAAGTTAGTCACAGAAAAAAGAGCAGATTGGAAACCTTGAAGCGAGAATCAATTCCCAAGACAAATGCTAAACCAAGGTGAGCAGTATGGTAATGAGAATTTTGTGGTGTCAGTAGAAAGAAGGAGGCTGGACAAAATGGGCAGTTGGGGGACGTTTGTGTGCTGTCCAGCAAATTCAGAGCATCATGAAATTCTGCCAGTAAATGCAGAAATTCATTCATAGAATCATAGAATTGCTAAGGTTGGAAAGGACCTCCAAGATCATCAAGTCCAGCCGTCAACCCAACACCACCATGCCTACAAAACCATGTCCTGGAGTGTCATGTCTACGTGTTTTTTTAATGTCTCCAGGGACAGCGATTCAACCATGGTACGTTGCTTCCTGTGTCTGAGTTTCCCTAACTTCTGCACTGAAATTCATAGCGTGGCTACATGTGAGAAGATATTTCACAACTATTTGACTACTGATGTTCCCTATTGTTCATTCAAAGTATGCTCTTTTCACAAATATTTTGGCCACAAAATCCATTCAGGGTGTCCACAGTAAAAGTGCCACATAAAACCAAAGCAAATAACTTAAAAATCAAATAAAGTAGTCTCAACATTTTATTTTTTTTACAAAACGTCAGTTTCTGTACAGTATTACATTAAATCTAAAGCAAGGTGACTGACATATTTGTGACATGTCTCCTGTAATAAATATTGGTGCAGAGTTTCAAGAAACAATGGAGAGAAGAAAATATCCTGCAAAGAAATCATGAGGTAATCAGATTAATTTATTTTTTTTACTTTTGCCTGAGTACCTATTGGTATCTCCTCTAAACATCAAACCAAATTTGAATAACAATAGAATATTCAAACTGAATCACAAACATTCTCCCATTAAACTTCTTGAAGCTGTACGTCAAAGACTTAATTGAAGACAAGCTATTTCATTAAATATGTTTATTTTTTAATTCTTTGATGGGGTGAAAGATGGACATTCTCCTATTCCAATATCTGGCATATTTGCTAATGTTCACAACAGATATAAAGCCTGGCAGAGGAATAAAACCAGGAATTTTTAGTGATACTTGAAAACATTCGGAGTTAGTTCACATCCAGGATAAGAACAGCTACTTTTTAAATAGTTAGAGGTTAATAATGAGGTAAGACACATGAAGTAATAGATTCTGTAGACTGAAAAATATCCTCACTATCCTAAACAAGATCTCTAGTGGGATATTTAAGTTTGGTTAACTTTATTATTACAATCAAACACTGGGAAAACTGGTGGATTCACATGTGATGGAAAAGTTAAAGTAGGTAAATTCTCAAAAATTACAGGAAGTCCTGTTACCCAGTTCAGGTTAAGTGGCAAAGGAACAAGAAAATTATGTCTGCATGATTTAATAACATAAGTATACAGATGATAGGTTAGGACTGTGGTGTTTTAAATCAGAGCACTTTTAGGGAATTTTGGATTAACCAGCATTTTATCATTAACAAAAGGCAGTAAGTATTTCCAGATTCAGGACAGTAATGGCTATGAAGCTGAGGACAAGCCTCAGGTGATAATCACTACATACAAAGAGGTGGCAAACCACGTCTCAAAGTCCAGTTCTAGAATTCAAAGAAAAAATGTCACTTATCACTTGTTCCTGATGTGGACTAGTCAAACACAGTAAGACTACATATAACAGAGCACTATCCAGCAGAAAATGTCAGGAAGATAACAGAAGAAATGGAGTTGACAAAGAAATTAGAGGCTGAAGCAAAGAATAGCCAAGAAAATTAAGTAGCCTAACAGATTTCAATGCACTATAGTAAAAGACAGATCCCTATTACGTAATGTACTGCAGTAATTCTCGTGCTTGTACATCACCAAATGCTTACACAAAGAAAAACAACAACAACAACAAAAAAAAGCAACAAGCAAGGCCATGAACATATTGCTTTCTGCACAGAGTGAGGAAAAAAAAAATCAAATCCAAAAACCACAACAGAAATACATTTCTGGGAGACAAGGGTTTGAAGGGAATGCCACTCTTCAAAACTAGAATATTAGCTGGTACTCTAACATCTCTGTAAATCACCCTTAATTATTACAGTTAATTTAATTTTATAAACAATCTATACTTGCAAAGCGATGTGATCATGCACATAATGATACTTCTCTGACAACTGTAATTCAATCAAAGTCTGAAAAATACATATTTTTTTTTTTCAGGAAAGGAATAAAAATAAACTTAAAACTCTGAATGGAATTATTCTCTGGTTAACTAGAACCGCAATGCAGGAAAAAGGAAAACTGTTCAGTTTTATATCTTGGTGCTTTTCCATATTTTTTTTCTTCTTTCTATTAAAAAATTGAGAAAGAGAAGATTCAGAGAAAAGACGTGTCTATTTTTCTCCTTTTCCTACTGGACCACCATAAGTGGTCATCCCTCTGACTTTGTATCCATCCATTTGGCAGACTGTGAAAGGGCACAAAAATATCAGGCACGACCAAAATCAGGAAAACACCCGATCCTTCAGATTCTTACAGTTATTTCCTTAATAGTAAAGTAAATCTGAAGTACATTAATATTGTCTATTAACTGCTGTTACTGCAGCCACTACAAATTCTTTTATGAAAAAAAAACTTTTTTGAAAAAAAATTCTTCTCAAGCCCAAGTCTCTTAACATAATCACATAAAAAACATGGGATTCTGGCTTTTTAACTTAACACAGAGAGTAAAAAGATTTTTATTTACCTAGGCATATGAAGTAAAATAAATGTATACCATTGGTTAACATAAAAAAAGGAAAAGCACCAGCTGACACCGGAAAAGGGCTCACTACCAAAAAATTATTCATATTTAAATTAAAATGTAAGCAGTTTCAAAATAAACAGTACCTAACATACAAGCTTGTCTGTACATATTCTAGTTTACAGGGCTTTTTTTTCCTCCAAGATGTGTAGAGATCTTTATTGTGACATTTCAAGATTATGTTTTTCTAGAGAAAACTAATCAAAATAATTTTGTCATTTCTGAAATAAAGGCTAGGAAATAATGTGCTGCTTTGCCCACCACTTTATATTGCTGACCTTTAATGTCTCCATAGAAGATCCCCTCATTTGTCTTGGATTATACCACGAAGAGTTTTCATTTGATTTTCAATGGTCTCCTTTAGCAAAAGCCATTGCCTTGTGTGTGTGAAAATCACAGGAGTTTAAGAAGATAAAATTAAAATGGAAGGAAGTTCGTCACCAACAGCCAGGACCTTGATGAAAGGCTGGAAACACAGCTACTAAAGAAAACTAAAAGGCTAAAATCAGCAAATGGTCCTGAAAATAGTCTCTTTTCAAAACTGCTGTCCAGGGTGCCTCTGAGGCTGCCTTGAACAGCAGTAGATAAGCATTACCATAGCAGTGCTTCACTTCAGGGGTCACCTTCCAGATCAGGCCACCTGAAGCATTATTCCACAAAAGCTGAGAGGTCAGTTCAATACCACCTTGCTTTCTAAGGGCTAATTTTCAGAGGTTTTCTTCCAAGGTAACAGGGCTGGCAACTAGCACACATCTAGGAAGTTTTTGGAGATTTACCTTGGTCTTCTGTCAAGACTGATCTCAGTCTCCCCATCCCTATCGGCATTCATAGTTTTTTCCCCAAAGGGAATGGAGATGTAAACTTATACCAGACACAACCAAGAAGACACAAAACCTTTTTCCACCCTATCCACTCTAACTGAGGTCAGAGCTCCAAAACAGAAATGCAGAAAATGGGACAGGAACTTGACAAATGTTGCCCCATTTTTTGGTTTATGGACGTGAAAGTTATCAGCCGGTGGAGTTAGTGCTATTTTTGACACTGAAAATCTGCCTAAATCTGTGTTTCAAGAAAGATTGAGGTGCCTAGACATAGGAGTTCAGTTTTATTTTACATTTTATTGTGTATCTTGCTTGAACTTCACCTCCTGTTCTTCAGTGGTGTAATTTCCCTGTAGGTTCTCTCTCTGACCTTTCCTGTGCAAGGCACCTAGGTATTCCAGAGAAACCAAAATGTTTAGGCACCTGTGTTTCTCCACTGAATTCTTTCTTGAAAAAAAAAAAAAGCTTAAAAAAAAAAATCTTAGTTCACACAACTGCAGAGACAAAAATATCCTAAAAATCCTTTCTAAAGTTGTGAACAGTCAAATGTTTTCCTCTCAAAGGGAGCTGCAGGCTTCTGTGGGATACGGGGTTTGTTGGCAAAGGCACTGGGAATAAGAAATGAAGAGCTGTTCTCTGCATGCCTGAGAAAGCTGGTTGATTTGAATGTGAAGATAACAAACATTTATCTTGGTAAGTGGTATGGGATGGAATTAAGCGCTGTTGGATAACAACCTTTGAGAATAAAGAGATAGCATGTAGAGATGTTCCTTTATTTTTCTCCTTTTAATTATATGCTGTAGGTCATTAAATCTTCTTATCATACTCCTACACATTCAATTCTTAATGTAACTTGAACGTAATTGCCTGTTTTACCAAACCAGATTCAAAGTTAGTCTTTCTTTAGCACATTTTTATTGCAGGAGCAGAAGAATCAGACAATATGGTTTGGGGGTATAATTTGCACGCATTATATCAGAAGCCACATTTAGTTTTCTGGGGAAAGAAACAGAAATTGGACCTAGCTATTGCTCCTGCTCTGTGTTACTCCTGGAAGACAAACTGTCATATTTCTTCACTCTATTCTGCCATGAGCATACATAGGGCAAAAGTCATCACATAACTTACAGTATACATAAACATACAATGCTGTTCTTGTTAAGCACTTTAACTATTGACATTTTTCTGAAAGCAGCTAGGCAACAATCCTAGGTCCAGACTGGAATTAATTTCCTGCATTGGATGATGTAGACATTAGCTTTTGAAAAGCAAAAAGCTCTGAATTTTCATCTTTGAGAGCAACAGATCCTGAAGTGATAAGGCATATCTCTTCCTAGAAGGGAACATTTCAGTTCATACTACATAGTTCAGCATCTACTGCATATGGCTTCTTTCAAGTTATCCTAAAATTATAAAAAGGAGACTAATTCCAGAATTCACTGTACTGTTTGAAATTCCCCTTCTCACCTCCAGCCTAGCTACAACGCATAGTTAGGCTAACAGTGAAGCAAAAAGTATGTCTCAGCTACCAGCTCATTAAAAAGAGAATTGCAACAAAAAGGTTTAAGATAAATGAGGAAGAATAAATAATAGACGTACCAGATGGGTATATATGACCCAATATATATTCAGACAGGTTCATAGTTGTTGGCCCCGAGAAGATGACACTTAAGGATGTAACTGGAAATTCTCCTCTAAATGGAAGAGAATCACCTATCTACTACTGTGATCTGACATCTTGATGTTCTGGCTGCATAGTCCTAAAATACAGTATATTCTACTCAGGCTGTGGAAACTTAGAAATTATATATTCTATATCATCTTAAAATAATTTTTTAGAAGAAAATGTACAATTTTAAAATTTCATCTGATTTTTTAGGAATGAAGATGAAGGATTATGATCCTTCATGAGCGCTATTTCTGTCAGCCTTACTGCATGAGGGTAAGGACTCTAGTGGGGATAAACACAAGTAACAGCATATCTGTAGATACAGAGAAAGTTACTACATTTTCCTGACTAGGGAACAGTGACTGCTATAGGTGCACCATCTGGCGAAGAAAGGGATGAGTGCACTGAGGCAGTAATCCAGTCCAAAGAGTGGCTCAGGATATGCAGCTGGGGGGAAAAAGAAAAAGGAGGCATATTCAGAAGGGTATGCCTGCCCTAAAATCCACCGAGAGCACAAAAGCAGATCCATTTTGAGGAAAAAATAAACTGCCAAGAACTCCTTCAAGTAATGCTCCATGCAAAGAAAAGCTGGAAGTTTTTAAACCTAGATTACAGTCCTGAAGAGTGATGACACCATTGAAAATAGGAAGTGATGATAAGGAGATACAGCAAGAAGCAAATTGGGCTGTACAATGAACATATTCACAGCTCCAAAATCTAAAAGGGATCTTTAAAAGATGCAGAAAGAAGTTTAGGATTACAGCACAGTCATATTAGGTTTAATTGGAAAGACCATGGTGCCACTAGAAGAAAGCATAGAAAATCAAGCAAAAGTACTAGGAAATAGCAGAAGCAAGTAAGAAAGGTAAAGGAAAACACAAATGCACTGGATGAAGAAAGCAGAAAAAAGCTAAGTGCATCCAGAACCATTTTAGCTGCTGCCACTACAAGAAGGGTTATTGTTATTTATTTTTTGAGTTTTTTTTTGTTTTGTTTTGTTTTAAATCACAATAAGGAAAATATAGATAAAGGGATATGTGGACAGATTAAATGCATTCAGGTCAGAGGATCTGGTGTTATTTATTTTGATGCAGTTTCTGAATTATTGATGATTATACGTGAGAAGTAACAGGAAATGAATGAGAGCCTAGAGGATTGAAAAAGGGCATAGATAATACGTCTTCAAAATGTGGCTACAAAGAGGACAAGCTGTCCTAACTTTAATATCCAGAGAGATATCTGAACAAATTACTAAACAATCAATATGTAAACAGTTTGGGGATTAGAACACGGATTTGTCCATAGCACACAATATCAGACCAATTTAATTTTTTTTTTTGAAAAGGTCATTTAATCTATAATAAAAGGAATGTATCAACTGTAATGTAATTTGAATTTTGTTGGAGTCCCACATGAGAATTAAGGAGAGAGTATGCTGTAAAAACCACTCTGAATGCACAGATAAAGTATTTGAAAAATCTTATTGAAAAAAAATGAGCTGTAGATGTTAGCAGTTAAATTTTGGAGGATTCCTCACAGTTTAGGCAAATGCAAAGTGTTTGCGAGGTCATAAAAAAGTGCCAATAGACCTCTTAATATATTTATGAACGTCTTTTTTTATTATTTAATGCCCCTCTTACTTAAAATTTGTTTTGCATCTTAGCTGGTTTTTCTTTTATCTGTATTTCCTTAGGTTACCCTTTCATGGTTTGCCTTAGAAAAAGTGTAACTATTCTATATTATATCTTTCTGGTCTTCACTAAAGTGATCTTGATGACGTGACTATCCACCTTAACTTGCAATTTTACATGGAAATTTTGCAGTTGTGCATATTTCCAGTAACTTTCCTCTCCTCCGAAATATAGTATTTTCATTATTTTCTTGAGAGATTTTTCCTACCAATTCCTTGGTTGTATTGAATACTTTCTTACCAAACTTATAACGTGTATTCTACTGTAATCACAAACACCTTTCCTGAGAATAAATGAGTGCTTACATTTCATGATCACTTTCACACAAATTACCTTCAGTGTTTCACATTCTGAATCAACTGCACTCTGCTGTGTAGCTGCTCCTCAATTACTTTCCCCCCCACCTGAAATGCAAAGTTGTTTCCATCTAGATGCACTTACTGCTGAAGATTTTTGAGGATTGTTTTGGTTTTCAGTATTTTGTTGATAATCTGATAATTTCCAGGACACATCCACTAGCTTGTTCTTGGACATTTCCAGTAGTCGCTTAAGGAGCTCATACATCTTTTTCTTTCTAGGCAGCAAGCCTAAAAACAAACCCCTACATCCCATTTTGCCTCTTCTTTTCTAACATCCTCTTCATTGAAAGGGATTTAACAAACGTGTTTCTAATCTCTTTCAAACTAAATAAAGATTATGTCCACATTAGCAAGTAATTCAGTGCAACATGAGCAGATCTAAAGAGCAAACTGGCTGATTTAGGGATTTAGCATTTATACTATAAGGCACTTTGGAAATTTTATTTTAGGCTAGCTCTAATCTGACCTCATAATCTGAAATCTCATTAGTAGGTAGAATGCATTAGACCTTCTAAAAGTCTACGTTCTGGAGTCATTTCATCTAAGTAATGCATTTTCCTTGTGAAGACAGCAGCCACAGCATGTTAACCACGGATGACCAACAAAACCACTTCATAATTACACTCTTGATCTAAATAAGGTGTTAAAATAAAACTATCCATATGGAGATATTGCTTCATCTTCCCTTCTTCTCTTTTCTGTTACTAAATCATTATTTGAGACCCGTGTTTCCACAACACTGATTGCGGCATGGCATTCATTCTGCATAAAACTCTTAGTTCTTGTTCTTTATTCTACTATTTCTGACATTTCTATATTAGTTGAGCTACTTGGTGTCTATGTGTTTCCTCATAAATATGTTTCCTTCTTGATAAGCATATACTTCACTTTAAGGCTAAACACTGTGGTGTTTAAGGAAACGTTTCCTCTTAAAAAATCCCCCAAAATTCATGCAGCAACATCATCAATGTCCTTTCTACTTGAAAATGTTTTTCTTATATACCAAAATAATACTTTACACCACATTTCAATTTCTTTCTTTTTTAGCCCTGCATTGTATTTATCTGTTAACAAATGGAGATCAAAAACCTGTATCATTTGGACCATGACTAATGCTTGGGTCAGCATCATGATGACCTCAGTTCTGGAGAAGAGTAAATTTATGAACATAAATCTTTAAGTTTCCATTCCAATATTTACTTTGAATGGTAGCATAAGTAGGATCCCAGAGTGTTACAAATAAACAACTGCTTATGAATAGATATTTTTTCCCCAATTGTCTTACTCTGCAACATCTGAGTGGATTTGAGTAGGAACTTCCATTTACAGGGACTCAAAACATCTAAAAAGATTCATGTATCACAGTAAGTCATTTTGCTTCATGTGAACTATTTTCAGTAACAAGAAGTCAGACTTTGTCACATAAATATGTAGTAAAAGCAAGGATGAGACAAAGGTGTTGGTAATAGCAATTTTTAATCAGCAACTAGTAGTTCAACTGCCAGCTGAAGTATCAGGTGGAAAATACGTAGTAGCCTCTCCTATACAAATCCTCTGCTTGTCCTACAACTACAGGATGATCTCTGAGGACACCAGCCCCACATTTTCTTTATATTAGCTGTGCCAAAAATTTCCTTTCAGTATAATCTTTCTCATCTGCTCTTGAGCTTTCCTCTCCTGCAGCTGACAGTATTCTCCACAAGAAAACTTATAACAAACCAGCTAATTTTCCCCCACTTCCCCATGTCATGTTTTTAGTACAAATTAAAAGGCTCAAATTTCTGTACCAACTAATTTCATCAAACTCACACCTTGTATTTATTTGCTTAGCTAGTGGTAGAGTCTGGACATAGGTAAGAGTTGCTTGCACTTCCATAATTTTCAGGGACTAACAAATTACTTTCTTGCCTGACTGAGAGAATGGACGGCTGTCATACCTGGTCAAGGTGAAAATTACCCTTGCCAGTGGTAAAGTGCGGGAATTAGAGGATGCATTAAACATGGGAAAAAAAATGAGCGGCCGAGGAATTTTTTTTAAACTGATTTGAAGTAGCCTCCAGCACCAAAGAAGCAAAATAATTCTGATACTGGCAAAACTGAAGATTTATTTTTTTTTGCATGTTTCTTACAGTGAAATTTTCTTCTTATTTTCTTCGCAGTGCCAAAAAAGTAAAATGTCCTGACTCCTGTCCATATAGTACATTGTACTATAGAATGTTTTTATTTTTACGGTGAATGTTGGATTTCGCCCTAGAGATTTCAGCTATTTATGCACCAGTTTCTATTCACTAGGAAATCAAGCCATTGATTTCATTTTATGACAGTTTTTGAGGTTTTCTTTCCCTTGCTTCTAAAAATGTTTACAAGGACAACTAAAGAAATACAAGAAGTGAAAAAGGAGCAGATGGCAAAGCATTTTGGCTGAAAGACAACCAAATGCTTGTTACTCCAAGAGAAGAAATTTAGTTTGTTCCTGAAAAGTAAACACAGTTCCACAAATCTGAAGGGAAGACCTATTTAACTCTTAGTAGTCTCTGGTGGTGTTAAAAATATGCTGTTCTCTGAGAGCTATTTCTACTCAGTTTCTATAATTTCACTGAATATTGTGAGTACTGATTGCAGAAAACAGCTAGAAGACAGGGCAGACTTCTCTCTTCCCTCTCTCCACAGAATTTTCTTTAGCAGCAGTATTTATAAGTTGACTTAAATTCTATTTTAAAAATCGTATCACTTATAGCTACTCTGAATATTCATGGCTGAAAAGGTATTGTATCCCTTTTGAGATCAATGGACATTTCAGCCTAAAATGAATGATGAATTATAGTGAGTTATATAGTTACTGGACAATATTTTCATTAAGAAACTGCTTATGGTCAACAAATATCATGCAGCAAACAGATCCTTCACTTTATCATGCAACAAACAAACTTTTAATTGCACTGCTCCTATAAATAAGAACTGGAGGTATATCTAAAATTGCAGCAAAAGTTAAAAATTACAGTAAGTAAAAACTGAACACAGCACAGCAGCTGCAGTTAGTGATGATATGTAATGGATATAATTGTCTAGAATTATAATGCTAATTGCAGGTATTTCTGAGTGTAACACATATTTTAAATAGAGGTAAACAAAACCTGGGAATATATGCATGCGTTTTTATCTTATACATGAGCCTTGAGCTAGCATTGTGCCAAACAGTCCAACAGTCTAAATACAGATCACTTTTTGCTATCACGGAATCGCAGAATTGTTTAGATTGGAAATGACCTTTAAGATCATCAAGTCCCACCATTAACCCAGCACTGCCAAGTCCGCCACTAAACCATGTGCCTAAGCACAACATCTATACATCTTTTAAATACCTCCAAGGATGGTGACTCAACCACTTCTCTGGGCTGCCTGGTCCAATGTCTGAGAACCCTTTTGGTGAAGAAATTTTTCCTATTACCCAGTCTAAACCTCCCCTGGTGCAACTTGAGACCATTTCCTCTTGTCCTATGCTTTGTTACTTGGGAGAAAAGGCCAACTCCCAGCTCACCACAACTTCCTTTCAGGTATCTGTAGAGAGCAATAAGGTTTCCCCTCAGCCTCCTCCTCTCCAGACTAAACAAGTCCAGTTCCCTCAGCCGCTCCTCATAAGACTTGTGCTCCGGACCCTTCACCAACTTCATTGCCCTTCTCTGGACACGCTCCAGGGCCTCGATGTCTTTCTTGTGGTGAGGGGCCCAAAACCGGACACAGCACTCAAGGTGCGGCCTCACCAGGGCTGAGTACAGGGGGACAATCACCTCCCTGCTCCTGCTGGCCACACTATTCCTGATACAGGCCAGGATGCCATTGGCCTTCTTGGCCACCTGGGCACACTGCCGGCTCATGTTCAGCCATTGTCAACCAGCACCCCCAGGTCCTTTTCCACCAGGTGGCTTTCCAGTCTCTCTTTCCCAAGCCTGTAGCCTTGTCTGGGGTTGGTGTGACCTAAACAACATCTTCCCACAAGTAACCAAGTTGAAAACTTTTCCCATCTTTGTTATGTCAGCAGCAACAAATGGCCTATGGAGTGCAGGGCACTGTGGGGTACATAAGCATACCACCAGAAATAGTCACCCCAAGTGCACTTCTTAGACAGGTTAATAGTGACTTGAAAGCCCTTCGTACTTGCTTTTTGCAAATTTTCCCTAAATAGCACTTGTGCATGGAATCTCTCTGCAAAACCACAACAAAGTCTGATCTCAGAGGGTTTAATTAATTCTAAAAATAACACTGTGGAGAATATGAGAGGGAAATATCCATTTCATGCAGGTGCACACAAGCCTACAAGCAAGCTGGAGGTTAGTGGGAAATGATGGAAAGAGTACCTGGAAAACAAACATTAAGAAAGTAAGCATGTGCAAGGAGCTTCTGATTTTGGCTCTGCTCTCTGAAGGAATTATATCGCTTAGCTATGGGAATAGATAACAACAACATTTCCTTCAAATTGTTTTTCAGGTGGTTATGCCACACAATTAAGGAAACCAATTTACCTGGGTTTGATGACTGATGTAACAACAGTAGATTGTTGTTGCCAACTGGATTAGCAATTTATTTGTATTAATGAAGGGCAAAAAATCCAACAAGACAGAGTAATGGAAGAGGAGACAGTTATGATAAAGGAAACGTTTCCCTGCCCAAGTTGCATTTAGATGCTTTGAGGCACAAATGCAAATCGATACTGACATTCAATTTCTCCCCTTTATATTGGCTTTATTTCAATCTTAACAAGGTTGTAGCACCTCCCTTATGTCAGCAGGGTCTCTTCTTCTTACTCAGGAGCATATTCTTCTGGACAGTTCATGGCATTAGATTTCCAACCCACAGATTGAAACTAAAGAGATAACTCGGTCTGGAGTACAGAGCAAGGAAAGGAGAAGGGAAATTAAGTAGTTTTAAAAAGGGACCTAGTCTGTCATTCTCAGACTACCTACTGTCCTTCTCTGAGAAATGAAATTGTGAGTAGCTTGCTTTTGCTACAGGTAATGGAAAAGTAGTAGTCATGCATAGTAACCTTGAAGTAAGGCTTGTAAGATTATCAGAAAAGGCTAAGAAATACTGTAATATTTTCATGTTCTGGAAAGGTGACTTGTTGAACTCAGACCAGTTTGCTGCTGCTTTGCTCAAAATGAATTTGCATTCTCTACACAGACGTCAAGCTTTATGAAAGTTGTAATTGGAAAAATCTCATCTCTGTTACTTTTTAAAGTCTCAACTTTGCAAAAGCATTACATTTTCTTCTAAGTTTAAAGTGTGCTGTTACAAGACTGGCAAAGAAGTCCAAAGAAATTAGGTGAATTTAAACACCACATTAAACTGCATCCATTCTAAATACTACAGCGTCTTAGACAAATATAACTGATAGAAATATGGTTTTGAAAATATGTTTTTAAAATACTGCATCAAACCCAGTGTGACCAGCAGGTCAAGGGAGGGGATTCTGCCCCTCTGCCCCGCTCTGCTGAGACCCCCCTGCAGTGCTGCCTCCAGCTCAGGGGTCCCCAGGACAGGAAAGACATGGAGCTGCTGGAGCGAGTCCAGAGGAGGCCACAAAGCTGATCTGAGGGCTGGAGCACCTCTGCTATGAAGACAGGCTGAGGGAGTTGGGGTTGGAGAAGAGAAGGCTCTGGCAAGACCTAATTGCCACCTTCCAGTACCTAAAGGGGACCTACAGAAAAGATGGAGAGGGGCTGTTTATCAGGAGAGCAGTGACAGAACAAGGGGGAATGGGTTTAAACTGAAAGAGGGGAGATTTAGATTGGACATTAGGAATAAATTCTTTACTGTGAGGGTGGTGAGGCACTGGAAGAGGTTGCCCAGAGAAGCTGTGGCTGCCACAACCCTGGAAGTGTTCAAGGCCAGGTTGGATGGGGCTTTGGGCAACCTGGGCTGGTGGGGGGTGTCCCTGCCCATGGCGGGGGGGTGGGAACTAGATGGGTTTTGAGGTCCCTTCCAACACAAACTGTTCTATGATTCTATGATTCTATGTTCAATTCTCTTCTAGCAAATTATTTAAGCTTTTCTAATGGAAAACTTGAACACTGCAGCAAAAATGAATTTTATTACAGCAAGTTTTATACATGGGAGCTTTCCAACTACCTCTATATGATACTACTTCACAGTATATTTAAATTCTTCAGGAAATGGTGGCAGAGTGCTGTCATTTCTCTGCCATTAGTTCTGTTTGCCCATGTTATTTGCTCTTAATTTGTTTCTTAAAGAAGCCAAGCTTGAGGGTTTGAGTAAATTTTATTGTATTTACCGTCATTATAGTTTTAGAGGAGGTTAATTTTAAAGAATAAGAATTTTTAAAAGTAAATACAGCAGGGGATATTATTTTTGGAGACTGTCTCTAAAGAATTCTGTAAAGTAAGTGGTTCTACACTATTGGGGGAAGATCTTGCTATGCTCTTCTTAAACAACAGTCTGTTCGCTGGAAATGAACTTTTTTTTTCTTGTTATAATTTCTGGAGTTCTATATAATGACAACTACAAATTAAGCTTGTAAATATCTGTACATCACATTTCCAAATAATTTTCAGTACTTGAAAGATATAAGGAAAAAACATTATTTACTGCAACTACTTTGGAGCTTTAGGTTAGATCTAGCACGATGGAGAGAAAACTTACTGCTTTCAAGGCTTCATTTCTTCTGCAACTCATATGTTCAGCTTCTAACACAATGATCACCTGAACATAATTCACGACGTCTTTCCCCTATATTCTCATGTGTTGCAGAAACAAGAATCGATGACTGAATCTGAAGGGAGAAGGCTGACAGCTATGGAATAGAAAGTCTCTTATTTCTATGCGCTCAGTGTCAGGGAATCCTTGACACAATCAATTTTTCAGGAACAGGCTGTTAAATTCCTTTCAGGGTGACAAAATGCAACCAATAAATCTTAAAGTAGAGTTTATAAGGACCTTATTTTTTGAACCACACTGAAAAGGCAAGAAATAAAAATATCATTCCAGAAGTAAAAGTTTGTGCTCATTATTAGAGTACATGTATCAGCATTGAGTTGATCCTGGAACACCTAAGAAAAAAGACACTTAGAAAAGTATTGTTAGGAACAAATTTTACTGTTCATTGTCGTCAGTTTTTAAAGTTCCAGCTTCTGAAGTACTGTTGTTTCAAAAAAATCTCATTTCCCTCAAATATTGTTCACATATCAGTAGGATTTTCCTTATTTTATATTTAGGGTGGCTAATGTTATAAAAATGAAATATTATCTCTATGTCCAAACTGACAACAAAATAAAATATCTTTGAAGAATCTGATGCAAGGCTAAATCACCTAGAAATGGAAATTAAGTGTGCTTGAAGCATGAGAGATCTAACCAGGAATGTTTTGCAAATGCACATTTGTCTCTCAGGGCATCTGAATTAATTTTTCCAAAAATCAACAAACCCTTGATAAGAAAAAAAATCATAAGGAGTACAGATCTCTTTCAATCATAAAACTGAAAAGCTCAGTGGAAACAGCCCTGAAGGACTTCACCTAATTAGCAACTTCTACTAAGATATCTGGAATATACTTCAGATAAAAATGTAAAGAAGGCTTAAATATTTCGATGCATATTTGCCATGTGAAGAACCAGGCATATACACAATTTGACAAAGGACCAAGGAGACTCTAAACTGTAATGAAAGGTGACAAACAAGAAGCAAATCATCTAGCAGTACATGAGAGCAGTGTAGACAAATAGACTGAAGGAGTTTTAGGGAGGTTGCATAAACGACCCACTTCCCCGCAGATATTACTCAACCTTGACAGAAAGCTTAATGTGTACTTAAAGATCTTTGTGGCTGAAATATAAACAACAGTCCTAATCAATCTGCTGCAGTTTTTCATGGATTTTCTGAATATCTGAATTAAACTCTCATTCTCCAATTCAGACTTACTAGTTCTTCTCTTACCAGAGACACGAAACACAACCCATTTCTTTCTCCTCCTTTTGACAATTATGAAATACATTATGTCTCACCTCCAGCTTTCCTTACGAATCATTTTTCAGGATTCTGATCATTTCCTTTGTTCCCTTCCAGACTTTCAATAGTTGGTTTCACCTCTTTCTTGAGATTAGTGCCAAAAGCTGGAAATACGTTCCAGGTAAGGTCTTCACAGTTATTGGTACAATATACAGATTCATTTGTATAATCTATACACAAAGTCAGAAAAGTTATGTTTTTATGGCTCTTCCTTAATAATAGCAACAGATATAAAGGAAATCAGTGCAGCTTCCAAAACATTTCACAGAAATACCACCGCTGAACTGTTTCAATAAGATATTGATATGTTTTTTCCAATAGTATATTGGATCTACAATGCTGCTTGGATTTTATAGTCCCCTGTCCTACCACTAACTGCATGAGCAGCTTTCTTTTCTTTCACTTCCAGCAAGGATTCAACTGCACAGTCAGTAGTGACTAAATGCCCTTACCTTGATCACTCTTTCTTTCTTCATGTTTTATTTATTTTAATTTTTTAATTAGAAGTTAGCCTCTTTGATTACATCCTGTCTGTCCTTCAGGTTTTTGTGTTTGCAAAGAACATGACAAAGATTTAAGATTTCACACTGCATTTGCACAGCACATGTATTTTCAGACATTTGAAATGAAGTTTCATTAACTTTAAAGAAAATGAAAAGGATGCACTTCTAAAATAAAAGATTTTGAGATTTTGGTATTCGTACTTCTAATAAGAAGGGAGATCTGTGGTTACTTATCTGAATTATGGGTATATATACAGTATGACTGTAGCCATTCAGCCTGCAGCTACATTTGAAATACATAATGAAATCATAATAAATACGCATATTTTCTATGTACTTAAGGATACAGGTAAGGAAACTGAAAAATCCACAGTGATTTTTTTTTTTTTTAATCTGCTGAAGATCAGACCCTAAACATAGCAGGTCCCATTCAGACTTTGCCTGTTTATAAGAAATGCTGATGTCTTCATAACATCATTCCTAAGGTCGTTACCACATAAATTCTAGGAGCTACCCAATATGTATGGTATTTTTGTATTTATTCTGTTTGTTGACTTAAGTATACCAGTATTCACTGACTGTGTGTCTAGATTATGTCTGAGACAAAGTGAGGGCAAGAAAAGAGGAAAGTTCTACTGTATTGGACACTGTGATTCATTCCATGAAAACAAAAAGATGGCATTTAATAGAAAAGCTGCTTTTTATTAAAAGCAATCTTCATATTTGCC
Source organism: Psophia crepitans (assembly GCA_013399095.1). Lineage (NCBI taxonomy): Eukaryota > Metazoa > Chordata > Aves > Gruiformes > Psophiidae > Psophia > Psophia crepitans. Next base: position 100,843 of record VWZZ01003807.1, on the reverse strand, counting down.
CTGGAAGAAACAAACAGTTTGAAGGCTCTGGAGGATATTACCAAACTCAGTCAAAGTCTTATAACACCTTCTCCTCCTTCAGGTTCAAGCCATAGAGCAAGCACTTCCCAGGTCTATAAAACAGAAAGGTCTAATCACTCTGAACCAAATTATATATACTGCAGATTCAGTACTTTTATTTTACCAAACTATGTGTATTTCCAAAACAAAAAATCATACGGAATCTATGCAAACATAGGGATTTGTTCATCTTATTCTTTAATGCAATCTAAGTGAGAAAGTGCACATTTTTGTGCCAGGGACTTAGCTGGTCACTTTTTCTTCATTTTTCCCTCAAGCAATGTCTAAAGTCAAAAACTTATCAGAAAACATTTCCTGCTTCATGCTTTCATACTCTGAGATACCAACTCTCTTTGCAAGCTTCCCAGCGCACACAAACCTCTGTATGACATCTTAGATCCAAGATTTGTGTTTACCAGTCTTTCTCCTTGACCAGTCCATGAAGGATGACCTTTCTGAATAATTTTGCACACCAGCTGAAAGTGCTTCTGACCATCAATGCATTTGTTAACTGGCTGTGACCAACCACAAGACCTGAAGACAAAACCTTCTTTCAGTAAAATTCACCAGAATACTTCTGTCTAAAGGAGAAATGGAAGGTAAGAGGACATCACTGAAATGATATATTTAACCAACCATCTTCACAGTAAATTTTCTTCCAAATGAAATTTTAATGAATATGTGTATATATATTACTTGAGCACCCTGGCATGCACACGTACACTTGCAGTAAAGAGGCCTTTCTCATACAACAGCAGACATTTTTCTACATTTTACTTAGTTCTCTTTATTATGGCAAGCCACTACCTTTTACTTACATAGCAGGGTCCTCATCCATAATCAAAACCTTTGTTAATCACAGCCCTATCCATCTGTCCATGCCACCTGCCATGTCTCTCCCAATGCTTTCTGACTTGCAGTGCCATTCTTCCCTTCTTGTTAGACTTAATCCTTCAGAATTTATTCCACGGCTGTTATCTCTTCATACTAAATTTTCCAGCTTTCCCAATAATTTTTTTTAAAAGGTTGTTTTATGGGTTGGGTTTTTTTTTATTTTTATGGTCTTACCTAACCATTGTCTCCTGCCAGGAACAAAATGGCTTAGACAGCACTTTCAATGGACAAGAACAGTCAAATAATCAAAAAGTTCTTCACTAGCACACTGAGTTTTATAGACAATGACATTTCCCACTGCATTTGTTTCTTTTTCAGTTTGGAGGGTCATAGATTACTCAGTTGTTGCATGAAAAGGAACATTTAGTCATTCCTGATGCCATTTTTAAAAGCATTCCAGCTTCTTCTATATAATTTTTGATACAGGAGACTAAAAGCTAATATGTTTTCAAGTTGTAAGCCAACCACAATTTTCTATAATGTGAAGTGATGATAGTTTATCCTCTATTCCTCTCCTACCAATTCCTAGGACTACATTTGTTTTTCCCCTTGTTAGTCACCATTGCTGCCGTTTTCATGGAGTTATCTATCATAATCTCAAAATATTGCTACTGAATCACAACAACCATCTTTTTATATGTAAAATTAGGTGTCTTTTTCAACATTAGCACTGCTTTATATTTACATACATTGAATTATCGGCCACTTTACTACCAAACACTCTGTTTCATAAGGTCTTCCAATATTGTTTCACACTCTGCCCTTGTCTTTACTGTTCTGAATGACTTAGTATCACCACAAAACTTTGTTTCCTCACTGCTCATCTCCTTTTGCAGGTAATTTATGAAAATATTAAAAATCTTCCAGTGTGGAGCTCTGCAGAATTCAGAAGGCCTCTCTCTACTGAAAGAACTGACTATTTCATCCTACATCTCTTACCTTTTTAGCATTTACCTACCAATTCAGGGACCTTCTTTCTTACACTGAGGCTGCTTAGTTTCCCTAAAGTCTTTGATCAGGAACTTTGTGTAAAGTCTTTTGGAAATCCAAATAGACTGCATCAACCAGATAATTCCTGTGGCATTTCAATTACCATCTCATTTCCTTTTGCTTTTAAGTTGATTGAATATGCTCTATTGCTGTTTGGAATTTCAGTTTTATTTTTCAATTCAGTTTCTACCAGTGAAACTTCTACCCATGTCTAAAATAATATCTTTTTTACCTGCTCTTCTATGCAAGGCTCTGTGCTGCTTATTTTCCCCTGAGATATTAATTATTGCTTACAATCCACTCTTGATAACAGATTTCAACGTCCAAGTGAGATTGCTTCTTTTAAAATATTTCTCATGCCTACTGTAGAAAACATCAAGCTACTTTTAATTTAAACTCTCCTTTTCTGTGAGTGTTAAAACACGGACAATGGTGAGGCTGTTGCTAAGACTGTCACCTCTAATTCTCAGCAATGCGATCTCAGTGACTTTTTGTGCTTCCCTACCTGCCTGTTTATAGTTATTTGCCAGTTCTTGAACTGGAATGGGCTGAAAATTTGTTGAGTCAGTTCTCCTAGTACTTCCTAGTGTTTTGTCCTTACAAGCCTCTAGCATACCATGAGTTTTCAACCCATGACTAGGTCCACAAAAATAAGTAAGTAGTACTAATACCAACAGTGCACTCAAATCAAGGTAGTGGGGCTCAGCGTGCAGTACTCAGATGGCCACTTGTTCTGCCTGGTGGTAGACACACCCTGGCCAGCATGTCTTACTCTCCGGCTCCTGCAAGAGCAAACTGAATTCTGCAGTAGTATATTCTGCACAGACTGAGGTAATTCTGGAGCTGCTGAAGATGCCTTTGGCATTGCTCTTGGACTCATTAAATCCAACAGTGTGTACTCAATCCACCCTGCATCCACATTACTCCTAACTCACACGAAAGACAATCTGCTCATAGGTAACTAAGAGTTAATTGTAACAACAGTGTATTTTTTATATATATTTATCATAGATCCTGTCACCTCAGAACCATAGCTGTCCAGCAGGAAAGATAACTTACTGCTAGAAAAGCAAACTCCCTATTACCTCCATACTATAGTTCAGAAAATCAACCACTAGTGGAGAAAAATAGCTCCATCCTACACCAAGCAGTTGAATAAGCCTTCCCAAAAGCCTCGGGTAAACAGAGAAGTGCAATATTCAAGGATCTTATAGAATCAGTAAAGTGGAGCTATGTATCTTTGCTAACACTTCACAGAAGAGCTTCTCTGGACTTAAGGAAAGGACGAAGAAAGGGCACTATTAGTGACACAAAAGTCTCAATAAGCACTTTTTTCTGCATTTTCCATTGATTCTCAGCTAAAACTATCCCGTCTCTTGCCTTTTTGTCTATCTGGATGCAGCTGCTGGGTTATCAATACGAACATACATCACAACCTATCAAATGACACTGCCTTCTCCTGCCAAGCAGCTGCTGATGGTGCGTGGTAGCGCCAGGCAGACATCAAAGCTCCCTATAAATCTCCATGTGTGAGAGAAAGGGGAATACAGCATGAGGAAGGATGTAAGGATAAAAACAAACTTTGTGACAGGTTGATCATTCTCAATTAAAACTAAGCTATTGCTGGAATTAAAGTGCTTTTCTTGCTTACTTCAGCTGAAACTAAGAGGAAGGAATGGAATAGATGTGCTGCTCTGTCATATGGCTAATGAGTCTTCGCCATTGTGCAACCCTATCGGATAGCTGCACAGGAGCAGGTAAAACTACTCTGGGAAAAATACACCCCAAAGAATAAGAATTAAAAAAAACATCACCCCCACCTCCAAAAAAAAACCCCACAAAAAAAAGCCCCAAACACATAATAAATGCAGTCCATCAAATCCACATTCTCCTGCCAGATTCAACGACACGGAATGAATTTTGAACATGAATTGCTTTCAAGAAAGCGGATTTTGGTATTCACACACATTGTCATCTACCAGAGCTGGGGGGGTGGAAAGAGGAATAGAAAAGAAATATAATTCATTCTCTAGTTTATTGAGGAAAGTTACTGTGCTCATATGATAGTAAGTAATACCATTATTACTGCTGCAATTTCATATTCTGACTAATATCGTACACAGCCTGCCTGCCATTAGCCTGTCTTTGAAGCATTTCCTTCCCTTGTAAATGGCTAAAGGGTTGTTCTTGATAATATACATTTGACAGCACAACATTAGGCATGTAAGATATTGCACCTCTGTGCCTTCTACTCATGTATTTTTTCAGACTTAGCTATCATAAGGCAATATTTAAGATTCAGAGAGCTTTCTTCAAATATAAATAGGCAAAGGGAGATTTTGCTGACTGAAAGCTTAAGGCTTTTTTTTTTTTTTAAGGTTATTGAATTGTCAAAGAAAGTTACAAAATATTTGTAACAGATAAGACCTGGGCTTAGGAGTAGTGAAATTCTACTCAAATTTCACTTCAGCTTTCATTGCATCAGTGTTTCTGTACTTGTTCTTGACATACTCTAAGGAAGCTCTGAGTACGGTGTCACTGAGTTTTGAGTGTTTTCCTCTTGTGCACTCTCTTCTCTGAGATAGTCAGGTCTCTGGCTGCACAGCACGTGCTGAACGTTACTGTTTGCCAGGAACTCTTCTCTGTGGAGGAGTGAATTTGTCACGTGTATTTAGGCAAAGATATCATCCAACAAAAATCAGCCTCCTGTATAACATCTAAATAAGAATTTTTATGGAATGGTATAATTTTAATAAATAAAAAGCAAATTTGCACATTTAATGCAGCAAAGAGAAACAAAAAATAGGCTAGGACTATTCACATAACAAGACCAAAGAGCTGGGAGCAAAATGAAATTAATACAGGGTCTAATTAGATATCCATAGGTATTGCTAGTTTCATACAAAAACCTTTATAAGTCAAAATTATTTTGCAAAAATCAGAAGAAAGCATTCTTAGAATCCTTTAAATTTGTTTGGTTTGGGTTTTGGTTTTTTGGAGTTTTTTTTTTCTCATTGTTAATTTAATAATGTTGGTTTGCTAATCAGGCTAGCAGAAGTGTGAGGGCTAGTGCACAGAGACATCACACCTAGAAGATTCTCCACAACACAGAAACTTTACATTTTATTTTATCTACTTTCCATATTTACTTGCTAAGCAGTTCTTTGCCACATTAATTAGTGCATTAAAATTTAATTCTTATTAGGTAATGAAATCAGCTGGTGAGACCTAGCTAAGCGAGTATTATTCCATTACCATGCCCATACTGTTGAAATTTAATTGAGTGGTATTGTGAACCAAGAACAATAGAATGTAACAACAATACTGAGCATTCATTTTTCCTCCTAAGCAACAAGCAAGGTCACTGAAACCTTTTTGGGTGATAAGATAGCTAGCAATGTATCTGCAATGCAGTTCACTTCTGTGGTCCAAACAAGCTCCCTGGTGTCAAAGACCTTTCTGAGGCTGGCAGGTAGGTAAGGGTCCCCCATTTTGTAGGAAATACCACACAAGTGGCACCTGGTTAACACAAGTTTTCAGCCGTGTTGGATCTAGGGGACTACCTTAACCCCAGGCTAAGTCTCTAGCTCATACCATTAAAACCACATGCCTCACCTCATCTTCCACAACACATTAGGGTTCCTGGGAATGAATAGCTGTATTTTGTAAAGCTTAAAAATTTTGCCAAGATTTCTATGTTCGCTCTACTTCTAATGAAACTGCCATGTTCTAGGTAACTCTTTCATGTAATTCCATGTTTTCTTTCCCCCTAATATCTCACTAGCGCACTCATCAGGTGTGCTAAATGTCTTCCCTAGGTTCTAGAAAGAGCCCTGTTGCAACGGAGTGTCTTATCACAACATGTACTTAAATCAGGCGAATCAACTCTCCTAGACTCAACAAAACAGTAAGAATACATATATAACAGTATGATCTTTTTTATTCATCTAAACTTAATGGAGATTAGCAAATAAGTGCAATACAGATTTACTGTGCTGATTTTGATTTATGGATGACCATATATTAACAAAGATTTTTTTCAGTCATGATGTCCAATTATCATTCTAGTAAAAGGTTATCTTCTCCAGTTAGCTCTCAAGCACTTTGTCCTTGTGTTTGGCAAGTGGAGAACCTGCCATATTACAACAATCCAAAAACTTGCTTTTGAAAACCGAGAAGACAATTTAAAAAAAAAAAAAAAGAGAGAGAGAGAGAAGGAGAAAGAACACTTTGGAACAACAGAAATACGAAAAGGATCCAAATTCTATCCCTCTCAAATCTGAATTATTGTAAAAATTTAAGTATCACAAAAATTTCCCTTTTACCTGCAGTACAAGGTTTCAAGCACTACTTCAGAGAATCTATGTGTTTAAGAAAATAACTATGGGAAGAAAACAAGAAGTTTCCCCGACTTCTAAGGAGTTTTGAGTTAGTCCAGCTTTTAACAAAATTGACATATGTGGGAAACTTCTTTAGAGAAGCTCGACAAAGAGAACAGGCTGCCCAGAGAGATTGTGGAGTCTCCTCTGGAGAGGCTGAAGACCCATCTGGATGCCTACCTGTGCAGCCTAATGTAGGGCACCTGCTTTGGCAGGGGAGTTGGCCTTGATGATCTCTATCGGTCCCTTCCAACCCCTACCAATCTGTGGTTCTGTGATTCTGTGATTCTCCTGCTCAACAGGATTGGTTCGGGGTGGGGGTGTCTCTTTTTTTCTGTTTGGTTTGTTTTGTTTTGTTTTGAAAGTATTGTAAGGGAAAAGAA
>VWZZ01003807.1:71714-94018 GCA_013399095.1 Psophia crepitans | reverse complement strand
TCTTCTTTTCTTTTTTTTTTTTTTTGTTTTGAAAGTATTGAAGGGAAAAAAAAAAAAAAAAAAAAAAGAAGGAACAAAAAGCAGGAATGATCTAAGGGTTACTATTGCTTAGTGTAAAAATCACTCCTTAGATAATTAAACCAAATCATTGTTGTAAGCTGTGTCTTCTCCTGATAAGAATTCGGAAAATGAAATATTTGTTTAATTACAACTATGTGAATTTCTTGAAAAATCAGTGGAGGTTAATAACTTTTCTGTTGTTATTAAAGCCACAGAGGAATAATTGGGGCAACAATTTAATGACTGATTTGATTGCTATATTAGATAGCCGGTGTCTTGGGGTTCTTTTCAAGGGGGTGGAAGAGTTCGCATTATTGCTTCCTGCAGTAGCCCATTATTTCTTTTCTTACAGTTTAACAAGGTTTCAGTTAAAACTATAATTCTAGTCTTAACTAGAAGCTAATGACCTTCTCATTCAAAAAGAGCTGTACTTTGATATCATCATGTAAGGATATTTTGAGCGGTAAAGATGCACAAAAACATGCACAGACTGGAGTGTGACACGTGAGAAAAGTAATATGATCCAAACAGCATCTGACAAGTAAAACTGGATATTTAATAATGCAGTTATTAGATGTGGTTCCAGACACTAGTAAACATTTTCTGTAATTTGCCTGCATTATTTTCATGATAAGCTAATGCAAAATTTAAGAAGAAAAGTGCATCAATCTGAATGTGGCTATTTTCTGAGCAAATGGCAAGATTAAGAATCTATAAAAAGAATTTATGAGGCTTAATCCTAAGAAACTATAGGGAATTATTATTACCTTTGTGGGTAGTCACTGCTTCAAGCTCAATTCCTATTGTTTCATGTATAATTTAGTTCCTATATATTCACCACCATGTTTCAGAAAGGTCTAGAGTGATACCTGCTAAAAGAGATAAGCTTTACTGCAGGCTTTCATTCCTGGATAGAATTTGGCAGTATGAATCTGATAACGTAAATGCAGTTTTACACAACCAGTTTATTGTCTGCGGTGAACACAAATCCTTTCAGTCTCAAGAGCTCACAAACAGAACCCGTAAGTGAAAAATGTCCAGGGCCCTGTAAATTAATGCAGTCCCACAGAGTTACCTGAATTACACAGAAATTTTTAATGTTTTGGTAATATTGACCAGAGAGAATACGAAAGTCAAAACTCTAGAGGGCAAAGACTACTTTTCGTACTTTATGTCTAGCTTAATTGTAGTTGAACTTAAAATTTTTAAAAGTACACTAAAATGTGTATATGCACTTCTTTGCTTTGTAGGAAAAAGGAACAAATGTCCCTGTACTTAAAAGCTCCGAGGGGTAGGATTCCTTTGGACTCTGCAGCTACCCGATAGGATGGAAAAAAAGGGAGGAAGGTGAAGCATTCTTCTGACAAAGGTACCCAAACTTGGGTACTGCTATAAAACATACAGGAAGCATATATTCCAACAAGATGATGAGCTGCATGTCGAGATAAATTAAGAATGTTTCAGACTGCAAAGAATGTCCTGGTAAACCCATTGGAGTACTTGAATAGCCACATACAGGTTGCACATTAATTTTACTACTTGTCCTGGTTTCACCTGAGATAGAGCCAGTTTTTCTTTCTAGTAGCCGGTGTAGTGAAGAGTTTTGGATTTAGTATAAAAATAATATTGATAACATACTGATGCTTTTAGTTGTTGCTGGGTAGTTGTGTCTACACTAAGACAAGGCCTTGGCTGCTTCTCACACCACCCCACCAGCGAGTGGGCTGGGGGTGCACAAGGAGTTGGGAGGGGACACAGCCGGGACAGCTGACCCCAATGACCGAAGGGATATTATACCATACGGCATCATGCTCAGCATGTAAAGCTGGGGGAGGAAGGAAGGGGAAGGACGTTCAGAGTGATGATGTTTGTCTTCTCAAGTCACCGTTACACGTGACGGAGCCCTGCTGTCCTGGGGATGGCTGAACCCCTGCCTGCCATGGGCAGTGGGGAATGAATTCCTTGGGTTGCTTTGCTTGTGCACGTCGCTTTTGCTTCATCTATGAAACTGTCTTTACCTCAATCCATGAGTTTTTTCGCTTTTCCAACTCTCTCCCCATCCTTCTGGGGGGCAGTGAGTGAGCAGCTGGCTATGTGGGGCTGAGCTGCTGGCTGGGATTAAACTCCATTAGTACAGGAAATCATGACTTAAATAGCTTTCAAGCCAAGTCTCAGATGCCACACTGACCGTTTAAGTTCAAGTCAGACATCAAGTACAAGTATGCTGATGCTCTGTATGATCACATACATTGCTCACAAAGAGATAATAGTACCACACATAGGAAATTTGAGGGTTTGTCTGGGGTTTTTCTGAGTGGGAGGAAGAGAAAGGTGCAGGGGGTGTACAACTTAAGCATTTCAAATCAGATTTAGAAAAAGGAGCTTCTGTTTCAAAATCCTTCATGACTACACAGATCAGAAGGTCATGCCACATACTGAAATAGCAACGGAAGATCATGATTATGTTCCATCTCTTTACCAGAATGGCTGATATGTTATCAAATATCTCAGAATCATCAGTTACTCATTATCTCTCCATAGGTATTCAGTAGACTAGTCACAATTTAAACCATTTTTTGGGACAACCTGTGTCAGCTGACTTGTTTCTTAATCTTGGATTTCTGGGAAAATTCTGAAGTACTATAACTTTTGTCAACTTTTCAAAAGAAGATGAGCAGAAAAGCAACAGGACACTTAATTGGATATCAGCCCCTGTAAACAACAAGGTAGTAAAGGCTACAAGAGCCAAAACAGAGCAAAAATTGAAATAGCAATTAAAAAAAAAAAAAGCAAAAAGAAACCAACCAAACTTGTAATTTACATGTTTTCAGAAAGATTTTTCAGAGACTGGCATACTAGGAGCATGTCTCCTCTTTCAGATGCCTTCAATTCAAAACTTAGTGCCTCCTGAGAGATTCACTTTACCTAAAAGTGCAATTTCCTGGGTTCAACACAGAAAAAAATGAGTGAGATGCAATGGTCTGTGATACACACGAAAACTATGAATACATGAGGTAATGATCTTTTCTGGTCTCAGACTTAGTGCATTCATTATATTTTAAGATACATCATTACCTAACGCAGATAGGATGTTTGACTTAAAAAGGAGGAAGTAAGTATAATTAATATACAGTACAGAGGAAAAGTTAGGCAAATATCTTACCAGTTCAGCAGCCTTTAAGAAAATGAACACATTAATTCATGTTAGTTGTTTTCTTACAAGTGTTTGTTCAGTTTGTATAAACTTTCGAACGAATGTATTTTCCTACTCTCCTGCATTGGAAAAGATAGCAAATAGTTATTTTGAAATAGATTATATTCATGGGAGTGAATTCTAAATTCTGTTAAGATCACAGCCTAAATAGAAATTTGATTCCAACAGTTATAGTCATCTAGTGAGCAAAAGATCTCTGCTGCGAGAGGGATTCTCAAAGTGGTTAACTGTTGATCTAAGTTTGAAATTGCGTAATGAAATTAATTTCAACAGCACACATTTCCTCATTGAATCTTTAAACAAAAAACTGCCAACCAAAACTGAGTTTTTATGAACAAGTGTTGATAACTACTTACAGATATTCAACAGACCAGAGATAGTTTATAACTATTCTATAGTGTATAATGTAAAATAATCAAATGTGAGAAACCATAACTGTTTCTAGATAACCAGAGAACAGAAAAATCTTAAGATTAAATGGCCTCAAGTTGCAGCAGGGGAGGCTTAGATTGGATATTAGGAAAAAAAATGTTCTTCAAAAGGGTTATCAAGCACAGGAACAGGCTGCCCAGGGAAGTGGTTGAGTCACCATGCCTGCAAGTATTTAAAAGACATGTAGATGTGGTGCTTAGGGATGCGTTTTAGTGGTGGACTTGGCAGTGCTGAGTTAATGGTTCAACTTGATGATCTTAAAGGCCTTTTCCAACCAAAACAATTCTGTGACTTAATATTTTAAAAATTATCTTCTCACTTTAGAAACAAGTAAGCATATCAAGGAGGGTTACTCTGAGTAGCCTAATTCAACTTTTAATGTTCAGAACCAAAATATATAAAAAAAATGCATTGACCATATAAACTTTCATCTTCAACTTGCAAAAATTAGCATAAGAAAAGACACCCTAGTTTCCCTGAATTAAGACTGGTTACTCGTTTTTCAGCCTTTTAGGGGTAAGTCACACATGTTTTTTCTGAGGAAATTACCTTACATTACCTTATATATAGACTAATACATATATATAATATTCATATACATATATATATAATATTCATATATATGTATACATATATATAACATTCATATACATGTATACACATATAGTATTCATATACATATATATAATATCCATATATATATATATGGCCTCAAGTTGCGTCAGGGCAGGTTTAGATTGGATATTAGGAAAAACTTCTTCACAGAAAGAGTAGTGAGGTGTTGGAACAGACTGCCCAGAGAGGTGGTTGAATCGCCGTCCCTGGAGACGTTCAAAAAACATGTAGACGTGGCACTCCAGGACATGGTTTAGTAGGCCTGGTGGTGTTAGGTTGACAGTTGGACTTGATGATCTCAGAGGTCCTTTCCAACCTTAGTGATTCTACGATTCTATGATATATTCACCAATTAAATAAGAAATGTTTCTGTTGTTTTCAATAGACCAGGAGCTGGAAAAACTGCCTTCTATGTAGTCTGTAAAATGGAATTGGGGGACAGTGGAGTGGGTGTATTTTATTTGTAAAAATATATCATAATTTATATTATTTACCTTTTTAAGCTTCTTTATAATTTAAGAGTGGCAAATCATTAAAAGCACTTCATTCAGTGAATTCAAAGCTATAAGAATTGTGTGATAAATATTAGTCTGAGACTCAGGGGACACCAGATTATTAAGAAACTAATTTATTAATTTTTTTAAAAGTCATGAATTAAAAAACACAAGTATTTAATCATACTATCAGAAAGATGTGAAAACTTCAAAGGAAATAAATTATAATGTGTTTTCCCCTTTGCTTTAATTAAAAGTAGCAACAAAATTATGTTTCTTTTGTTTAAGAAGAAAGATCTATAGCTGATGTTATTTCTACGGTTGTATAAAATATAACATTAGAATAACAGATGTGTATTCAAGGATACTTTTCCAGAAATAAGTCTTTCAAACCATCAAATCCTCTCTAAAATTCAGGTTAAAGCTATGAAAGGAGAAATTGCTTCCCTCCTACATTTAAGTATCTATGAACCTGTAAATATGCAAGAAGATGGAGAGCTAAATGAGTAAGGTGATTAATTAGCAAATTTCAAACAGTTACTCAAACAATGCTCCGTGATTTGCAACGCTTAAGCAATTACTGCAGCAGCTCCTTAAAGAGTTATTACATTATTGAAATAGATTGTTCACATTTGATAATCCAAATCAGTGCTTTCAGGTCTGTCAGATACTGACGACATCATATGCTCTACTTATGACATCACCTAACTACATGGCATTTGAAAAGATATGTAAAATATCCAAACTTCAACAAATTCCATTGGCATCTATAATTAAAATGTCATGTACACCATGCTTGTATACATTCATTTTCCCTCTATTCCCCTCTCCAGCTACAGGAAAACCAAAAGTCAACTAAATATTACAACAGGATCTGGTTAGGGCTGAAAACTATAGGAAGACACAAAGAAAATAGTGCACTGCCTAGTCAAAAGGGAAGCATATACTGAGGGGCTCCCAGATTTACCAACTACCTACCTGTCCTCCTTTTCCTCCCATTTTGATACAGCGATACTAGGAAATGAAACAATGCATGGGAATATTTATATTGAGTGCTGTAGCACAGCTGACCACACCACGTACTTTCCCAAACAACTCTTAGGAATGTTCCACAGACAAAGGTCAGTCTGCTCAGAAGACAGTTTACGTAAGGCCATGCTGTTTTGCAGACTAAAACAATTTGCTAGCAATGATCTGACCAATTCCACTACCTTTGCCCTCAGAACCAGAACGTTTTCCAGGGTACATTTAATTTACTTGCATAGGCATGACATTCTTCACACTTTGCATTCAGGTTCTTACTGAAATGTGTGTCACTATCTGTCCATACACAAGAGAACTCTTCCATAATTGTCTCTTGCATAGACACACATATACACAGAAGGTATTTACCAAGTTCTTCTAACTTTCTTTTTACGGAAACTGTTTTTTCTCCATGTCACCATCCCACTGAGACAGGCAGGATGCTGCTGGTAAGATTCTTCCTATTCCAGATGGATGCTGGTGAGGTAATCCCTGGATAGCTGGAGAAATCTGTTTAGGAGCTTCCACGATGCCAGCTTTCATGAATTTCACAAAATTACAGGTTTGTACATTTGTTCTGAATCTGGACAATCCAGGTGTGTTGATTACTGTCACGTTTTAAAGGGAAATGGTAACAATCAGACCGTAAAGCAGAACAGCACTGAAAAGTCAGCCACCCTGGAAGGGTTAGGGAGAGAGTAACTAATTGTGTGTGCAGATTAGCATTTCAGTTCAGAAAGACCAGTGGTGCAATTTTCAAGCCAATCTCCCATTTAAATACACTTCCCATGCTTTGGTTTTCATGGTGCATTAATGTCACATTAAAGCCATCTTCCTTTCAGGTTAAAGGAAACCAAAATATGTTTTCCTTCAGGAATGCACTGAAGATGCTTCTACTGCTAATGGACATCCAGTCCAAGAGGAAGGCTGGGCCTTGGCTGAAGAAAGGCTCATGAAACACAATGTGGAAACAGTGCAGATGCCTCAGCACTATGTAATTTTCTCTACAGACCTATATATTCTGCTGTACTATGTGACAATGTATACATAGCCTATATAATAAATTGTTTCAAATGTCTCCTAAAAAAAAAAAAAAAGGAGAACCAAGCATCTAGAACTTTTTCTAGCAAACTTCCTAGGACTGAAATTGCTTTCTTTGCCTTCTGCCTCCATAAACAAATGAAGTAATGATAACTTAATGACGAATATCCCTTTGGATAAAGGGGAAACTTTTCTTAGAGATTTTGAAAGATAATTTTACACAGAATCACAGAATTGTTGAGGCTGAAAGGGACTCTGGAGTTGGTTGTCTCTAAGGTTCCTGCTCAAAGCAGTCTGAACTAAAGCAGCTTTCCCAGGATCTTGTCCACACGAATTCCAAATATCTCCAAGGATGGGGACCTTACAACCATTCTGGGAAACCTGAGTGTTCAATTGCCCTCAAAATAACAGTTCTCTTATGTTTAGGTGGAATTCCCCATATTTTGTGTCCATTGCTTCTTGATCTGCTGCTGGAACCACTGGAAACAGTCTTGCTCCACTTGACTTACCACCACCCATCAAGTAGTTATACCAGTGACTAAGATCCCCTTAAGCCTTCTCTTCTCCGGGCTGAGCAGTCCCAACTCTCTCAGTGTTTCCTTATAGGAGAGATGCTCTGGTCTCTTCATCATCTTAGTGTCTGTGAGTGGGACTAAATCCAGTAGCTCCATGTCTTTCTTGCACTGGGGAACCTAGACCTGGACATAGCACTCCAGATGCTCCAGTACTGCCTCTCAAACCTTCTAGTGACTGGCCTCTAGCTGACCTTTATGCTGCTGATCACAACTCTCAAGTACAGAATTTCAGCCAATTTTCAGTCTACCCAACTGTCCAATTACCTCACCTGTACTTCATTAGTTTGTCTATGAGGATATTATAGGAAACAGCGTTAAAGCCTTACTAGGTAAGCAACAGTCACCTCTCTCATGTCATCCACTATGTCAGCCGTCACATCACAGACAGCTAATAGGTCTTCTTAAGCTTTGGACTATTCAGTGACTAAGCTTAAATTCCAAAACAAGGAGCTCATCTAAGTCTACAGTTTTATGTTGAACAGGTCTTCAACATCACTTTCCTGAAAATCAATCTTCAAATGATCCTCCCTACTTTTCTTAAAGCTATACAATAGGCATACACAACTAAATATCTTCACAGTACTTTAAGTCCGGTTGTGACTTTTAAAGAAAACTTTAAAAATTGCAAAATGTGGAATGTCAGTTTAACTCCAAAATATTGATTTTTATTATCTCTAAACATGATCATAATGAAATTGTAGAAATAATATATACAATATTTCATATACTTTATGAATATATGTATATATGAAACACTGAGAAATATTCTGTGTTTCAGATGTTAATTTTGCTTTTTTGTACCATTAGCCAAGGTATTATTTCTGACTTCATAATCATGGAAGGTGGGAGAAATGAGTGACAAATACTGCATTTAATTACTTTGGCACTAGTGTTTTTCACAGTTCAGTAAAAGATGTTAGGGCCATTTTTTCTGAGGAGGGTGAAAAAAATTGGGAAAGTGGCATTTTTATCTGGATTATTTGAAACTGTATTTTTTTCAGTATTTGCTTTTGGAAACTCACATTATTTTATGTAACAGAAGAAAATGCAATGCATAAAGGTGAAAAACATTACATATCTGTAGCATTTGAGGATAGAAAGTATATATAACTTTTGAATCTATCCCAGGAACAATGCATTATTACCCTTGCTTTCAGAGAAGAACCCAACAACCAGCAGCACATGATCTCAAAACAGTAACAAGTTTGACAGGATATATAGCAGTACAACTGCACCGATACTTCAGGAAATGTTTCCCCTCCCTCTCTGAATAGTTGAAAGAAGGAATATCAATACCCCTCTTACACATCAGCAGTGCAAAATGTAATAGAAAATAACATGTTTCAGGCTGTTTCTTACCATTTTATTACAGATGAAATCAAACTTGTCAATTTTCTGTATATCCACTTTATCCCCCTACAAAAAGCACAAATTCGTATTTTAAAGCATGGGAGAGTACCCACCTATTGCTTGATGATTGACAGAAATCCCATTTCTGAAAACTGGAATTGCAGATGGCCTTTCTTGATCTTCATCATATGGATTTGTCATAATATGAAACGTGTCCTTTCATTTGACGTGCTCTTCCTCATTGATTTCAGGGTGACAAATAACTAAGAAATGCACTGAGACATAAACAAACAACGGCCTTGGACCTTGATTCATCAGGACTGGAGATTTTCTTGAATTTTAATTTGATTTTCAATTAAATGAAGATATATTGTAAGAAAGTCGGCTTCACAGGGGTTTTGAAATGGCTCCATTAATGAGTTCATGTAAGAAACGTTTCTAAAAGATAGACTTTCACAGAACACTGATGCAGTTACTGCTGCAGAGTTCGGACTGCAGGCAACTTTTCTAGAAGCTGTAGACATATACTACAGTGAACATACCTTATCTCAGTGAAATTATTTAGGATGTGGCTTTAGTGTCTGTTTCTTTCTGTATACCTCTACTTCTGAACACAATAATCTATTTTAAACAGCAGATTTTGGGTTTTCTTTATATACTAAAGCAGGGGAAAAAATTTTGCAGAACACAAGGACACTGAAAATTCTTAAAGTTAAAAAAACAAAGTCCATGGCCATGGTTTATCCGATACCATAAAAGAGAAGTTTCTATCTGATCCTGCTAGGTGGGGAAAACAGTTTCCTCTATACCTAGCCTCGGCACTGGAGTTCATTTTGTAGGGTTTTAGGACAGTAAAGAAAATGGGGGAAAATCACTGGACGTGTTCAAAGCCAAAACATTCTATGATTCTGTGATTCTACAAGTTGGCGTACGGTTATCTTAAGTGTGCCTTCCACACTGTAGCATGTTTCTAGAAGACCGTTAAAACACTGGTAATAATCAATTACTGTCAAAAGTGACCCTGCTAATACATAATGTAGGAATGATGTCAGCTCTTCCTTGCTCACTGCTCTTGCTGCTGGCAAGGCATATCTAAAACGAGAATGTCTTCTTCTGAGGGTCTCTTTTACCATCTCCCCCATGGAAAATGATGAAAATAAACCTGAGTAACATATGTGGAAAAGCCTCTACAGCCAAGAGTGCAGCCTAAAAAGGCAGTCTTCCTTTCCCTAGCACTGTTAAGAAGTGAGCAGAAAATCAGTGCAGAAGCATGGAAAGGCCACAGCAGTGGATGTAGTGAGAAAGCAAGGAAAAAGAAAGATTAAGCAAGGAAAAAGACAGATTTGCCATGCACTTGAGTAATGAGTGTAATGACAGTTTGGAATTAAACTGCAACACCCTAGGAGTTTGGTTATACACCAACAGGATCCAAAGTCCTACATCATTTATGGTGAACCTGAGACCATGGCTGGGAATGCAGTATCACCCACTTGACAGATCCCCCTCAGACACCTTGGAGGAAGGGGGGGGAGAAAACCCACAAAAAACAGAGCAGAATGCTTTCCACAGTGAATCTCTGTGCTGTATGTGATCTAGGATCAATTTCAGTCACAATGGCTAGGAAAGAAGCATGCCTCCGTTTTAAAGGAATGTAATAATTTCATGAGTCTCACTCTTTTCAGTATTACAGCACATGGATCTGTTCAAATAAATGTGTGCTGACATTTCTCTCCTTTCATTAATCTCCTGTACTGTGTTTACTATATCATTTGATCTTATGACAACTTCTACTCCTAGGCTTAATAGCATCCTCCCCTATGTTCTCCTTCTTCCAAAGACTCAACCTCCTGACGTGCAGTAAATTTCCAAGCTAGAAGGCCAAGATGTCATTGCACATAGTCGTTGAACTGTACTCACTCACGGGTAAATTCAGCTGGTAAATTGGACAATGCCAGCACTGTAAGAGTTAGCTCCCCTTTCTGTGCAAAATAACATGCCCTACAGTAGTATGTGCCTTTGTTGGATTCTTTGCATTTGAAAATCGTTGTACCTGTGCTTTTGAACCATGACCATTCCGTGGAACAGACAGTCCCATTCACTTCCTGAGGAGTCGATAAGGTCACTGTATTAAGCATCCTGGTTTGTTGAGCCTTTTGCCACTCCAAGGAACAGTGAAGTTAGTCAGAATGTTTCTAAAGGAGACTGTAGCCTTAATGAAATGAATCACAAATCTTCACCCTGAAGTCAAGATCAAGATTCATCACAGACTACATTAAAATCCATACAAGATGCTTGGCCTAATGCATAATCACAGATGTGAATGCCTAGAAGACCTGAAAGTGTTACATTCAGATGTTTATGACTTCTACAACATTTCTGGTGAGCACTCGTTTTAGAGCACAGCATGCTGAAGAATCCAAGAAAATAGAGCACAAAAAATATATTCACCAAAGTAGAAAAATAAAGAAAATCTCACTCATGTTTTCTTCCTTAGTATTATTAATCATCTCGTCATAATATTAAACACAACTAGTTACCCAACTTCCTTGCCCTATAATAATAAATCATAGAATAGAATCATAGAATCATTATACATATAAAAAATTGATTAAACATATAATTAAATTGCAATAGTTGAAAAGGAAAGGTTTTCCTATAAAAATAAATTAAATCTCCTCACTGATTTGAATTTTGAGATTATTTGAGTCCAAGAACTTCTATTGATTAGTTAGTATTTTAAAGTCCTTGGAAATACATCATAACACAAGTAGTTAATTCTCATTAAAATAAAATATCCAAATCAGTTTTAGACTAAAATTCCATCTTGAATTTGCCTGATCTCTCAACCCAATTTATAACTCATGTCCTCTCAACATTTCCTACAGAATCACTAGATATGTGCATTATCAAAATACAATTTCTTTCAAGACCACTAAAAAAACCATGTTGATCTATGAGTTCATTTTTTAAAAAGTTTTTGTAGTGAATACAAGGAATGTCAAAGATGTTAGACTGAAAGGTTTTGACAACAAAATTCATTTAATTGAAGACAACATGCTTCCTGGAAAGTGCCAGTGAAAGACTTGCTTATTAATCCCACCTCTTTCAACTAACCAGATGAGACCACCAGAACTTTACTAATTGAAAGGATACAGAATCTAAGCTGTAATTATGACTTGTTTATATGCAAAATAGTTTTAACTTGCTAAATTGAATCCAACATTTTAGCTGTAGAAGCAAACAGCTCCTAAGACCTACCAAGGACCTTGGATAAATGCAGCTAGCCTGTGTTAAACATCCTGCCACCACAGAAACAGTTATCAGTAGCTCTGGCAGACCGGGGAGCTGCAATTTCAGTTTTGGATGAAACTGAATTCTTCCACATGCAGCACTTACAGAAAATACCATTTTCAGTAAAAGGCTGCCAAGAAGCACTTCAACGAACAAAAATATCCAAGATTGAGAGGGGTGTAAAGATATGACAAAAATGTTCAAGTATTTAAGCAGCTGATGAGAAATGAAAGAAAGGAGTGCTTCTTCCATGGGCCAAAAAGTATTGTCCCTCTGCTGTAGCACAGAAGTTTCTGAATTATAGTAGAAAGAACAGTAGGGATAAAAAAGCAGTGGAATAAATGGGAATAAACTGGTTCATTACTGGAGAACTCTAAAAGTTGGTCAGAAACAATATCACTGAAGATAGACATTAGAGCAGAGGGCTGAACTAAGCCTCCTCAAAGACACTCCCAGCCCAATAATTTACTTCTAGAGAAAATATCACCAAAAAAAAAGTAAAATAATTTATACATGGTGGTTTGTTTAAATACTGATTGACTGCTAGGTATCTTCTCTTGTGTTAGAACCTATAACAAGAAAAGCATGGAGTTATTCATGGGAAAATCTGGTTCTGGTAACTATCTGCAAGATTTTGAATTACTCAGAATTTAAAAAAGCCAAGAAGAGAAAGGACTTAATTCTGGCATAACATAACCAGAAAGATACACAACCTTCATTCATGTGACAGAAAGTTCATATTATGTTCCCGAAACGGAGATTGTTTAACATGATTCCATTTTAGTGACAGCCAGGGACCATTTGCTTTGGCAGGAGTAGGAGATCAAACCACATCTCATATGCTGGAAGGACAGTTGCACAGAAAATCTGCTACATTCAAGCTCTCTGGGGGGAAAAAAAAAAGACAAAATAAAAAAACAAAAAAAGGAATTATTTGTTACAGGGAGCAGTGGTAATACCTCACTAAAAACTGAAAAAAAAAACCCTATTGTCCTTTGAAAGAGGACTGTGCTCTGGCCAGCTTTCTTGCTAAAAGCCACCTTATATGCTCCCCAGCAGGATTAATTTAGCTTTATGCTAACGTATCTAAGTGCCTCTGGAAAGCACTGACTTGCAACATGCCAGCTCGTAGCATGGGTACATCTAGCATGCAGCTGTCTGCATCTGATCCAGCAGGCACGCGTTGCGCTCCTGCAGCATGCTGCCAGGCAGAGTTATGTCCAGAGCACACTATTTTGTTATTGTAATAACATCAAGATATACAAGGGTCCTTGCAATGGCTTCAACTTTCCGTTTCGTAACGCTTGCTTTGTAAACCACTTTCAAAAAAGGCACAAAGCAAAGCTTAATTTTCACATCACTGGAAAAGAAAAAAAACACAATGGCCTTTAATGCAAGGAAATGTGGTGAAACCAGCTTAAATGACCAGTCCTTTTGAAAAAAGTTTCATTTCCCATGTCAGTTGGGTAGAAGAGGTCACACTGCCACTTACAGGAAACCTCAAAAGCAGCTCTACGTTTTCCTCCTAGCAATGGGAAAATGTCGGAAAGGCAGCAGCATCCCTACTGATGTGATGGAAACATGCATGGTTTAGATGAGAGTGTGTACCTGTAGTGGTTTAACCTTGGCTAAACACCAGGTGCCCACCAAGCCGCTCTATCACTCCCCTCCTCAGCACGGCAGAGAGGGGAGAGGGAAAAAATAAGATGGAAAAAACAACCCCAGAATCGTGGGTTTAGATAAAGGCAGTATTAATAATAGCAAAAGCAAGGCTGCACGGGGAAGCAAAGCAAGGAAAAACAAAAGATTATTCTCTACTTCCCATCAGCAGGCGATGTCCGGCCACTTCCTGGGAAGTAGGGCTTCAAAACGTGTAGTGGTTGCCTTGGAAGACAAAATGTTGAAAAAAAAAACAACAAATGCCCTCCGTTCCTCCCCCTCTCTCTCAGCTTCCCATTGCTGAGCAGATGCCATATGGTATGGAATATCCGTTTGGCCAATCTGGGTCAGCTGTCCTGGCTGTGTCCCCTCCCAGGATCTTGCCCACCCCCAGCCTACTGCTGAGGGGGTGGAAGAAGGGTTGGAGACACAGCCTTGGTGTGTGCCGGCACTGCTCGACAGTAGCCACAGCACTGGTGTGTTATCAGCACCGTGCTGCTACCAATGCACAGCACTGTGAGGGCTGCTACGGGGAAATTAACTCCAGCTCAGCCTGACCCAGTACAGTACCACAAGGTAGTATGATTAGAGACAGTTTCTTCATATGTCCCATCACACAATGAAATACACAGCTCATATGAGGAAAAGTCTGCATTTTTGTAAATCTGGCCACAGAAAAGGAGTTGTTGCATTCAAGATCTTGTTTATGAGTACATATCTATACTTCTTATACGTCTTTGCGTATATATTCATATGCAGAAACACGTGCATAGGTATAGAGCCAAGAAGGCATTCTAAGAATAACTGAAATCTTAAGACTCTAGCAATTACTAGTCCATGTGTAACTGCCACATAGAGAGAAATAATGTAGTTCAAATTGTTACACTAGCTTCTTGACTTCATAGAATCATAGAATCACTAAGGTTGGAAAGGACCTCTGAGATCATCAAGTCCAACCGCCAACCTAACACAACCAGGCCTGCTAGATCATGTCCTGGAGTGCCACGGCTACACGTTTTTTGAATGTCTCCAGGGACGGTGATTCAACCACCTCTCTGGGCAGTCTGTTCCAACACCTCACTATTCTTTCCGTGAAGAAGTTTTTCCTAATATCCAATCTAAACCTCCCCTGATGCAACTTGAGGCCATTCCCTCTCATTCTGTCGCTTGCTACTTGGGAGAAGAGTCTGACACCCTCCTCACTGTAACTTCCTTTCAGGTAGTTGTAGAGAACCATCAGGTCTCCCCTCAGACTCCTCTAGACTAAACCAGACCAGTTCTCTCAGCTGCTCCTCATAAGCTTTGTTTTCCAGTCCCTTCACCAGTTTTGTTAACCTTCTCTGGACACGCTCCAGCAGCTCAATGTCCTTCTCCTATTAAGGGGCCCAAAACTGGACACAGTACTCAAGGTGCGACCTCATCAGAGCCAAGTACAGGGGATTTCTTCATGTTTCCTGGAGTTATTCTCACCCTTCCACTGCTCCTCTGGGTCCTTAGGCTGGCAGTGTCATTTCAGTGGGGGGTATTACAGCAAGTCATGAGCTTCTGAAGTCTTTTGCTAGAAGAAATTTGTGGGTGTTGATGGCTTCTTCTTCTTCCCTCTAAGGTCCACTTGGGGCCTTTCGTACGTTTTCCACAACATTTATAAAACTTTTGCTTTCTTCGTTGGTCTGCAGCTTCATACTACATCCCAATTTACTACAAACAGTGACTTTACGGTAGACAGGCTACCACTCTCCTGTTTGCTTTAACATCCCTAAAACCAGTTTTGTCAGCCTCCAGATCTGCATTTCTTTAACTGATTATGGGTGAGTTTCTCATAGCTGTGGGCTCTGCAGTGCCAAGCCTATGCCCTTATATACATATATAACCCTTATAACTTCATCCTGTACTCCTCTAGATCTGGTGCCTCCACTTCTCAATCTGCTCTCAAACTAGGCCGGCATGTTTTGACACTACATCATTACGTGAGATTTGTAAATATCTCACTCTACGTAGAAAACCTCCATGCTGCTCTGATCTATATAAAGCTACAGTTGCATCACAAAGAAAAACAAAACAAAACAAAACAAAACAAAACAAAAAAAATCCTCAAACAAATTAGCCACAGATACCTGGTCAATTAAAGAAATTGATGTCACGGTTAAGCCAAGTAAAACAGAGCTGCAGACTAAGCTCAGACAAAGCCTCAGTACTGACACCTTGCTAACGCAATGGAAAGCTTATGTTCTGCCACTAGCATGGCCCTACAGCCCTATGGGGCTGTACGGTTATGGGGCTGAGAGCTATGCTGTTTGGCTCTTCGGTGCTTCTTGTGGCACGGAGATGAGCTTGTTTCCTGATGTCATCTGTTTCTTACATTCCACTTCTTTCACCCAAGCAGAAGCATTTCTTCGCAAGTAGTCTGAAAGATTTTTTGCAAAATTTACAAGATCGAAACATTTTTAATAGTTGAAGTCAAATCTGGAAATACTCCTACTAGAAAGCCAAATGCATTACTTTGAAGAGCTAGAGTTAAGAACTTATTTCTTGTACATTTTTATTCTTTTTTTCTTTTCTTTTTTTTTTTTTTTTTTTTTTGGTAAAATCATTGGCAGTTTCTTGTATTCATTCTCAGGCTTCAACAGAAATCAGAAGATGTCCTCTAGGAACAGCTTACTGTCAAACACAGTACCTGTATGTCAGCTTCTGATACTCATGCCTTGCAGCACCTTGCTGACAGCACTCTCATGGTCCCTTTCCTACCAACACCTTCGTAATCCCTTCCCCAAATCTTTCCCCTCTCCTTCCCCATCAGTAATTAATGAAAACAAATTGACACACCCCAGCTGAATTCTGGCCACTTTTCTATGTATGTTGCCCCTTCCTTCAGGTTCCAGCTATCAAAACGTATACTAATATTCTTCGCTGCCTTTGGATTTCTCACGCATACTCATGAACTATTCTTAATCCACACAACTACTGTGTTTTTATTCATGATTTTCTGGACAAGCAGGTGTGAACCTGTACAGTGGAGTAATTGCTTCCAGAATACATTAGATTTATTGCTCACGTGTAAGCTGTCTGCACAGTACATCTGATGTGCAGCTGTGCAACGGCTCATGCAATGAACTGTAGAGTTGATCTGCAAAATATCAGTGCTCAGGAATTCAGGATGTGAAACCAGCCAAGAAGGCTGCTGGATTCCTGCAAATCCTAGATATTTTATCAAATAAATCCAGAGGTCAGACAAATGCTCACATGTCCCAGGGTAAGGCAAGGAAAAGGACATGTCCATGGACACTAGGGTATGTGGTCATCTTCTAAGTTACACCTATTTCTTTCCACTCTCCAACTCCTCCACACTTTTTGCCAGCTGTGCTTCTCCCACAACATGACTCCTCTGGATCTGCACCTGAGTGTCCTTGTCCAACACAAACAATGATGCATCTCAGTTCTCTGCTACTCCCTAAAACCTTATCCAGGCTCATCCTTATTTTCTGCTTTACAGAAAACTTCCTGTCTCCTTCCTCCATCCCACAGTTGTTCTATGACCCCTCTCCGCAAGGTTTGCTTCATTCCTGCTGCAGTTGAAGCTGCAGTGAAGCTGCTGTCTCTGACGTGTAAGCAGCAGAGGATAGCAGAGATTCTCAACCCTAAACTCCAGGAGATTTGCCCTTTCCTGCTGTGTTTCCTCCTAAACATATTCTTCTAATATTCTGTTTGCTATGAGAAAAGAAGAAAAAATCAATTAGGTTGTGTTCTCCAGCTCCTTGAACTTTCACTGATGTTACAAAATTGATCAGTTTTAAAGTCATTGTGTTGTAAACAAAAAGAAAAGCCATTGAGACAAGGTAGGCTCCTCCACTGCTGCTTTTACCTTAGCTAATTCTTTGCTTCATTTACCCAGTGATTATTACACAACACAGTTATAGCTAAACAGTTCGTATAGTCTGAAGGTCCCTTTTTATTACGCACTTGCAAACAACAGTCTTCCCCTCTGGGAACTCAAAAATTCTATGTTTTAAATAAAGCCAGGTCAGTGACTGAACAGACCAGAGTAAAGGGAGAGCAAAATATGAGAAACAAGTAGGTTTGAATCAACAGTTAGCATTGCTTACTGATATACCTAACTAGCCAATGTGAACATACAAATAAAGCTTTAAGCGTTTACAGAGTCATCAGCTTCTACTTATTAGACAGTTTCCCCAATGTGTAAAATAATTACACACTGTTCTATCAATTTGCAACTGCATGTTTGGCTTGGCAGTTCATTAGTCCTATTAAGTTCAAATGCTACAAATCTGCACATTTACAGTATCCTACTTCTTGTATTATTAACAGCAATGAAGTACCCAGGTACTGAAAAGACAAGACAACAGATAAAGCATTAGCTTTTAAATAATGTAAATATATAATTAGTCACACAGACACCTCACAGCATAGTTTGCTTTTCAGATTGCTTCACGTTTGCATCTCTTCATTATCCGGGGTCCCCCACCTGATTACTGATGTGAACATCTGTCAGTCAAATATAATATGCCAATAGCATCAGGGAGGTTTCTCTGTCATAAGGAGGAAATGAGATGAAAACCAAAATACTCTTCCTAACTGGTGGTTCAAAAACATATATTAATTATGAAACACTCATTTGTGGATGGGAGTCTCTGCTGTTTTCCAGTAATTGAGATTAAATCGTATTACTAGAGTTTAGTTTTTCAGAGAACGTACATTTTTAAAATGCGCAAGACTTGGCAAAGGATGGTGGTTCTGTATCTTTTACTGTCACCACAGCTGCACATGAGCAAACATATTGCTAATGGGCTGGTGAAACCAGTTTTCAACTCCTGAGATTTTAAACAATTAGCTGGCATTCAGCAAAGTCCCCTTTTGGCTAGCGCTCTTGATAAACACACAATCATAATACCTGAATGAATGATGTGGGTCTGAATACCACTCTGTCAAAAGGGAAAACCATGCCCATCGATTCCTGTGGGGCATTTGTGTTGCATTCATTTAACTTGTGAAAAGCATGCAACATGGAGGACATCTCAAACTGTAGGTGCTACTGGCCGTGAAAAAGAAAAAAGTTTCATTTAAGCTACTGATAAAATAAGTATGACCTCGTACATCGGTCTAAGAACAAAAGCTTTAAGTTCATTCAGCTGCATCAGCTGTCCAGTGAGGGAAAAGCTCTGCAAAAAGGTGTTATGTGTTTGATGGGTCACTGAAGAGAGGTTCTCATTACAAATCAGATTTCCATATCAGTCCCCCAAAGACACAGATCCCTTCTAAATTTTCACCTCATGCACACTGACCTTAATTCACGAATTCTCGAAAGCAACAGAACTGTATTTACACATGGTTGTGGTATAACCAATAAGCCATACATTCTCATTTTTCTTAGTCAAAGCAACAAGGTCTTGTTCCTTTTAGTGCATGAAAGTGGATCAAATAGTGGATCAAAATCCATCCTTCATTGTGTAGTGCAGAGGAGACTTACTCTCCAGGAACTACTGGGACACTGCCAAGGGTACAGCACATATTTAGGACTCATTATTAGATTGTTTTTAAACTACAGGCCAAATAAACAGAGCTGGACCAAACATACTGCTTATAAGAATGTGTTTGGAAAATATCCTTTTCATGTATAACTATGGCAATTGTGGCGAGCAATGTGGTGATCTGTTAATACACAACTTAGTTCATTATAAGAACTATAATACACAACTTACATGAACTAAGTAATGAAGCACAATTAACTCCTTACTATTATGAACTACTTACATGCACCACATGAATATAACTGTCTGGGATTTATTTGATTTGTTTCTTAAATCAAGTTTTGCCTTTTGTTCTGCATATTTTGTTCAGTTTACAAGATATGTATTACAATTTGTCAAGGTAATAATTTAAAATGTTACAATAGTGTTCTGTAAAATACAGAAGTAGCAGAGAATGATTATCATTCTCAGTAGATTTCCTCCCTCCCACCAATGACATAGTGGAGTATTCTAAAGCCAAAACAAATACTAGGAAGCTTCATTGGAAGAAAAGCTAGAAAATGCATGGCCCTAAAGTACGTTTTTATTTTCAAAAAGAAAAACACTTTGTGTAAAATATAACACAATTCTGTACGATTCCATGGTTGCAAAGTTGAAGTTCTTCAAACTATAAAGCTGTGCTAGGTATTTAACAGATTAACACTGCAAATGTTACCGCCTCCATAAAATGTCATGGGAATATAATTTTAGATAGATTTGAAAGATGCAGTGGCACTTCCAAAAGCACCTGATTTAACAATAAATCCATAAATGGACTTCAAAGTTAGTTATTGCAGTCTCAAAATAGTCTGACACTGTTGTTGAGCTATGCATCCTGATCTCAACAAAGCTCAGACAAAAAGTTGTGGGCTCCACCTAAACGGCACATGTTGTATACCAGTGAGGTCCACGGTCTTGATCCCCAAATCATTAATGCTGAACAGTCTAAGTGTATCATGGCTTCTGTGGAGGCCCTCTCTCTCTAGACAGGTATCTAGACTGGCTTACATTAAAAGAGTGGAAGAAGATCAACGGCAAGCATCAAATATCCAAGAACCTTGTATTCAAGACATTGAGAGTTTGTAGAGCTAGACCTAGGAGATGAGAAATTCTCCCACATCTGACTACTTACAAAAATCATCCAACCCCTGGTTCCACACAGGAGCAGCCCAATCAGAGCAGATGACTGAGAGTGTTGGCCAGACGCTCCCTGAACTCAGCCCAGCTCGGGGCGGTGACCACTGCCCTGGGGAGCTTGTGCCAGGGCCCCACCACCCTCTGGGGGAAGAACCTTCTCCTGATCTCCACCCTAACCCTCCACTGGGGCAGCTCCAGGCCGTTCCCTGGGGTTCTGTGCCTGGGCACCAGAGGGAGGAGATCAGCGCCTGCCCCTTGGCTCCCCCTCGGGAGGAAGCTGTAGGCCGCCATGAGCTCTGCCCTCAGCCTCCTCTTCTCCAGGCTGAACAAGCCCAGGGCCTTCAGCCTCTCCTCACACGCCTTCCCCTCCAGACCCTTCACCATCTTTATTGCCCTCCTTTCGACACTCTCCAGTATTTTCATATTCTGTTTGCGCTGTGGCACCCAAACCTGCCCCCAGCACTGGAGGTGAGGCCGCCCCAGCGCAGGGCAGAGTGGGACAATCCCGTCCCTGGCCCGGCTGGCAATGCTGGGCTTGGTGCCCCCCAGGACACGGTTGCCCTCCCTGGCAGCCTGGGCACACTGCTGGCTCACGTCCCACTTGCCAAGAACCCCCCAGTCCCTCCCAGCACGGCTGCTCTCCAGCGTCTCCCCCCCCAGGCTGTCTGTACAGCCAGGGCTGCCCCTGCCCAGGGGCAGGATCCGGCACTGGCTCTTGTTAAACTTCATGCGGTTGGTGACTGCCCAGGTCTCTGATCTGTCCAGATCCCTCTGCAAGGCCTCACAACCCTTAATGGAATTAAAAGCTTCTCCCAATTTGGTGTCATCTGCAAACCTGTTTAGAGCACCTTCTAGTCCCACATCCAAGTCTCTTATGAAAACATTATAAAGAACTGGCCCTAGAATGGAGCGCTGGGGCACCCCACTAGTGACTGGGCACCAGCCTGTTGTAACCTCATTTACCGTAACTCTTTGGGCCTGACCCCTCAGGCAGTTGCTCACCCATCCCATTATGTGTTTGTCAGACTGTATGCTGGACATTTTGTCCAGGAGGATACTGTGAGAGGCAGTATGGAAAGCTTTACTGAAATCTCAAAAAAATATCAATTGCCTTTCCTTGGCCAACTAGATGGTGACCTTGTCATAAAAGGAAACTCAGTTTGTTAGACAGGATCTTCCTCTCATGAACCCATGTTGGCTGTGACCAATGACTGCATTGTCACTCAAGTTCTTCCATAACTCCCAGAATAAACTTCTTCATGATTTTACCAGGCACTGAAGTGAGACTGACAGGCCTGTAATTACCAGGATCTTCTTCCTTGCCTTTCTTGAAAATTGGAAAATTGCCAGCTTCTAGTCAACTAGAACCTCTCCAGATTCCCAGGACTTGAAAAATAATTGAGAAAGGTCTCACAATCATACAATCATAGAATCGTAGAATCGCTAAGGTTTGAAAGGACCTCCGAGATCATCAAGTCCAACCGCCAACCTAACACAACCATGCCTACAAAACCATGTCCTGGAGTGCCACGTCTAAACTTTTTTTGAATGTCTCCAGGGACGGCGACTCAACCACCTCTCTGGACAGTCTGTTCCAACACCTCATTATTCTTTCCATGAAGAAGTTTTTCCTAATATCCAACCTAAACCTCCCCTGATGCAACTTGAGGCCATTCCCTCTCGTCCTGTCGCTTGCTACTTGGGAGAAGAGACTGACACCCTCCTCACTGTAACTTCCTTTCAGGTAGCTGTACAGAGCGATCAGGTCTCCCCTCAGCCTCCTCTTCTCTAGACTAAATCAGCCCAGTTCTCTCAGCTGCTCCTCATGAGACCTGTGCTCTCAGTAAAGATGTTGAACAACACCAGCCCCAAGACCGAGCCCTGGCCTGAG
>VWZZ01003807.1:51666-71502 GCA_013399095.1 Psophia crepitans | reverse complement strand
ACAAACGGAGCATGACGCCATATGGTATGGAATACCCCTTTGGTCAGTTTGGGTCAGATGTCCTGTCTGCCCCCTCCCAACTCCCCGCACACCCCCAGCCATCCCGCCAGCGGGGCGGTGCGAGAAGCAGAAAAGGCCTTGGCTCTGTGTAAGCATCGCTCAGCAACAGCAAAAACATCTCCACTATCACTGCTGCTTCCAGCACAAATCCAAAACACAGCTCCATACTGACTTTCTTGAAGAAAATTAACTCTCTTTCAGCTGAAACCAGGACAGCGGGTCACCAAGTCATAGAAGGAGATCAGGTTGGTCAAGCAGGACCTGCCCTTGAGGAACCCATGCTGGCTGGGCCTGATTCCTGTCACTCTTGCACCTGCTCAGTGAGCACTCTCAAGACAAGCCGCTCCATGATCTTTCTCGGTACAGAGGTCAGGCTGACAGGCCTGTAGTTCCCTGGATCCTCTTTTCGGCCCTTCTTGTAGATGAGCATCACATTGGCCAACCTCCAGTCAACCGGAATCACGCATGTTAGCCAGGACCGCTGATAGATGATGGCTAACAGCTTGGCAAGCTGCTCCACCAGCTCCCGTAGCACTCTCGGGTGGATTCCAGCTGGCCCCATGGACTTGTGAGAGTCCAGGTGAAGTAGCAGGTCATAAGCTGCTTCATTGTGGATTATAGGGGGTATATTCTGTTATTCTGTGTCTTCCAGCACCAGGGGACAAGTGCCTTGGAGGCTGCTTGGTGTGGCTACTAAAGACTGAGGCAAAAAAGCGACACCAGCCAGCTCTCTGGACACCCTGGGATCAATCCCCTCAGGCCCCATGGACTCGTAGGCATCCAGGTGGAGCAGCAAGTCCTGCACAAGTGCAGGGTTGGCTGGGAGTTTATTGTTACCACAGTCACGGTCCTCCAATGTGGGGCATTTGGGGTCTCAGGCCTGTCAGCCATGAAGAAGCCTAGCTGAACTGTCAAGTTAGAAGTGAAAAAGAGAACTCAGCACTCCACAACATTTTAGAACCTATCTCTTTCCATTTATGACACGTTTTCTGTGTATAAAACCCACAAGAAAATGAGCGTTCACCAGCTAACACAAAACAGACTATCACTAGTCCACAAGGTAGAACATCTGTTTTCAAGTAACCACTTTCACTGAATTAGAAAAAGAGACTGCATGCCCTTAGACTTGGAAAGTCTCCTACGAGTGGTTCTGGGAGCAGTTCTTCAATGTGCTCTGCTGAAGTGGTCCTGCTTTCACAATGGGTTGCATAGTCTTCATTATGGGCTGGACCTTGACTTTGAGAGAACCTAATAAGTGTCCTCAGCTGCAGAAAACTGACACTACAGAGTGGAAAGTGGTGTTCAGGCATAAATCCACATTAAATCTGGGTCAGAATTATTAATACTGTTATTAGCATCAGAATAGTAAAAATCACCATTTTAGAATGAAGGATTATTTCGAAACTTTCATGGTTGAAGAGCTCCATCAGGAGACAAAGCTAGAGTCTTCAGCTTAGCAGTGAGGCAACTAAGTTTCAGGAAGCTGTTATTCAGTTCTTGCTGAGTATCAGACAAGAGCACTATAATGAATTCAAGCTTCCTACAGCACAGCAGACAGATCTAATCACTCAGCACACATTTCTGAAATGAATCTTTCCATTTTCTGTCTTCCCAGTCCTGAAAGAACCTTCCCAGTAAGCTTCACTGAAGGTATTTGCATTTTCAGGAAATGTTTGGCTTCACAACTCACTGTTTCTTGCCAGTAGCACATACCTAAAAAATACCTGACTGGGTCTAAATTCCCTGTGTAAGCAACACATATTAAAAATATGTTTTCCTACCATGTGTAGGTGCATTCAGGACACTAAGTACACATTCACAGGCACATGACTGCACACCATACAAGCATACGCAAAGAAAGTTAGTTTAGGGTTGCTTAAAACCACAGATCCAGCTCTGACAGTTATTATAGATGAAACTAAGGATGAAGAGATTTTGGAAAAGATTCAAATTTCTGTTAGCAAGTTGCTGTCTTCCTTAAACATATTGCTTCAAATAATGAAAAAAAATATATTTGATAATACTCATAAAGGCTGGGATTTTCAGATAAACCTAAGGGAGATTTCTCCCTAAGCAAATCCCAGACAAAAATACTAACATTTAACTGCAGGTGAATGGCAAACATTGTGCATTGAAGTTTTACCATTTACCTCAGAGCATTCAGCAGTACACCCCAAATCCACAGAAAACTACTAGCCCCTGCCAATCACTGTGTTAAGAATGTATATATTCAGTACGAATGGCAAAATACATAACACTAGATATTCTAATATCTCCATTTCAAATATTAAGATGAACAGACTTTTTAAGAATAACGACAAAGAGGAAAAGATATCTCACCCTACTATGAAAAATATGAGCTGACCTGAAAGAGTAAATGCATCAGAAGAAGGACATCAGCTTAAGCACTGCCATGACACAGCTGTCATTCTGCATTTCCTTAGTGGTGGTGACCTTCTTGGCCGACGTGAGGTATGGAGCCACAGACACCCAGTCATCAATAATTCCATCATAAGCTTTTAGTCTTGGTAGCCTGAGTGCCTAAAAAGCTTTGCAGCGTACCTTAAATTGGTGGGCACATGTTTTACTTTAAGTTGCTGAATAGTTAAAATCATAGAATCATAGAATGGTTTGGGTTGGAAGGGACCACAAGGGTCATCTAGTTCCAACCCGCTGCCATGGGTGGGGAGACCCTACACTAGACGTTGCAAGATAGCTTGCGTATGTGTATATGTACATTAGATATAGAGGGATCATGCTTAACACCTGACTTTTATGTGACATTAGTGTCCACAGTCATCATCCATCAAATAAATTGTAAGTAATAATCTTAATATGATGCAATATATTTTAGAAGATGGGTTAAGCAAATAATTAGTCTGGCAACTATTGATGGGTCTTGCTGAAGTGGCAGCAAAGATCCCTCACATTGAGACCACATCCCAGTCAAAAAACATACATGTCTAAGATAATCGAGTAAATTTTGCTGTACAACTTCTTTTCCCATTTTTTTTCCCCAAAGAAAGCAAACAAGGGTTACACAGAGGGAGATAAGTTGAAAATGATGGTGTGTCTGCCAGCAAATGTCTAGATGCCAGTCTAGCTAGAAACGACACTTTGAACATACCAAAAAGGAACAGTTTCCTTAGCAACCAGGACAAAAGCTCTATGAACATCTCTTCTGCTCTGTGCTGCTTCACCCTTCCCCAACTCAGTCTGCCACCTGTCATTCACGGGTTTAATTTAGTTTAACATTTTATAAGGTTCAGATGGGAGAGTTCCTGCTAGTGAAGAACCACTGATGCTAAAGAAATTCGGGGCGGGGATGGGAGGGGGGAAATTAATCCATCCTCACAATAAGGGCTGTGTGTGGTCTGCACACCAAATGAGGAGTAGATGAGGCACCATGCGTTGAACAGCTCCCTGGTTTATCAGACTGACACTGGCCATTTCAAATACCAGATCAGCTCTCCACAGAGTGTTTGCTCTGCCCCAGATTTTGAACCTCTTCTACTCACCTGTCTTTGCACAAGCCTGAGCTTCGGGGCTCAGTTGCTGTTTCTTCCCTTGTTATACAACTGTTACCAGAAGGTATAGGAGATGATGTCTACATCTCTTCACATTTTCAAAAGTATGGCCAAATGTTAATGTGTGCATGTGATTTTTAGATACTGGTGCACTCTAAATTATCCTAGAAAATTAACCACCTTGTTTTGTGTCGCAAGGAGATGCGAGGGGATGGAGAGGAGACAAGGGATCGATTTTATCATTAACACCTTCTCATTGTCTCGAATAAAAGCAATATAATTTTTATATTATAGCACCCATTTTTAGCTATATCCAGACTTCTTAACTCTTTACATGTTATCTCTGTGAACTTGAATGAGTTAATTCAGGTTGCTTCATGTGTTTATAAAACCATCAGTTAATATATGCAAGACTCCATTTTCTCCACTAGAAACTTAGTGAAAAGCCTGTGTAGTATGAGCTATTTCACTTAAACATACACATGACATTTTGATCTGGGACATCAGGTAACATAGAGACTACCAGTAGCGCTAAAGTTGGATTTCTATGCCAGTTTGATCCCTGTTATCAAGGAATACAAAGAAACTGACATTGCCTGCACACAACCAGCAAGGAATCCCTCTTCTCTTCCTCTCCGCTACTGGGTATGCAAAATTTGCTGAATCCTTGCTAAGACATCTTACAAGGGATGCATCCTGTGTATGGAAGATATTATTTTTGAGATACAAGGACTTACGGCACTGGAAACTACATCTGCTTTCCAGGACTCTAGAAATTATCAGCTTCTGTAAGTACTGCCAGGAATAACCTATGAAAACGAGAAGGAACTGACCTTGCTTATGCTATTTTCATACATGACATGTGAAAGTCCTACCGTGAGAAGCAATCTCCATTTCATAACCTAAAATCAGCTTTCCCTGCGAACTGATTAGGAGTTTTAAAAGTGAAGCAGCATCTCATCTGATGTGGTAACAAGTTGCAAGCCTATTGAACACTACATTGAATTCCATATTATTTAAAAAAACACAAACAAACAAAAAAACCACAAACCCAATGAAAAACAGCAACAAAACTTAATTTTTTAATCTCACAATGTTTTTTGCTAAAATATCCTAATGCTTATGAGATATGTCTGAATTAGACATGCATAAAAAGAGACAAGACAGGAATCCCTCTTGATTTTAAACCATATGTGATAAATTTCTGAATGTTGCTTAGGTGATGATATCCCTGAATGCTCTAATCACAGTGGTATTCTATCACGCACGTTTTTGAAACATCCATTTGGAGAGACTGATCTCATCTGTTCTTTATTGATCAATCTATGTAGATCATTAGAAATACATATATTGTGTCAGTTTAGTTTTTAGAAGTTAAATGATGGGAGTGTTTTCAAATCCATGTTCTAAATTGAATTTCTCCATTTGCTGAAGCATTCTGCAGGATCATGGCTCTCAGTCTGAGAATCCATCACTTCGTTGTTGCAAGCTAATCAAATATAACATCAGGCAGGAATTATTTATAATAGTTTATTACTTATAGAAATTTATCTCTTGTCGGCTTCGAGTGATAGTATTGAAACAACTATTTTCTTCAGAAGGTTCTTACTATGTGTGCTTGCAATGCTACACACATAGTTTTTCTGAAAAAGTCCTTTGTCTTATGTAAGGAAACTCCTCTGATTTTCCAAGCCAACCACAAATCAGCTGACAGAATGGTTTGAATAGCAAGAAAAGGGAAACATTCTTCACCGTGTCCTTTCCTCTTCTTTCCACAGCCTTTTACTTCACCTTACTCTTTCTCTTATGCAGAACAGTGATAAGGTTGAGACAGTGAAAAGCATATATAAGGAGCAAAGCTGGGTTTGTGAATCAAGTAAAATTCACTTTGATTGAGGTAAATCAATCAACTGAAGGAAGAAAGGAGATGAACTGTCTGAAAGGAAGGGAAAATAGAATGAAGAATGCTTTAGGGTAGGAAGGGGAGTGCACAGGATGAGATGTGCTTATAGAATGACAGCTTTTCTAGTCCGATGGTAGTTAATGGGAATTTTTATTTCAAGAGTCAGGATATTACCCATGTCATTTAAATAGCAGTTGGCAGACATTTAATCTGCAGACAGAAAGAAAATTAGAAGAAAGATGAGAAAATAATGTCCCTATAGCTGTATAACAATGAAAAGCTGTTCTTCATTCATAGGTTTTCGGAAGCTGACGTTGCTATTTTCAGTTTATTGTTTAGGTTGCATTTAGTCTGTTCCAAAGACAGTGACCTGATTATTAACAACATATTTGAACAGGGAAAGATCTGATTCACTTGTGGTAACCAGTTATCCCTACTAGTCTCACAGCCATATCTTCCATCTCAGTCCCATCCACGCTCAGAGCCTATAGCACTGGCAGCATAAATATGGAAAAATAGCGTAAGTGATTAACACTTTCCAATCTGGTAGACAAAGGCCTCATTAGTCCCCATGTGTTGCTGAAATCTGAGAGCAGGAAGCCAAGAGCAGATGTGTTGGTTCATAAGTTCATTACAAAGCTGCAGGGGAAAATGTTTGGAAAATGAAGGAAAATAATGTAGGGTGGAAGGAGGGTGAAACAGCTCAGCTGAGAGGAGTTCTTCAGATTATAGAAGAGAAACAGCCAAAGAAGAAATTGGTGTGCCATTAATAATGTGGTTGTGTTCTTCAGGGTAAGAAGCAGAGTTTTCCCTCCAGTTCTACCCCCTTTTAGTTCCTGAGCCTCTGTCAGTGTCACTATCACCTACGACATTACAGGATATATGACAGACCTACTTGGAGAAGAAAGTTAGGTATCTGGGAAATTCTTTTTTTTTAAGTCTGAATTTGTGCCCAAAGAGAGAAACAAGTGGCCATAGTTGTGTGGTTCTCCATGTTCGTACTGCCCCTCACTGGACAACACAGTATTCCAACACTGTGAAAAATATGTGAACCCTTTGATGCAAAAGGAACATGACCTGCAAGAACAAGAGCATTCAGGAACAAAGGTACCAGAAAACTTAATAAAACATAAATATGTACATGAAACTGAGCGACACTGAATAAAGCTCATATAAACAGCAGCAGAATGGTAGGTTTAGAGTAAACAGTTCAATGTCCTTCTTCACAGCCTTCTGAAAACCCATGGATTACTTTCCACTCAAGTTTTACTGATATTGCAATATTTATATCAATTCCTTGAACAGTGTAACACAAATATTGTGAAAAATTCATATGCTATTGCCCATCACTAATTCACTTCCTCCCTTCTTTTCTTTCCCATTTTGGATAAATTGTTAAGGCTTTCTATTGGAAAAAAAAGGTAATTAAAAGACAACAGAAACTATAAATCTCAGATTGACTTAAGTGTCTCACAAGATATATTTCTGTCCTCCAGTTACAAACTTGTCATCACTTTATCTCCCCCTTTAAGATTTCTGTTCTTCCACAGAGTAAGGTTGCTAATTGTGAAGTAAAGGTGACATGTCAGTAACTCAGAAACCATCTTACAGCCCCATGACTGACTTTATCTAATATCTTCTTATGGTGCTTTACTGAATAACCTCCCTCGGTGGCCAGAGGTGACACAAATCTGTGTGGAACACCCTTATAAAATACCAGCAGACTTCGCCGTGTTGGCAAATGCATCCCAGAAGCAGAAAGGACCATAAAAGAGTCATAACAAAGTAAACAAGATATTTTGAGTACAGAAAAGCCTGAACAAACCCACAATTTATGCGATTACAATCCAGTTGCAGCACAGGGGAGAAAAAAAGCAAACACCATAGTCCAAACTTATTGCAGTACTTCTTGGCAAAAACTGACCACTCCTCTATGTAAAAGCAAGGGCCCTCAGCAAGGAAAACACCAAACATTAAGAACTCCATTAGCTGAAATCATTAGGCGAACCCAAGTGTCTAGAACAGCTTTACTACAGAGTCAAGGTTTGCCAGGCTGGAGGAACAGTCCTAGAGAAACACCACAACATCAATGGCAAGAGCTTTCTTTAGTAGTCCACTTAACAAGAGTGGGATTTGTCTTAAGCTTTAATGAGCCTTCTAAAAGTCTTGCACTGTTCTTCTCTGCAGGTATAACCAAATGTCAAAAGGAATTGGAAATGAACAAATCTCAAAAGTTACAGAGCTTCATTTCAGCTGAGACAAGCAACATCATCTTTCCACCCCCACTCCCCCAGCCCCACACCATTAATCTCTACAGCCATGTTCGACATTTCCTCAAGAGGTTTGCAGAGCTTCCTGCTCCAAGGCAGAATGGAAAACTGCCAAAATAGCCTCTTTTGTAGTTAATCAATATCACTGTTTCGAGCCTTCACAAGAACACTACACTCCAGGTTAAACAAATACAACAAAACTGGAGGATAAATACATTGAACTTACAAAGCTTGAAGAGCAATGTTTCCCACTTTAAGGTGCCTCCCTTCCTATGTTTTGAAGTAAAGAGAACGTTTGTAGATGCTTGCAAAGCTAAGCAGCAAAATTTAAAGGACTAGCAGTGATTAAAGACATGAAGAAATTAAAAAATAAAACTACCTGAGAAAATTGTCCTTGCCTCTAGATCTAATATGTAGAGATCAGAAGGGTGTACTAAATTCCATCCCCATCTCTCTTTATAGCATGCAAAGTTTTGCTGCTCCCATTATTTCAGTCAGTTGCATTGTTAACTGGTGTTCTCAAGCCTCATTAATAATTGCATACACCATATTTAAGTCTGTTAATTAGACTTGTAATTATAATAGCCAGTAAAGCATCATTACAAATTATCCCACTATTCAGAGTTCTCCAATCAATTTTAGCTCCTTTTATAATATCCTAAGCACATAAGAAATTAAAGGGGATTTTTTAGCTTTTATTTTTGGTCACATTAGGCATAATTAGAAAACGGAAAGCCTTGTATTCTTCACACTGGTATCACCAACATTCTGCAGTCACCCAAATCCTCCCATGTTCCTCCAGTACATTCACGGAATCACAGAATCACAGAAGAATCACAGAATATTAGAGGTGGGAAGGGACCTCGAAAGATCATCCAGTCCAACCCCCCTGCCAAGGCAGGGCCACCTAGAGCCCATCACTCAGGAACGTGTCCAGTGGGGTTTTGAGTGTCTCCAGAGAAGGAGACTCCACAACCTCTCTGGGCAGCCTGTTCCAGTGCTCTGTCACCCTCACAGTGAAAAAGTTTTTCCTTATATTAACACAGAACCTCCTGTGCTCCAGCTTGTACCCGTTGCCCCTTGTCCTATCGCTTAGTGAGGCCAAGAAGAGCCTGGCTCCATCTTCCTGACACTCACCCTTAACGTATTCATTTCCTTAATGCTGTGTCAACATCTCAACCGCTTTGACTGGATTCTTCCCCCACTCATGAAATACCAACTCTAGATTACACATTTATATCCAAGCCTATAAGAAATATATGGATAAATAAATCATAATTCATATTCAGGCTGCTTCTACTCCCTTCATCATTTGGGATGCAGTCAGCTACCTAAAATCCATCACGTCCACAGTGTCCCTTTGAATGAACCTCATCTGCACAGTACTACACTTACTTCAGCATGAATTTGGATTTAAACTGTGGTCTTGAAGTTTTCCTTCTTTACACTTTGCCACACTGAGGTAGAATAGTGGAAAGTGAAGAGTTTATTACAAAAGCAAAACAAGAACAATCTTGTTCTGCCAGCTGTCAGGGAGAAACCATCACTTATTACTTTCATCATTCTCTTCGCAAGTTGGCATAAGCAGTAGTTAGCAAAGAGATGGTACTTAGAAATCTTATTAAAAGTACTCAAATTCTGTGCATTGTCACATTTATTGGTCTTGCCACCTTACTGGAGGACCTGAACTTTTTTAACAGGAAGAGGTTCTTTGGTGTTAGTGACTAGACCGTAATATTCAGAATTTGAGATTTTTGTGGATAATTTTTAAATCGTTACAAACACCTTGTCATTCAAATCTGTAATTACAGTGAGAATCAATGTTCTTTTATTTCTGAAGAAGTGTTCCCAACAAATAAACATTCACGAAATTGAAAATGAAAATAAAATGTTGAATGTTTAAGAAGAAATAATAGGTAATTAATTTATTTAGCATTTCTGAATAATTTTGCTGCTGATACCTTTCAACTTGATTCAGAATTGACAATTTTACTTAAAACCAGAGATTCTTACATCAGTAATTTGATATATGTAACCAGTGACACAGCAACTCCATAGCCCATATAAACTTGCTTAAATAAACTACCAATAAAAGTTCTTTTAACAATGAGAAAATTTTGAAGTTTAAGATTACCGACTCTGAGATTACTTGAGAGGACAAACTGTTAAAGCAAGACTCGAAGGGCACATTTCTTTTATCAGGCATAATAGGTAGTGAAGAGGACCTTGGAAAACAACTCAGCTTCTTTTTCAGCATCATAAGAGGCCCTGATAATTGCTGACATCAAACAGGTTAGCTCAGAGTGGTACCATACACAGAAAGAAATACAATACTTTGCTTGAGAGTCAGTAGTAGTATAAAGCGCATGAAGGATGATAACTACATATACATTTACGGTGCAGATTGCCCTTTGAGAAGAGCGAGAAAGAACTGGATTTCTTGGTGAGCCTGAAAACCCTTGCTTTAATTGCTTATGGCTTTGGGACTTCTCTTTGTTTGTCTTATCTCCTTCAGCCCTAGCTGATGAAAGGGAAATTCAAGAGTGACCCACCACCAGCTGCATCTATATCTCCATTCAGCTCCTGTCAAACGGCAAGGCCTGCTTTGCCTTCTTGAAGATTTTTTCCTCTGGTATCACTGCTCTTTGGGTATACCAATAGTGTTATATTGAAAAAATATTCTGGCTTCCTATAATAAAAACATCAACTTGCATCTCAAATACGGAGGCCCTAAGTACGTGTTTTACGAAAAACATGCACTTAACAGAGACGTCTTTGTGGAGTCTTCTTATTGTATTCACTACCAGGAAAAAAATATTAAACATCTCTGAGTTCCAAATAAACAAATATGTCTCTGATGATAAGGGTATCACAAAGATATCAATGAAATGTGTTATAAATTTGTTATTATTTTTAAGGGTTACTCATACAGGTAATTTGACACCAGAATCTTGGTCTGACCTGTGTGATCAGTTTCATAGAAAACCAGTGGCATCACCATTCAGAGTTCTGCTGCTTGTTCAGCACATAGAAATTTATTTACGTTTTTCCCCTGAAGCAGCCATTTTCCTGATTTGGTACATGTAAAATCTTCATATATCAGTCTGGGTTTCTTCTCACTTTACATTTTATTTTTATATAACTTGCAGCACCAGGAGATGTCAATTGATTTTTCTGTTCAGCAGTTCTAAAGTATTAAATCTAACATCTTAGAAATAAAATAAAAGGCAAGTGGCACTATTACCCTAAATAACTGAAGTAAATACTAAGGTACAACTGTCCTTTGGGGGAATCTACTTTAGTTCTGTGTTCCTCATAAGAATTTTACATACTAAGAAGCCAAAACATGAGGAAAAATTGAAGCCACAGCAATGTATTTTATCTCAAATATCCTGCTAAATACAATCTTTTAAGTCCCAAATAAACTACAAATAAAGTAGTCAAAATCTTAGTATGATAGACCAAGTCACTCATCCAGCCAGGGAAGCAGTGCAGAAAGCACGATCTAATTTAAGAAACTGAAAATGTGTTCTTCATTCAAATCGCAATCCCAGCCATGAATTCAGTTAATGAACTGCATCAAGAGACTGCATTTAATAGACGGGGGCATGGGGTCAGACTAAGTCAACTCCTCAGTCTTACGCGTGAAGATTAGCAACAGTCCAACTCTGGGCCCTTTCACTTTTTTAACCTTATGCGGCGTATTTAGTTATTTGTATGCTGTGCAAGCTTCATCTGAAATCCTTTGCTCTCTGAGTGGGGTCAGTAAGCAGAAACAAAAACCTCCTCTCTTGCTGGTTGAAAAACATCAAAATCACTGATCAGGTAGGCATACCAGCTCATCTGTGATTTTTTTCCAGATTGTTACACAGCCAAGGATGGCCTTTGGAACAATGTTCACAAAGCAGTACTGTAATTTTTATATCGGTTCATTTTAGAGTATATGCCAATGGGAAAATCACTGTGGTTCTCCAATGCGTAGCAGCCTGATGGATGGCCTTGACGCCCATACGTGCACACGCTGCTCTTGCCCCTGAGTGTACCACCCTACAAAAGCTATGCGTCTTCTGCCTTTTCTTTTTTTTTTTAAGCATTTCTCATCTTCTGAAAAAAAAAAAAAAAGGCAAAAATCTAGGAGACCCTCAAATTTTCATTTCTCGGTGCTTATAAATTCTTACCCATGGGCAGATGATGAGCAACCATCTTACCTCAGAAGAGTATTAGCAGAGCATTTAGGACTGCATGCTAGTCAGAAAATATGCTAATGAGAGGGATAAGTAACTTAGACA
Organism: Psophia crepitans; assembly: GCA_013399095.1. Taxonomy (NCBI): domain Eukaryota; kingdom Metazoa; phylum Chordata; class Aves; order Gruiformes; family Psophiidae; genus Psophia; species Psophia crepitans. The sequence goes on along the minus strand of VWZZ01003807.1, from coordinate 59,453 downwards.
TTGAAAGAAGGGAAATATAATGACCCACAAGGTCAGTCCATCAGTTTCTGTGAACATCTTTGAAATGATTTCTTTGCGGTAAAAAAAATAAAAAAAGGTTTCGTATTTTGGCATAAGGTTGCATTCTTTTGATTATGGGCAAAATGACAATCTTAATTTCCATACAAGCTTTCAGAGGTAATGCACAACCGCTGTAGTAAAATAAATATATTAATATGAAAAATATCTCTCTTTCTCACGTATCGTATCTATGAAAAACATTATTTTTGGCAAATGTTACCAGAAAATTGTTTGTCAAAATACGTTACATAAGTAATTTGTTAACAACAAGATAACATGAACTTGGATTCATGATAGTGTAAATGCTGGCTTCTGAAACAATGAAATAGGGCATCTAATTCAAGGTATCTGATACAGAAAAATATGATCGATGGCATACTGCTTACATTCCTTATTTTCATCAGCCTTACACTGTAATCCTCAAATAAAGATATTTGATTTTTATGCACTGCTGAGATATTTATGTGAATCATAAGCAAAATATTCATTGTTTTTCAGGTTCAGTTTTTCATGGAAGTAAAAAAAAAACATGAAAACTTTGTTTGTAAATGTTGCATTAGAAAAATAAGTACAGCACGGAGACTGCCATTATTTTCTTACAACTGCTTTTTGTTGCAGTTCATGTTTCATGGCTGATCCAAAATCTAATGAAGTAATAGCACTATTTTAATAAGTCTTAGACTTGTTCCAGAATGGCTTATTTATAGTGTAATTGAAGACACCAACACAGAGCTAGAAAGACAAAGAGCAAACAGAGACAGAAGCAGAAATAGCACAGTGATACAGTTTCTCATCTTCACCTACTGATAAATGTGACACCGCACAGACTTTGTTCTTCACATCTTTTACTGGTTTCCCCAACTTTTCATACATAATGATCCTATGAGATGAGGTGGGTGCCTTGGTGATGGAGGGTACAGAGTAAGCAGAGTTACTGAACACCCTCTTTGCTTCAGTCCTTACTGCTAAGGCTGGCCCTCAGGAAACCCAGACTGTGGAGGTAGTATAGAAAGTCTTGAGAAAGGAAGACCATCCCTTGGTTAAGGAGGATTGGGTTCGAGAACATCTGGGCAAACTCAACATCCACAAATCCATGGACCCTGATGGGATGCACCCACGAGTGCTCAGGGAGCTGGCAGATGTTATTGCTATGCCACTCCCACTCATCTTTGAAAGGTCATGGAGAACAGGAGAGATGCCTGAGGACTGGAGGAAAGCCAAGGTCTTAAAAAGGGCAAGAAGGAGGATCTGGGAAACTACAGGCCAGTCAGCCTCATCTCCATCCCTGGAAGGCTGATGGAAAGACTTATTATGGGAGTCACCAATAAGCATGTAGAGGAGACGAAGGTTATCAGGAGTGGTCAACATAGAGTCACCAAGGGGAAATCACGCCTGACCAATCTGATAGCCTTCTATGATGGCATGACCAGCTGGGTGGATGAAGGGAGAGCAGTGGATGTTGTCTATTTTGACTTCAGTGAGACTTTTGACACTGTCACTCAGAACATCCTTGTAGGCAAGCTTGGGAAGTGTGGGCTGGATGACTGGACAGTGAGGTGGGCTGAGAAGTGGCTGAACAGCAGAGCCCAGAGGGTTATGATACGCAGTGCAGAGTCTAGTTGGAGGCCTGTAGCTAATGGTGTGCCCCAGGGGTGAGTACTGGGTCCTGTCTTATTCTTTGTCAATGACCTGGACAAGGGGACAGAGTGCTCCCTCAGCAAATTTGGGAGGAGTGGCCAACACACCAGAAGTCTGTGCTGCCATTCAGCGAGATCTGGACAGGCTGGAGAGTTGGACAGAGAGGAAACTAATGAAATTCAGTAAGGGAAAGTGTAGGGTCCTGCACCTAGGGAAGACCAACCCCAGGTACCAGTACAGGTTAGGGGGCTGACCTGCTGGGAAGCAACACTGCAGAGAAGGGCTTGGGAGTCCTGGTGGACAAGAAGCTCTCTGTGAGCCAGCAGTGTGTCCTCGAGGTCAAGGTGGCCAATGGTGTCCTGGGGAGCATCAAGAGGAGTGTGGCCAGCAGGTCAAGGAAAGTTCTCCTCCCCCTCTACTCTGCCCTGGGGAGGCCACATTCGGAATATTGTGTCCAGTGCTGGGCTCCCCAGTCCAAGAAAGACAGGGAACTACTGGAGAGAGTCCAGTGGAGGGCTACCAAGATGATCAGAGGACTGGAGTGTCTCTCATACGAGGAAAGGCTGAGAGAGCTGGGTCTGCTTAGCCTGGAGAAGAGAAGACTGAGAGGGGATCTGATCAACGCTTATCAATATCTAAAAAGTAGATTTCAAGAGGAAGGGGCCAGACTCTTCTCAGTGGTGCCCAGTGACAGGACCAGGGGCAATGGGCACAAATTGGAACACAGGAAGTTCCATCTGAACATGAGGACAAACTTCGTTACTCTGAGGGTGACAGAGCACTGGGAGAAGCTGCCCAGAGAGGTTGTGGAGTCTCCTTCTCTGGAGACATTCAAAACCCGCCTGGACATGATCCTGTGCAGCCTGTTCGAGGTGACCCTGCTCTAGGAGGGGGGGGGTGGGCTAGGTGATCTCCAGAGGTCCCTTCCAACCCATACTGTCCTGTGATTTGGTGAGTTTGTAATTCATGCAAGTAATGCACTGGAGTGACAGCGAGCAACTTTCTGAGAAATCATATGTGCATTTCTTAAACAAGAATGTTCTGACATTAGATTTTACAGAAAAGTCCGTGTTAACAAAAGACAAGAATATTTAAAAATCATCTCTAATTTATACTAAGGGAATTTGGCTGAATAACTGATGCAGTGGGAAATTCTGAAGTCAAAGAAAAATACATATAGTCTATAACTGAATTTGAAATGTACTGAAAAGAGGGAAATACGGCTAATGTCATTTTCACATTAAAATTAACATCATGAAGAAGTGTCATATGCAAAATTCATACAGCGAAAAAAAATCAGGTTTTTTTCCTTTCTTCTCTATTTGTTGTTTGCAAATATAGTCACTTGCAGTACCCAGTGTAATTATAATTAGAAAAATCTGGGAAAATCTTACTGAGGGTCAAGAGTCCACACACACACATGCCCCCACACTCTTCAGAAATGTGATAGAATCAGGCAATGTTACATCTGGTTAAACTACTTTTTCCTACATCCACTTTTCTTATTGTACTTATCAGCTGCTCACTGTGGCAAGGGAAATCAGCAGTACCATTGATTCCATTCCTGCTTGTTACTCAGCCTTTTACGATAAGTTTCTTGATTTTCTGAAAAATGAAGTAAAGTTTATGTTAGAGGAAAAAAACATCCAAGTGCATGAAAAAAAAATTAGAAGTGACAGGTTAAAAAAAAAAATAAATCTAAGCCAATCAACTTAAAGGTCCCTTGATCCTAACAGCTCTAACCTTCTGCATATCACCGTAGGGTGACACTGCTCCCATTCCCTGTCAAAGCAGAGTACTGCTCTTAGATTATGCAGCTAATGCAGTTTGTGATGGTGAAAGAAACAGCCTGCTGAGTAGTGAACATCGTGTTAACATCTATCTCATCAGCAGGAAATGCCTCATCGATTAAATACCTCTTTAGCTCTCTTTTTTCCGAGGCAAGGAACAAGACTACCTCTGACAGCAAGGTAATTCGACCTTAGGCACGTGATATCTCCCTGGCCTTAAGCGGCCTGACCCTGCAAAATCTGGTGAACAAAATGAGGGAGAAAAGGTTGAGGGTAGAGGCTGGGTGGGTAGAGATACAATGGAAAGGAAGGGTAGCTTCAGAGTTGTCACTGATAATCTCTGATAGCCATTCAGTTTTGAATACAGACACCTAAAATTAAGCATCCAGATAAAAAGTGTGATTGTGTGAATTAGAAAACTCATAGAATGGCTTGGAAGTCTCTCTGGGATAAAGGTAAAAGAGAGGTTCACATAATCCACAAGACTGGAGGAAGCTGGAGGCATGAAGGAAAGAAAAATAAGGGCAATAGAGGTGACTCACACTTCAAGAGTGTTGTTTTTCTACACTACAGAAATCCTGGACAACTAGCTCAGATGCAGATACGCAGACCGCAAACATCCTAAGAAGCATGACAGAGAACATGTCTGTGCAGATACTTTTTTTCTGTTAGCAAAAGTGCTCATGGCACTAATCCATGCACGTTGAAAAAGTCAAGATCATCTGGAGACTTTTGTTACCCACTAAGGCACAAATGACAGGATTTAGTCCTGTGATTAGTAACAGCACCAGGTGTATTCAACTTTTAAGTCACGCTCACCATTAACTTCAGCAGCAAGCAAACCTTCCACTAATAGTCTTTGTGGAGCCTTGTGTCTGACTCGCAGTGAAGATGAAGAGTCCTGCAGATCCTTCCTGTACACTATGCATTGCTCACAACGTGATGCTGATGTGATAAAGAAAGCTAGGACTCCTGGAAAGAACAACCTGATTTAAAATGCCATAATTTTACATCTTACCAGCAAGGAAGACCAAGAGAAGCAAGAGCCAACTACCACATCCAGACCACTAACACCTTTTGCAGAAGATCTTCAGTTTAATCAGCTGGGAAACAAGAGGAGGAAAATAAAATAAAAAATAATATCCATTTAATTTACAAGGTATCTTTGGTTTCTTTGGCTGCAGTGGTGTAAGTTAAGGTATTTTGCTCAGGTACACAAGCAGGAATCATGTCGTCATTCAGCCTCAGCTGACAGCTGAGCACCAAGCAGTCATTTGCTCACCCCACCTTCCTGGTGGGATGGAGAGAAGAATCAGAAGAAAAAGGAAAAACTGGGGGGTTGTCATAAGGACAGTTTACCAGGAAAAGAAAGGAAGAGGAAAACAACAATAGTACTTAGAATACACAAAGTAGGTGATACACAATGCAGTTTGCTCACCGACTCAATGCCCAGCCCAGAGCAGCCACCCCTCCTCCCTGTTCAGCCCCCTTTGTCTGCTGAGCATGATGACCTCATACGGTATGGAACACCCATTGGGGTACTTTGAGTCAGCTGTCCTGCTGTGTCCTCTTCCAGCATCTTGTGAATATTAACTCTACCCTAGCCAAAAAGCAGGACATTGTGAAAGTGTTTTCTCTACTGGCCTGGAAAAAAAAAGGAACCCTCTTACACTCTGAAGAGTGTCTTCACAGCCACACTCTTCTGCAGCTACTCCTGCCCCTCTCCAGTGACCTATGTAAGCATGACCTTCCACAGCCAGCCTTCCAAACTGATCCCTGACACTGCAACTGTTGCTTCACCGTCATCTTCCAACTCAGAGCATTAGTACCCTTCAGGAGGATCTTAGGTGAAATCTTAAATCCTCTGTGCCATAATTCAAACCATCCAATCATTTGTTATCCGTCACATGGCTAACGCCTTTATCTCTGTTAATGCATTCTATATATTGAAAATGCCACGTTGTTTTTTTTCAGGTGAATTCAATGCACATGTGGAGACTAATTTCAAGATAAGGACTGTATGCTGCAAATTATTTTTTTCTCTTTTGGAAATATTTCTTAAATATTTCTTTAAATAGGGATAGTGAGAAACATCCTTCTGTAAGACAGAAGTAGCTTGCTTATTAATCATTACAAGGTATAGTTTAAATTACCTTGCAATTTGCCTGTTGGAAGTTGACATAACTTCTCTGGTAAAAAAAAAAAATCATTCTCATATGCTATGGGAAAGCTATTTTACATCACTGGAACTACTGATATTAGTGGAATAAAAACCTGGGAAGCATATCAAAAGTCAAAAAATATTTCAGATTTTATTCAAAACTGTTATTTTTTTATATATATATAAGATGGATGAGCCTTAGAAGAGAGATTTCACTTCAGACAAATATGTCTCTGGGGTGGATTGACGTCAGCCAACAACCAAGGACCCACACAGCTTCTCACTCACTGTCCTCTACTGCAGGACAGGCAGAAAATAGAAAGTGAGAAGGACTGTGCGTTCAGATAAGGACAGTTTAATAGGCAAAGCAAAAGCCTTGCATGGAAAGAAAGCAAAGAAGGAATGTACTTATTATATCCCATCAGCAGACAGATGTCCAAGTACTTCTCAGGAGCAAAACATCGGTACACATAGTGGTTGCTTCAGAAGACAAATTCCATAAATGAATGTGTGTGCCCCCCTTCCCCATAGCTTTTATTGCTGAGCACAACATTGCATGCTATGGAATGTCCATTTGGACAGCTGGGGTCAGCTGTCCCAGATGTGTCTTCTCCTAGCATCTTGCCCACCCCAGCCACCTCACTGGGGCAGACACAGTGGGAAATGGAGAAGTCTTTGGCTCCCTGCAAGCACTGACCAGCACCAGCCAAAACACTGTTGTGTTACCAACACTGTTGTAGTCACAAATGCAAAACACGGTGCCATAGGGGCTGCGGTGGAGAATGTTCCCTCCAGCTCAGCCAGACCCGGGTCATTCTGAGAAGAAACCTGTGTCCATGTATCACAACTGCAAGAATGGCCATACCGCTAGAACTGAGCAAATATGCAGATGGTCAAAGATTGATTTGCCTTGTGGCCTCGTTCTGTAGTGAATTTATTTGTCATTATATAATTGATACAACGGACAGAATTTTGTACTTTGCTTTTATTATATCAAAATAAATATAAAAATCAAAAACCTTTTATTATATCAAAGTGATGATAGCAATTAGATAAAACATGCCTTTGATTAATATAATAAACATGCTATGACATATTACAGACGATGCAATAAAACCTACAAAAAAACCCAACTGTAAGCACAATAACCATGATCATCACAGACCACCACATAATGGTTGGTTCTACCAAATAACTGGGAAGCACACCATGAGAGCTAGAGACTCTGTGCAAAACATACAGTGGCTGACACTCACAAAACAAATAAGCCTTTTAAATACAAGTGATGCCTCTCTACTTTTCTCAAGCGCACTAGCTCTAAGGCAGTTCAAAACCAACCTGTGATTAAACCAGTGGCAAAGAACATAATTTGAACTAAACAGTGAAAAAAATACCTTGAAAACAATTTTAGGTATGATAAAAACCCCACAATTTCCCATTTATATTAAATATTTACCATGCACTTTGGAATTTTTCCAAAGCTAATTAAACACCATAATTATTTACTAATTATTTGTAAGAAAAATAGCAAAATGCCTGAAAGAAATTATTCATAATAAGCAATTCAGTCAGATCTAAATATTACTCGGAGAAGGTTTTAAAGTGCTGCTGTGCAAGTTCCTTGTATAATACCTGAAGTGTTATATGAACAACTGGAGTGTGTTTGGTACTTACATCTAAGCAACTCACCCTGAGCTCCCGTACCGGAAAGGAAAGCTTTTCTAGTGCACAGTAACTTTCATTTCAAGCAGACAGTCGAGAGAAAGGTCAGGTGCTGTTTTCTCTCCTGGGACTACACAGCCAGCCCCAGGTGCCTGACCTGACACAGACATTTTATATCCACACCCCAAAGCAGATGAACACCCTGCAAAGGGTTCAGAAATTGTGGGATTTCTTCACTTTTCCGGGTTATTCTGTAACTACTCCAATAAAACAATTCTAACTGCAGGTCAAATATGTATTTGTGTCAGTGTGTTGGGTTTGCGTGGCAAGGTTTGGGGGGGGGACGGGACACACAGGGGTGGTGGGTTCTGCAAGAAGCTGCTAGAAGCTCCCCCCATGTCTGAGAGATCCACTGCCAGCTGGCTTCAAGACGGACCTGCCACTGGACAAGGCCGAGCCCAGCAGCGACAGTGGCA
>VWZZ01003807.1:35356-51049 GCA_013399095.1 Psophia crepitans | reverse complement strand
TGGAGCAGGCTGCTCCTGAAGGGCTGCACCCCGGGGAGGGACCCACGGGAGCAGCTGGGGAAGGGCTGCACCCCTGGGAAGGACTCCCACTGGAGCAGTTGGGGGGGACTGTCTGCCGTGGGGGGGACCCCAGGCTGGAGCAGGGCAGAGTGTGAGGGGTCCTGCCCTGAGGGGGACGGGGCGGCAGAGACACCGTGGGATGGACTGACCGTAACCCCCATCCCCGTCCCCCTGTGCCGCTGGGGGGGCAGGGAGAGAAATGGGGTGTGAAGTTGAGCCTGGGAAGAAGGGAGGGGTGGGGGGAGGGGGTTTAAGGTTTGGGTTTATTTCTCCCTGCTCTGCAGGTCTGGTCTCTTTTGCCCAGGTCACTAATTGGTGAACGATCTCTCTCTGTCCTTATCTTGACCAGCTGTCAGTTACACCTTTTCTCTTCTGCCCAGTTAAGGGGTGGGGGTGATAGATGGGCTTTGTTGGGCACCTGAACTCAGCCACGGTATGACACAACAAAATTATTTTCATGGCAAAGTCCTCTAGTGAGAAACTGAGGTTCCTGTGTTCTTCACACTTCCAAGAAAGGTCATCTTGTTGCAATATTTCTTTTAGTTAAAGCTGACAGTGGATTGTCTCTCCAGCACCTTCCCCTAGGCTGAAATATAATGGATGGACAGAATAAAAAAGCGAAACCTCAGTTTGGAACAGTCCCACTACATTTGAAAGAAAGACAGAAAAAGAATGAAAATTAAGTATGTGACTAGAGCTTACCCCACGTAAACCACATGACTTAGTGCTGCGCTTTTACAGCTCGTATCTCCGAAGCCTTGCAATACACTTCTTTCAAGGGGAAGAAAAGCAGAACCATTGCATTTTAGCATTTATTCTCTGTAAGAAAAGTAAGAAACTTCTTCTTTCCTTTGCTTTGCTTTCTTTTCCTCTGCTTAAATTCACCTTCAGTATGATAAAATTCCATTGTAAAATGGAACAACATTTCACAGTCAAAAAAATAAGGATATTGTAAAAGAGCTATTCTGCTTATATAAAGCACTTAATATAGATCATTTACCTGATGTAGATTTCCTATGCGAACATACCATTATGTATTTAAAGAGGAAAAGAAAAATTTAAACAACCCACTTTATTTAAATATATTTAGTTTTCTTTCATTTAAAATATCTGAAGTTTTTTTGAGTTTTATGAAAATAGGTATGTACAATTTATTTTCCATAACGTTTCTTTCCTTCTTCCCTGAAACTTTAAATCTTCCAGCACTCAAGGGAATTGATAAAAGTAAGCAGTTCAAGTTGACTCTTTCCATCCTGAATTATCCATTTCTGCCTCCTCCAGATTCCAATTTACATTTCAGGAGTCTTGGTGGCTGGCATGGGATTAAATATTTTTTTTAATTTAAATGTTTTCGTATTCAGTTCCAAACACTACTATTTCTAGGACAGATTCATACATCAAAAATTCACAACAACAAGAATATAAAATTGCCTTGGGATGACTATTTCTAGGGCACATTGAAGCGTTAAATTTGTTCATTACAATAAGAAAATGAAATTGCCTTGGAACCTAACATTTAACTATTTTTAAAACTGTCCTGTTGAGGTGATGTGCAGTAATCCCTTTTTGTCTACTCTAAAGGGAACTGCATTAATTAAATAATTTTCAGTTTTCTAATTAGCTATATTTCACTCTGCAAACATCAAAACAGTGCTGTGGGGTTTTTTTCTTAAAGGAACACTTGTAAAGTATAAATCTACACATTTGTGGATTCTCAGACTTCTCTAAGTTACATATATTTCTTGCATGTCTACTAAATAAATATACCAGGATCCAAAGCCCTTGAAAGTCAATGGAAATCTCTCCACTGACTTTAGCAAGCTCCAGGTCAGCTCGAACTTACCAAGTTTGTTTTGGAAGATTCCTGAAAATTCTAGGAAAATGTACAGCAAAACGATTAGAGAGTTCCTGGACATACGTTTTTCTTAAGCTGCAAGACAAAAATGTCTCTCTTTGCAGGCATCTGCAAACTACGATACAAAACAGTTTCAATACAGCAAGTTTCAGAACTACGGAAAATGTAAGTAGGAACACTCATGAAACAGCACACTGTATCAAAAGGTTTAGAAAACTAAAAGCTACATGCAGACTGCCTGTTGAAGATTCAAGGCAGTCTGAGAAACCACAAAAAAAAAAAACCAAACCATAAAAAAAACACAAACCCCAGAGTCCAAAGAAGAAACAAAGAAATGCAGTACAATAAGCTTTTACTGTTTCAAGTAGTTTAGGAAAATAATGACCTGTATTCTAGAGGCCAACATACTGAAATTGTTTCAAACATTTTATTACTTATCAGTTCAAGGAAAACAGATTCTGTTAGATCTTATTGTTGCAACTAAAATTGAGAATAAAATAACTAAAATTATGAATGAGGCTTCTAAAGTTAGCGATATATTTCCTCCCACTTGGCAATGAACATTCATTTCCTGTGATTCATATGACTTTAAGTTAGGACAGCTTAAAAAAACTTTGATGATAACCATAGCACAAGATGCAGAGGCATATATGGTAAGGTAAATACGACTGAAAATAGTAAATGGAGCTAGAACTTGTAATTTCCCTAGTAACAAATGTTCAGGTTTCAGGATCCTTCTGCTCTTGGAACAAATATGGTAAGAGAAGTTAACAGTACCCCAGCTGCAATTTTGATAGACTCATAGTATCACAGAATTATTTAGGTTGGAAAGCACCTTTACGATCCTCAAGCCCAACCGTTAACCCAGCACTGCCAAGTCCACCACTAAACCATGTCCCTAAGCACAACATCTATACATCTTTTAAATACCTCCAGGGATGGTGACTCAACCACTTCCCTGGGCAGCCTGTTCCAATGCTTGACAATCTTTTCAGTGAATAAATTTTTCCTAATAACCAATCTAAACACCCCTTGTGCAACTTGAGGCTGTTTCCTCTTGTCCTATCACTTTTTACACCCACCTGGCTACAACCTCCCTTCAGGTAGCTGTGTAGAACTATAAGGTCTCCCCTCAGCCTCCTCTTCCCCAGGCTAAACACCCCCAGTTCCCTCAGCTGCCCCTCATCAGACTTGTGCTCCAGACCCTTCATCGTTTATGAACTGGATTTAACTTCGTTCACCACAACTTTTTGGGCCTGGCCATCCAGCCAGTTTTTTACTCAACAAAGCGTATGGCCACCCAAGCCATGAGCAGCCAGTTTCTCCAGGAGAATGCTGTGGGAAACAGTGTCAAAGGCTTTACTGAAGTTCAAGTAAACAACATCCGCAGCCTTTCCCTCATTCACTAAGCGGGTCAGCTTGTCATAGAAGGAGATCAGGTTAGCCAAGCAGGACTTGCCTTTCATGAACTCACGCTGACACTGGCTTTATCACTCAGATGTGCTGTACATGTTACATAGAATCATAGAACCACAGAATCACTAAGGTTGGAAAGGACCAAAGGATCATCAAGTCCAACTGTCAACCTAACACCACCGTGCCTACTAGACCATGACCTGGAGTGCCACGTCTACACGTTTTTTGAATGTCTCCAGGGACGGCCATTCAACCACCTCTCTGGGCAGTCCATTCCAATACCTCACCACTCTTTCCGTGGAGAAGTTTTTCCTAATATCCAACTTAAACTTCCCCTGACATGACTTGAGGCCATGCCCTCTTGTCTGCTATGTCTTGTCCCTATGTCTGCTCCATAACTATTTTAGGAGGATGCTTTTGGGTTTTGGGTTTTTTCTAATCACTTGCAAAATAAGAGACCTTTTAGGAAATAAAGAAAATAAAGGAATCTTTCTGTTAGTCAGATAGGACTACAGCGTATGTTCACCTATTTTGACTGTCTTCAACTTACACAATATGGGACCTACGAACAGCAAAACCCCAGCTCCACTCAGATCAATACAAGACACACAAGGGCACCCAGAGCACTGCGAGATTATTCAGAAGGTTAGCCTCCCACTGAAATCCACGTTTCTGTGGTCTTACTGCTATGTAGCTCCTTTCAACCTACCATGTGTATACCATGTAATTGAACTTACAAATAATAATACAAATGTTTAAAGGTTATTCTTGTTGTGGAAGAAAAAAAGCAACGAGGCAAAGGCAAAATTTTAGCCAGTTGTGCTATTATTGGATCAAACATATACATACTATTAAAACCCAGATAATTTATAAATTATGAGAGTTTAATAATTAGATAATTTCAAAAGCGTAACAACTGCTTTTCTAAAAGGCACAGGAGGCAAAAGTTTAAGTTTCAAGAATAATTCAGGAGTCTTTTACTTTAAATGGCTGCAGAAGTGAGTTTGTATAGTGACTTAGACCTGGGAATTCAAAATCGTCAAAAGATGAAGTCTCTTTGGGTGTTCTTTGCATTTTCAGTACTTACAGCACTCTGCTTGGAACTATTTAAACTTCAAACTCCCTTTCTTACTTCCTCACTCAAAGTCTGTCCAGGTTCCTCAGTGATGTTTTTAAACCTGCTCTGAAAAAATGCTGGATGGATTCAGTCTTTAAAAATACTGTTTATCTATCGCTCCCGTTATTAGCGGCACAGGGAAACACAATTCTTCAGGTTCTTTCAGAAGAACTTGTTCCCAGTGACAGAACTTTCATCTTTTCAAAATATAAACAACTTTACACAGCAGTATGGAGCAGAATCCACTCAGATCCTCAGGTGAAGACTGATATCCAGCCCAGCAACTATTCCAAGTAGGCTGCTATTAGCTGGCAAGAAAACCCTGAAACCTTTGTAGCAAGGTAATAAACAGCAATGCAGTACAAGACCTATAATACACAGCTAGCACAAACTTCTCATCTCAGTTTACCAACACATTATACAAAAATGCAAGCTAATCAACCGTAACTCCCTTTTCCTCCCAAAAATGCTTAATATCGTGCTGAATGTTAAGTTACGCCCTTATTCAAAAACTGAGTCAACGAACTGATGATAGCAACATGGCACCACAGTTAGAAATACAGCCCTGCCTCTGGAAGGAAGTGACATTTCTGTAGGCATTTCTTTATTCTCATGGTACAGAAGTACAGGGAACAGGAATGGCTTTACTGCTTGCCAACCTCTTGCACTCCCAGAGATACTCCTCTAGAGTTAGGATGAGCTTTGGAAGCAGATGCAGCTCTGGTTATCCCTACACTACACATAAACAGAAGAACCAGACTTGCTGTGACCCACTGCATGCTCTCTGTCAAGGGTGAAGCAGGATTCTTGGCAAAAGAAGAGTGAATAATTATTTTCTTTCCATCAACAAGTCTCTGTTCCTCGCTGACAGGAACATTGTTAAAACTGAAACTATAATGTAAATACAAACCCTGTTGTACAGAATTTTAAGCAGCACCTGAGCAGAATAAATTACTGCCAAAAATACCAGAATTGCTGTTTCCATCTGTGTGTGCTCCTCAAAAGCAGAAAAAGAACATGAAGTGTGACTAGAAAAGCTGATCAGGTACCCACTAGGAAGGGTCCCAAAGCCTACTGTGAAAGGAACAGTGGCCCCAAGAGAAGTCTACAAGGAAGAGAATGGCATTGCTGAGCTGTTCACTCAGGAGTGTGGAAAAGGTGCAAAGAGCAAAGGTAAAAAAGGGACCTCAGGTGTCACCTAGGACTAAGAGACTTGGCTCACTCAAACTGGAACCTTGAAAATCCCTGCTTAGCCAATGGTTAACACAGAAAAAGCATCAAAGTCAACTTTAGACCTGAACATTCCCATTCTTATGTTGCTGCTAATTCTCAGTGCTTCTTTGTTGATAGTGCCAAGCTGACCAGCGCTTTGCTGATTCCTTACTGAGATTCAGAAGTAACATCATCTGCATAAAACTCCCAAGGAGCCCAGTCCAGTAAGTGTTTTGACTAAACTTAACACTTACACCAAACGTGGGGGATTCATAAAACAGTACAGCCACCTCCTTCCTTTTGAGTACAGCCGCAGGACAGGTAACCCTGTCGCTTGTTCAGAAACCGAGCTGTTGGAGTACTCGCCTGGCAGTGCTCACACAATGAAAAGCAACCCCCGAAACACAGTTACCCTGCACAAACTTTATGGCTCCTGGGTACTTACCCCTCCAAACTTTATGACATCCAACGGGATGAGGTTTAATGTGGCAAAGTGCCGGGTCCTGCACTTTGGCCACAACAACCCCAGGCAGCGCTACAGGCTGGGGGTGGGGTGGCTGGAAAGCTGTGCAGAGGAAAAGGACCTGGGGGTGTTGATTGATGCTCACCTGGACATGAGCCGGCAGTGTGCCCAGGTGGCCAAGAAGGCCAACGGCATCCTGGCCTGTATCAGGAATAGTGTGGCCAGCAGGAGCAGGGAGGTGATTGTCCCCCTGTGCTCAGCCCTGGTGAGGCCGCACCTCGAGTGCTGTGTCCAGTTTTGGGCCCCTCACCACAAGAAAGACATCGAGGCCCTGGAGCGTGTCCAGAGAAGGGCAACGAAACTGGTGAAGGGGCTGGAGCACAGGTCTTATGAGGAGCGGCTGAGGGAACAGGGACTGTTTACCCTGGAGAAGAGGAGGCTCAGGGCAGACCTTATTGCCCTCTACAACTACCTGAAAGGGAGTTGTGGTGAGCTGGGGGTCGGCCTCTTCTCACAGGTAACTAGTGACAGGACAAGGGGGAACGGCTGCAAGTGGGCCAGGGAAGGTTCAGGTTGGAGATGAGGAGAAATTTCTTCTCAGAAAGGGTGGTCGGGCATTGGAACGGGTTGCCTAGGGAGGTGGTGGAGTCACCGTCCCTGGGGGTGTTTAAGGAAAGGTTGGATGTGGTACATAGGGACATGGTTTAGTGGGGAATAGGTGGGGGGGGGACAGTTGGACTGGATGATCCCGGAGGTCTCTTCCAACTTTAATGATTCTATTCTATTCTATTCTATTCTATTCTATTCTATTCTATTCTATTCTATTCTATTCTATTCTACTTCACTTTATCCTCCCAGCCCAATGAATGTTTCCTGCAGGCCAGCACAACACGGATACACAGCACAGACTCAGAATTAATAGGTCCCTCCTTTCCCTCCCTTGCCATTAGCCGTGGAGCTGTGACCCAGCTGCCAAGAAATGCAAGGGTGCTTTTGTCAGAAGGAAAAAGCAGGTAGCAACCTTCTGTTAGATTTAAGGCATGCTTCATTTGCTTTTAAAATGAGGATGATACGTCTCTGTTTCCAGGAAAGCAGCCATGACTCTGAGGTGGATGAAGGCATTCTTCTGAAGCCATGAGTATGAAAGAAGACACATCTAACACAGTTGAGAGCAGCGAGCGCTGCTGACCAGCCAGCAGTAACAGTTCTCACCGTGTGCTCGTGCAGCACACCAGTTGCTTTTGTCCCATTTTGAGACGTGCAGGAACTGTTATAAAGAGCCCTGGAAGCCAGTGTTAGCTGGGTTTGTATTTTATACATAAACCACCGGTTTTGTATATTGCTGGGTGGGTTCTTTCGAGCAATCTGATCCAGTGAAAGATGTCCCTGCCCACAGCAGGGAGGTTGGAGTAGCCAATATTTAAAGGTCCCTTCCAACCCAAACTGTTCTATAACAACGTGCTTGGTTGTTGGTTAAGCATCCTTAAAAAACAGCCACTGCAGTTTCAGGTTGTTGTGTTTGACCTGGTTCTTTCTCTGTCATGGAGGGTAAGACAAGATGCACTAATCAGAAGCAGAGGTTTCCTACAGAATGCAGTTTTCACAAACCTGTGAGGCAGATTTAGATCTGCCAACATGTGAGATACATCTCTAACCTGTTACAGAGCTGTCGTGTCCATTGTACAGATGGCTTAAACAGCTCAAAGTACAGGACCCATCTCTTTTTCAGTCATTCACATAGTGTGTTTTATACGGCAGCAATGTCCCAGAACCCTTCACAGCCAGAAATCGCAATACAGGGAGTCTTGCTATACGTAGTAATTTCAGATATAAGTCTTAAAATGTGGGAAACATTACCATTTAGAAAAGACATTGTTTTTTTCTTTGTTTGTTTGTTTACTTTAGAGATGTAGTAGCACAAAGTGAAAAGACAGGTTTGATAAAAAGCAAGACATCTCAATATTGTGAGACATTTTTGTCGTTGAAAACGGTAATTTAGCGAAACAGAAACCTTTCATAAGAAGGTGTTTTTTTCAGTTAACTTCCCAGTAAATGTTTTTGAAAACAGTTATTTTTATAATATCATGTGCATGCCTTGTCACAATGAAAGTTTTGATTGTGTTATCTGAAACAGATTTGAAGTGCATGATACTCATAAATTTAACGAGAAGTGAAACTGTAATCCTCACAAAAATCCATAACATTGAACAGTATTATTTTGATGTCAGTTGAACATTCTAATTAATTCAAACTGAAAACGCGTCTATTTTATCATTTCAGAAAATTTCATCTCAACTGTCGGTCAGAAGCGGAAAAAGCCATTTCCCACTCAGCGCCAGCACAACACCTGTTTCAGAAACTGTGGTCCTAACACAATCTGATGCACAGAATGGAGCATTTCCAAATTTCCAAGTCATTGTTTAACATGGCCATTAGCTAAAACCACACAGCCCTTCACTCCCTCCCTCCCAGCAGGAGGGGGGAGAGAATTTAAAAGGAAAAAGAAGTGAAACTCAGACAGAGATAAAAATAGTTTAATAGGACAGAAAAGGAAGATGAAGATGATGAACATCATCATCAACATGACAATAGAATTACTATCCATCCCATCCAGGTTGGATGAGGCTTTAGGCACCCTGGGCTAGTGAAGGGTGTCCCTGCCCATGGCAGGGGGTTGGAACTTGATGATCTTTGAGGTCCCTTGCAACCCAAACCATTCTAGGGTATGATTCTATGACTATACAAAACAGTTGATGCACAGCATAATTTCTCACCACTCGAAGCTGATGCTCAGCTAGTTTCTGAGCTGCTCCGCCTCCTGGCCGGTTCCCCAGTTACATGCTGAGCATGACACCATATGGTGTGGAATATCCCTTGGGTCAATCTGGGTCAGCTGTCCTAGCTGTGTCCCCTCCCAGGATCTTGGGTGTCGCTGACCTTCTCGTTGGCAGGGCAGTAGGAGAAGTTGAAAAGTCTTTGACTGCTTGGTGACAACTAAAAACATCAGAGTGTTATCAGCATTATTCTCACGCTAAATCCAAACCAGAGCACTGTATCAGCTACCAGAAAGAAAATTAACTCTGTTCCTGCCAACGCCAGGACACCATGTAAGAGATCAGTCCTGTGCCTAATGAGTCAATGAGTTTGGTAATGATTTCAAAAGGATAAATTCCCCGGCTTCTATTCTATGACATTCCAGCAGAATTGGGAATAGTCAAAATATAAAAAGGTCATGGGAGTTCCATTGTGCCCCACTTTGTAAGCTGATTTTCCCTGGCTCTTTCATCCCCACTTTCTGTTTTCTGTCAAGTTAGAGAATTCTTTAAAGGGGCTGAGGTTACTCATTCAAACCCGGCCTCAGGGCAGCTTCCTGGATAAAACTTCGACTCTCATATATTTTACTGACAAATTATTCTACATTGTCTGGAGGTGATGACCTTTGATTCATAGTTTAAAAAAAAATAATCCCACAGGTTTGATCTATAGTAGTTTATACCACCTTCCAGTTGAATTACAGAGGAGATTATTGTGGAAAAACGACTTAGGATCACAAAGCTTATCAATTTTTAAGTAATCTATATTTTCAAAGTTGTAGTGTTTGTCTATGTAAATAAAGTAGTTACCATAAAGATTTGTGTGATTTCCACATGTATACCATATTGTTTATACA
The DNA here is from genome assembly GCA_013399095.1 of Psophia crepitans. Taxonomy (NCBI): domain Eukaryota; kingdom Metazoa; phylum Chordata; class Aves; order Gruiformes; family Psophiidae; genus Psophia; species Psophia crepitans. The sequence continues at coordinate 41,256 of VWZZ01003807.1, read as the reverse complement.
AGATCGAGCAGAATAATGTTTGTGGAAAAATGGGTAATGACATAGAATAAATGAAAAAAAAAAAGTGTAAGAGATACATAATTATAACTTTCATTTTGAGAAGAATGCATAATTAATTTAATGGTTGCACATCTGTAGATGGCTACGAAATACAAATGAATAATTACACAGAATTTAAATAGAGGAGAAAATAACAGGGTAGTTGTAGCGAGCTAGCTGTTGCTTTTGCCTTCACCAATTCATTCTACCTCCATTAAAGACCAGGTGTGTATACGTCAGTGTTACTGACAAGCAAAGGACCTTTCCTTTTAAATTCCAAGTTTGTGCCTGGTGCAGGCCATAAGAGTTTAAAAATTTCTTTCAGGTGGCTGTTTCGTAGCTTGTGAAAAACCACTTTTATGGTCAATGTCTAATTTTCTTTAGATATACGTTTATCTGAAAAGCAAAACAGAAATCTCAGCTAGCATCTGCAGCACCTGTTTCCAGCAACTGAACAGTCTAATTATTCCATCTTGAAGATCGATCTTCTGGTTGACGTGATAGAAGTCTGATTTTTAGTGCTGACATTTCTGGGTTTGATACCTAGTAATGGTAAGTTCCTGTACGTCTGTGTGGATGGCAGTTTCAGTCCAATAAAAATGCATGTATTTCTGTTTGTGAATATTGGTAGTGTTCTCTACAGAGAGAATGTCTGTGGTTTTCCAGCTGGGGATACAAGTATTTAGCCCATAATTTCACTGAAAATTAAGCAGATGTGCACAACATGGCCCCAGTACCGCAAAGTGCTAGCTGCTCTCCATAGAAAGCTTTTCCAGCTTCCTGGGAAGTCAGTGACAGCTAAGGGTAATGAGCAACCACAGGACTGTGCCCTTTGCTATCTCACAAATTAACTTCACAGAGACACCACTTCCTTTTATTCTAAGCTGGCTGCTGAGCCTTAGCCATATTATCTGCTGCAGAGTAATTGAAAGTATGAGATAAAACATGCCTATCGTGTCTTTCAATTTATATGGAATAAAAAATCAAAGCAAGCTACAACCTCTCAAAGCACCAGATATACCACAGTCCAGCTTCTAATGAGTCTGAATAACTTAGTTATTTGAATGCTGTTAAATAATTAAGCATTTTTTTCTCATGTCTGCTTTTCCACTTTGAGTTTCTAAGTAAACTCTACAGAACACAGGTATCTTATGTACGATTTGCTCCTTCAGGAATAAACATAGATGAATGCAAAAAAACCCCATGGAAATTGGCTGGATTGCTAGGTGATCCCTTAGAGTCATGAGCTATACGCACCCTTCTTTTAACAGCTCAAACAAGGTTCAGAAGAAGATAAAGCCATTGTTGTTCCTGTCGCGAATGCACCGAGCACCTTGTTGCCTCATGTCGTGACCGTGTGCCGAGCATCACGTAGCAGAAAGAAGGGTGAGAGCAGCATCTGCAGCCTGTTATGTAAAAATTTTCCAACCTGAATCACCATAGAGAAGAACCTAAGTGCGACCTGAGGATGCTCCATCTATTGTGCCAGTGTGGTCACTGCTACCAGTTATGGAAGAACCTAAGAAATTTTTATCATTTTAGGTTTCATAACACTTCTATGAGAACATGTAGTACTTCTGTGCCTGGAGCATAAAATACGGAGTAGCTGCGTGACCTGTCACTGAATGCTTTGCATTATATGAGGAAACTGATCTTGGGTCTCCTGTGTACTTAGTGGTATAGCCTCTTCTAGGAAAACTGAAACCAGACAGCAAAATTTAAAAAAAAAAACAAAAAAAAAAACCCACCAACCCAAACAAACAAAACACCTGACACTTCCTTTCTCTTAAAATTCTCATTTTTTTGGCAGCTGAATTATGAACACCCACAATCACGAACAGAAAGGACCATCTGTATGGACATCTTTAGGTAATGCAAATTATGACTGATCTGTTTATAAGCACTATTCAAGGTATATCCTAGGAAGGTCAAATCTTGTCTCCCCCTAACTCAGTTTTCTTTTGAGATAATCTTCTCCAGTTCTGTGACCTTCTTATGTAGTTGATCCCATTTAAAATGAATCCATACCAGTGGCTATAGGGAAAACAATAGATAAAAATGCATATTTTCCAGAATGATTTGCGTAGCTGCATAGGAGAATGTGGCAAATAGAGAGAAAAGCAAATGCCAGCAGAGGAAATAAATGAAATTCATTTTCCAGGTCAGAACTTTCCAGATTCTAGTTTGTTAATACTTGTATTCTTATTTCTGTCATTCTGAGGGAGTAAAAGGAAGGAAGCTGTACACAATCGCTGTCAGGCAGTGGGTTTTTTGTATTTCTCTATTCCTAAATAAGGTTAGTTTGCTGAAAGCTGTAGTTGGCATTTCTGTGTTCACCAAATTAGTATCAATTGTGCTTTAATAAAGAGCAAATCAGGAAATCTATGCAAGGTCCTATATTGCTGACAATCAGAGTTAAAATGAAAAATACTCTACAACGTCAGTTTTATTGCTTTTATTGAAATTACTTTCATTTTGATACTCTAGTATAGCTAGTTCCTGAATTTATATATACAATTTTGACATAGAGCATGTGACGTTAATTTTTTTGCCGGCATAAAACCAGCATAAACAAAACCACAGTAATTTGCAATGGGTATTTCTCAGTGCATTCAGTAGCAGATCTGAAAGTCTTTAAAGGTCTGCAAGTATGCATATCCAGTTCATGTGGGTTTCATTAACCTTTTTTATCATTAGTATCTTTGAAGGCAACATTCTAGTACTCTTTCTGAAAGGACTAGACTCGGAGTAGAAACCTACAAATCTACAAAGCTCCCGGGTGCTCCTGCACTTCTGTAACGTTGCTTACTCACACTTCAAAGCCAATTCTGCTGATGTGAATTAAGAAAATCCATAGGCACGGATCTAGAGGCTTTGGCTTTGTATCAGAAAGCTAATCACGACAAGAACACTGAAAATAGGTAATATTAACTTTTATAGTCCCCCTTTTTGTTGGTGAAAACTCCATCCTGTAAGAAATTTCTACTTTCAGATTAATGTATTAGAGACTTTGACCGGCTTGAGAGGTGGGCCTGTGTGAACTCCATGGTGTTCACCAAGGCCAAGGGCAAGGTCCTATACATGGGCCAGGGCAATCCCAAGCACAATTACAGGCTGGGTGGAGAATGGATGGAGGACAGCCCTGAGGAGAAGGACTTGGGGGTGCTGGGTGATGAGAAGCTCAACGTGAGCCGGCAGTGTGTGCTGGCAGCCCAGAAAGCCACCCGTGTCCTGGCCTGCATCAAACCCAGTGTGGCCAGCAGGTCAAAGGAAGGGATTCTGCCCCTCTGCCCCGCTCTGCTGAGACCCCCCTGCAGCGCTGCATTCAGCTCGGGGGTCCGCAGGACAGGAAAGACATGGAGCTGCTGAAGCAAGTTCAGAGTAGGCCATAAAGCTGATCCAAGGGCTGGAGCACCTCTCCTGTGAGGACAGGCTGAGGGAGTTGGGCTTGTTCAGCCTGGAGAAGAGAAGGCTCCTGGGAGACCTAATTGCGACCTTACAGTACCTAAGGGGCACCTACAGGAAAGCTGGCGAGGGGCTGGTTATCAGGGAGTGCAGTGACAGGACAAAGGGGATCGGTTTAAACTAAAAGAGAGGAGACTTAGATAAAATATTAGGAAGAAATTCTTTCCTGTGAGGGTGCTAAGGCCCTGGCACAGGGTGTCCCGAGAAGCTGTGGCTGCCCCTGGCTCCCTGGCAGTGCCCAAGGCCAGGTTGGATGGGGCTTTGGGCAGCCTGGGCTGGTGGGGGGTGACCCTGCCCATGGCAAGGGGGTGAAACTGGATGGGCTTTGAGATTCCTTCCAACCCAAACCATTCTAGGACTCTATGAAACACCAGACATATTTTTGTTCAGAAAGTTCAGTATGGGTAACTTGAATAAAAACGACATTATTCTCTACAGAAGGAGAGCGAAAAGGAGCTTTAGGAGAGAAGAGAAAGGAGTTAAGGAAGCTTCAGACCTCCAGCAGCACACACACTCTGGAGTCAGGTGATACAGCCATGACTGTGCAGCGACATTTAACTTCTTTTACTTGAAACTATCAGAAATATTACTAATGCATGGAGCAGTGACTTGTAGGTTTGTGTTTCACAGAATGACTAAGTGAAGTCAAGCAGTGCCGTGAATGCTAATGGCACATGTCCCTGTGTTTAGCTGACCTGAGTGCTCCAGATTCCACTACAGAATAGCTATTTTTCAGTGTGATTCGTGCAGTACCTTTTTTTTCCCTCTGAAATAATGAAGATGCCTTTGTCAGAAAGGTAGGATTGCAGTCTTCTGCATGATTAGATGAATAAAAATCACTCAGAAACTGACCCGTGTTCATCTCTCTTGCCCTTTCTCTTAAGAAATCAAACATGACTTGGTTTTATTCTCTCTGGAGTTAAGATAGATTATTATAGTGAAACATCAATGTGCTTTACAAAACATAAAGAATAATAACTCTACAGAGCTCACAGACAATCTCGTGTGGCTGATTTCCTCCTTGAAGGCACATTTCACTAACTAAATTTCTAAAAGTTGGCTAATGTAAGATTGGATCTATATGTAATATATCAGCCACCAGCTCTATTACCAAAAAGACAGTAAAATACACACTTAACAATAATAAAGTCAAATATTTGTAAGACTTTTTCATGCCTATTTCTTGTACCAATCTGCTGAATAACAATTTATTTGTCATTTGATAGCATTGTATTTTACCATTAAGAATCATTTTAAAACAAAATGAAGCCTCTTCCACGCAAGAGAAACAAAAAAGCGATTCCCTGATGTTGAAGTTAAATCATTCTTACACATTTGGGAAGTTGATCCAAGTCAAAAAGTCTGTGGGAATTTTCAATAACTGTGTCCTAGTCTCCTTCAACATTTCTCAGTGAGCTAAGTCTGTATGCTGCCTTTCGTCAAATTATCCCAAACAAGGCAAAACGCATGCAAGTCTTTGCAGGACAAACTCCTAAACATCTTGAACAGTATATGTATTTTCTGTAATTCTGCTAGCTTTTCTATTTCTCCAATTACAGACAGGCTTGAAGGTTGAAGGATGTGGCAGTAGAGGTAGAATACAGAAAAATTTAAAAAAAAAAAAGAAAAAAAGGCAAAATTTCTAAATCTTATTCAACAGCTCAAGTCTTCACTCAAATGAAACTACTGTCAAATTACAGACATATTACAAGAAAGGAGTCACCAGGCTTTCATCAAAAGAGTACTAAGTTCTGGCTGCAGAAGTATAAAAAGCAACAGTTTTTTGCTTACAACTGAGTTTACACACAGAGCAAGTAATTTCAGCGACTTTCTGTCCAGTAGGAAAGGGGCATTATAAATGCAAGTTTCTAGAGAACCATTATAGGCTCAACTGCCAGTCTTCACCTGGCTATAAATGAGGGAAAGTGATCCTGCATTCCCAAACATCTCCGCTGAGCTTCTGGCATGGAAAGCAGGCCATACCCACTGAGCACTTCTCTGCAGGTCTTCTCATATGAAGAGTGAGAAGATGATGACGAAAATCCTCTCTGCTTCTCCTACACAGAATGGGAAGAAGTATACTGCTTTTTATAAAGTGATAATCGAAATATTCCCTTCACCACTATAAAGAAGGCCGAGCTACTGAATGCATTGTTTGCCTCTGTCTTCACTGCTGCAGACTCTCCCCAGGAGCCCCAGACCCCTGAAGCCCCAGAGGAAGTCGGGGCTAAGGATGAGCTACCCTGGGTTGACAAGGACTGGGTTAGGGAGCAGTTAGCCAAGCTAGACATCCGCAAGTCCATGGGGTCTGATGGGATGCACCCGCGAGTGCTGAGGGAGCTGGCGGAGGTCATTGCCAGGCCGCTCTCCATCATCTTTAGCAAGTCATGGGAGAC
>VWZZ01003807.1:22537-34858 GCA_013399095.1 Psophia crepitans | reverse complement strand
AACAAGGGCAAGTGTAGGGTCTTGCACCTGGGAAAGAAGAATCCCATGTGCCAGTACAGGCTGTGGACTGACCTGCTGGAGAGCAGTGTAGGGGAAAGCAGCAGTGAATTCATTGTGCACTGCCACATCTACCCAAGGTGAGTTAGCATGCATCAGTTAGTCTGCACTCCAACCCTACAGCCATGTTTGTAGGAATACCTGAGATAATTATTTTGAAAGGTAGTTGGATTCAGTCAGAATTGCAGTATCAGCATTTTAAGGCAGGGAAAAAAAAATTATATAAGCAGCAAAATTGTTTCCGTGAACTTAGCAGCTGGAGTATGGACACAGTTCACTTTCTGTGCATCTACTCAAGTGTCCTTGGAAAATGTACTGCATGTAAAGGGGAATTACAACTTGCAAAGTATAAACCTGAGTATTGTAAGATTCGAACAAAAATGCTGATTCCAAAAAAAATCCATTCTAACAAAAAGGACTCAGGAAGGACAACAAATGCATCCAAACTTAGGAAAATCACTAAAGGCCCAACCAAAGCAAATAATGGGCAGAACCATGAAAAGTTATGATTGCCATCTTTCACGTCAGCATCAGCTTACGAGCCTCAGATACCAAGCAGTCTAAGAGTTTTCTAAATCAACACGGAATTACAGAAGTCTGACACTGCCTTTGGCCCATCATCAAGATCTTCAAAGTGCAACAGGTTCATTTCGTGTTCGCCTGCTGGTAACATTTCTTGTGAAGAGGCAAAATAGTTAAAGGAAACATATGGCTTAGGTACATTCTTCTTCACCTCAGAACATCTGTTTCTTGCAGCCATTTTCAAAATTCCCTTCCAGAATTCTTGTTTTGTAAAAGCCAAGCAGCTGTGCAAAGATTTATCCAATGGAAAATAGCCAAAATATATTAATGTATCTAGTACGTATTAATTTTCTGTAAACATTGTATTAATTCTTCACCTCTTGAAATGGTATGTGCTTGTGACAGGAGGGAATAGGATTTGCCTGGCATGTATGAATAGTTTTTCATAATTAATACAATATTTGAATTCCTAATCCTGTATGCTTTGGATGCTCAAAAAATTCTTGAGGCATTTAATGAAGAATAGCCTTGTGAGACTTTGAGATATACATAAAAGCTACGTTTCTAAGAAATTTATAGTACAGACAGTAACATGCACTTTGCCAGAGATTTTTTCTTCCAAATTCTTTTCATTGTGCAAAGACTTGATATGTGTTTGGTGAGTGGTTCTTTTAGAAGTAACTAGAAGTACAAACTGAGAAGTTCTTGCTCTAGTTAGATGAAAGTTCCGCAACACATATCAGGCAAACCAACTCTTCAAAGCCTGGCCCACTATCATGATCTTATCTACACTGTGGAAACAGAAAATTGGATACAGATTGTATTGGAACATTAAAAATAAATAAATAAGTGATTCTAAACATTTTGCATTATAAAGTTTGTGGCTATATTTAATTCATTTGTTTAGTGAATAGGATTATTAGTTAAAATGTAAAGAGTTTCATTAAGCACTAAATCAAAACAACGGAGAAACATCAACTCTGAATATTGTATTATTGTAGGGTTCCTCACGGTGTTGAAGATACTAGATGCAGGCTTCTGTTTTACCTCTCCTAAAAATGATACAGTTAGAGGATGCTCTATGCTTTTCTGTAATACTTTCCAGCTTTAACACATACTTATTTCTAATTATTACAGGGATTTCTGGAGTTGCTAATGAGACAAGTGAGGTATTGACTGACAGTTTGTCTAACCAAGGGATTTACTTCAAAGTAAGAGGCCTTGCAATTGCTTTGCTCATTTCTTAGTAAGCACTAACCTAGTAAGTGTTCAGCTTTTACTTCAAAACAAGTCTTTCCTTACATTTATTTAGGGAGGAGGAAAGTTTCTCTGAAATAGGTTTTTAATATTATAACTGTGTATTTCAGGTTTTTGTGCTGCATTGTGACTCTCTATTTTAAGAAATTTCTTCTGGAGTGTTAATTCTCTGCTTGCCTTAGAGTAGAATATATAACGAAGAAAATCCAGAAAGTCTTATTAGAAAAGTCCAGTGACTTCTCTCTTACAATCCACAGTCCACACCTTTCTAGGCAAGAACTACTAAACGAAGCAGCCAACTGTGCAGCTGAAAGGGCTGCAGCTGGATTAATCAACCGCTGTGCTAATGAGCAATTTGGCTGCAAGAACACTTTATCTAAAACAGGTTCTCCTTCAACTGTACCAAAAAGTAAGAATAGGACTGATATTCCTATATATGTAAGTGGTACTATCGATACGCTGCATTGAGAAGGACGTGTAACAGGAAACTTGACTCCATGCGTCTGCAGGATTTACCAACCACACATGGACTTTTACTGATGCTCTGAGAGCCTCCAGCTCTTCCAAAGTACATGTTCAAAACCGTCTCAAAAATCTGCATGTCCTGTTTACTACATTAAGCCATTACCCTGCCAAGCGTTCAACACATTGGCTATAGATACTGCTACAATTGGGGGCTGTATATCTATTAGACCTTCCTTGAAAAAATGCTGTATGTTTTTGCAAAAAAAAAAGCGTCTTCAACTGTCTTGAAATAGTTGACTGTCATTTCTACATGAGACATAGTACAACAGATAATAAATTTCACAAACTGGAAGGGGCTTTTCTCTACTTTACTCCACCAACTAGCTGGATATCATAGAATATACGGATCTGCATACAACGTTGTGGGATAGCCGAGCAAAATTCACCATGCAGGAAGGAACCCAACTGTTGAATATAGCACACTAGGACAGATGAGAGCCTAAACATTAATAGTGCTAATGCTTTGCACCAGCTTAATGCTTTGTCTGACTAAATATTTCAACGAAAATTTAAAAATTTCAAGATGACAGTGTGCATACTTCTGGGGGATTAGAGAGTTAGTTGGTGGGCGAGAACTAGACAGCTTAAGGCAGCTCAACAAGAACTGTGTTCTCTGCTCTGTGCCAAAACCGCAAGGGCAAAGAGAACCTCTGCAGAGGTTGGAGAAAAAAAAAAATTGGATACTTTCAGAATGGACAGAACAGTCCTCAAGATGTTCCCAGGCAAACAGGACTCACCAGGGGTGACCTGTGGTCCTGCCTTTACCAACTAGTCTGCATGTCCTGCAGTGTATGGCAGCTCCAGACCCGTCCAAGGTTTGCTGGACTGCGGGGATGTGATCATTTATTTACAGATATTATGTGATTTATTTTTTTCCTCCAGTAAACTCTGTACATGTCTATCAATTCCAAGCAAAACGGTGGATGGCAAGTCACCACGGGGTATGTGTCAGCGTTTGTTAAACACGCTCTGTACACTCTTATTAATTTTACATTGCTGTGGTTTCACTGTTGGGGAAATGCAAATGGCAGCACATGGCACTGCCCTGTGGGGAAACAAGGGAAACACTGCATATTTTAGCAATGCAGCATTCATTTTTCCCTGCCTTCATAGACTTCTTTGCATTTTTTGCTGTATGGACAATTTCAGCACCACATCTTACCTGCCTAAGGCACCCCTCTATAGGCAGGATTTGGTTATTTTACACACGACTTACAAATACCTGAATTTTAAAAAGAATGAAAGATGGGCTTTCACGGCAGGACAATACTGTCAACAAAAAGAAAAACACCTTAATAATTAAAAAAACAACAGCAAAATCTTCCTTCACTAGGTATCAGTCCATGGAGTTTGCAGGAAGAATCACACAGCGTTTCAGTTCCAAAGCTTGTGTATTTTCAGTTCAAAAGCCCCGTTACAGGGCTTGAGAAACAGGATTTGGTTGGCACCTCCTACTTGATTCGGAAAGATAAAAGGAGCCTGACTCCCACAGGCAACCGCTTTTACTGTACTGTGGGAAGAAGCTGCAGCTGAGGAGTTCTGTGGCAAACTGATGCTCCCAGAGACTAAAAGCAATCACGGCTGGTGAAGCACAAGGTTAATGTGATTGCAGGGGAACATCAAGAGGAGAGGATGAAGTAAACCTGTTGCTCTGATGGAGCACATTTCTAGCAGTACTAGTTTGTCACAGTCACCACCTGCCTCTGCGTTTTTCTGCCCATTTTCACTTAGAATTCAGCAAAAAACCCTGAACATGAAGGCTCCTTCCTTTGCAGAGTCCCTCCGCTACAGAAGGTTGCCCTGAAAGATAACTGTGAACAATTTGACTTCCACTTGATCCCTTAGTCTCAAGACCAATGGCTTGGCACCATTTAGAGCAAAACAGTATGTAGTGGCTGCCATTTCCATGTGCAACAGTTCACATGTTTTCTTGCCTGATGTCAGTAACGATGGAACATACAAAACTCCTTATGGGTAAAGAAGATGACCATATCAGTACAGGGACAAGTAAAGAAACAAGTAAAATAGGAAGAAACCCCAGCCAAACTGATTCTAGGCCGATACAGCCTCTGTGCCGTGTCTCCTCGAGGATCAGGACGTGTACTGAGACTCTGACACACGGCTTGGCAGGATACACCATCAACTGGGTGGAGGCTCAGCAGGATCTGACCACAGAAAAGGCACAAATTATAGATGATAACCCCTCCTTAGATTGCTTAAAGCGTGCTTCTGTTCCACTACAAGCCCCGTCTATCGGAATTACTCTATTTTGCAGCAGAAGCCCTAATCTCTTGCCTTTCTCTTTCACATTTTGCCCCTCAAGAACTTTTACCTCTACCACTTCACATCAGCTTCCACTGCGAACCCAATCTTTTCCTTTTTTCTACCTCACCAGTTTCTATATATTAAACAGCAGCCAGCCTCTTGCCAGCATCCTACAGTCTTCATAGCGTTTCATCAGTTTTTGTGGCGTGTTTGAAATAACATTCTGCTTTTCTTCTTGTAAGTTTTAAGCTTGTTATGTACAGTACATCTACCGCTCCCAGATGAGAACAAAACTAGTTCAGACACATAAGGTATGAGGGACCACACTTTTCACTTCACTGTAAAAACAAAAACCACAGCAAGAGACCAGAAAGTATCAACAATCTTTTCAGTACATGATGTGAGTGAGCAGAGAAGCTTAACTAAACAATAGCAATTCTATAGGCAGTCCTAACCTAAAAAAGAAAAAAAAAAATGTCCCTAGACTGGGTGGTTAAACAGCATCAAAAAGCATAAAGACTATGTGATTTATGACAGCTAAAAGAAGCCAGTGCCATAGATGCTGCTTCTGGAACAGCTGAGACGATAGCATATATTGTACCAGCAGAAATAAGAGTGACATTCAATATATTTTATGTATTTCCAACCCTCCGTGCAAAAATAACGCCCAGTGTTGAATACATGGCTTTTGTACAAACACACCATCAATGGATTTTGCCAATCTGATCCATCCCTCTTGTTAAAGAGCTATGCTGAATAAAGAGAAGAAACCATGCTCAGATGTTCTCCTCTCTTCAAGGTAGGAAGCTCACTGGTGCTCCCCAGGTATTCCTACTGGAACATAGTCTTGACTACAGCTCAAGGTACACTCTCAAATTATATACACTTTGTTCTAAAGAGCTGTCTCGTACCTCCCTCTCTGCACTGGATCCAGCCGTTAGATCCCAAAGCTGTGAGAGATGATGATGAAGACAGCTTTCTGTTTCACTTTGCTGTTACAGAGGACAAAAGGGCACAGTTCCCTGTTTTGGATGCAGGAAGACAAATTCTGATTTCTGAATTCTACTGCACATCCCTTGAGGATCTGTTCAAAGTTCGGAGTACCTTAAGGATGCTTTGCAACTGATTTTAGAGATACTACAAGCTAAACGTGTTGGTATCTGGTTAAGAGAAAGGAATATATTCTGGATTTTGCTTATTTCTACAATGTGTTTCTAGTAGATTTGTCCTGATTAAAAACAAAACAAAATTAAGTTTTGTACTTATTACTCAGCAACCAGTACTGTACCATGCATTATTTATACAGCATAAGATATATATTATGGAAACAGCTGGGAAAGTATGCATGTGTATCCATGGCCAATCTCTCCAGGGGAACACCATCTATATGTGATTCATTGATACAGTCTAGTGTCTGGATCCAGAAGACTCTTTTTATGCAGAACAAAGTGCCTTCATGGCAAGTTCCAAGAAGCAAAGAAGTTACAAAAAGCCCAGAAGGTCCTGTTTTGTAGAAACTAAAATCGGAGCATATTCCTGTTAATCTGTACTGTGAGACACCTCTCCCACTAGGTCATTAAGAACGGTGATTGCTTACGGTATGCCTCTCTGGACTAATAAATCCTGAAATAATTTCTGTTCAGCGGAATGCTCCTCATATCCTTCACATCAGTAGAGAAATGAGTATATTTAAGTGCCTTCAGCAAAGGAGAGTCTTAAGTCTGGGCCCCCCCTCCTGAGACTGAAGTGTGCATCAGAGTCAGCGGCACCACCAGTACCTCTGACAAGGGCAAGGAAAAGTGTGTTATGCTCTTGTCTTAAAGACGTAGGGATTAAAGCATGAGCACACACCTCCGGGTCTGACGACCGGACCGACTACGCATTTCCAGTCAGCTCTGATTAAGGCAAAAACGCTCTAGGGAGGAGTAAAACATAACCCTGATTTCATTTACAACAGATTGTTCCCCAAGTAGCTTATTATTCAGCGTATTGATTATTTCACCTCCCATTAGAAATGCAGTGTTTTCCCTAAGCACTCTGTAGCCCATGGGTCCCAGACACCACCAGCTGCAGTTAGGAATACTACCGGCACCGTTCAGACTAAGAAGGGGAGGGGGGGCGGAGAAACAAACATTAAAAAAAAAGAGCTGAACAGGCTACGTTCTTTGGTATCTGGAGCTCATACTACACTTGCATTTTATAAAATACCGGCAAGCTCCCCAGCTAACTCCTAGGAGAAGGGACACGTTCACATCCCTTTTCCACAGGTAACACAAAGGTCACAGAGGAGTTCAGTGAGGGTCAGAGGAACCCGAAGCTGAAAACTGTGACTGGAAGAGGTCTAGGACTAGCAGTCAAGGCGTGCAACTAGCTCTGACCCAGAATTAATCACATCAGCAGGACACATCTCAAAGGCAAAGGCCTTCGCAGGGAAGGATGTCAGGGAGGAAGGACTCGCACAGGGGTTGTAGAGGCTCAAAAACTTTTTTTTTTTAACCCTGGGGGAAGAGGAAGGAATGCAGATTTAACTAAAATAATAATTTTAGAAAAGAAAAAAAAAAAAGATACTTTTGCTACAGACTTGAGTGAGGTCAATATTTTATTTTAAATTTCTCTTTCCTGCTTATGGAGGTATTTCACTTTCTGTCATGACTCCTGACGGGCCAGATCATTAGTATATCTTTTAAAAAAAATGTAGCAAATATACAAACTGTGTCATTTTAAAAATTCTTTAAAATCTAAAAAGAAAAAAAAAACAAAACCAAAAACCAACACCATGAAAATTAAAAGCTTAAGACCACTGGCACCTGATGTGCAGCCTCATCTACTTAGAATGGCTGCCAGAGCTCTTTTATATTTTTAATCAAAATTGTAAAGTAGAAATTAGTTCCAGCATGACACTGTAATGTTTCTTAAAGCACATTAAAAAAGGATGCTCAGTTTGAATACTCCTCAGTTCTTTAACAAATCTAGACCCAGAGCAATAAACACTAATCACACAACAAGGCTTTTGATAAAGTTAAAAGATACTAAAATTAAAAAGAATAGATGATGTTATTCTCCTAATACAGTACAAAATTACCATGTGAAGCTTACTGTCATAAGATATGGAGCCCAGGATTTACAGCCATTTCAAAAACAATAATGCATAAAAAATTTTAGTGTGTGAAAATTCTTTGTGGTATTTTTTCACATTCTTTTTTTACCCTGATTTTGAAGAGTTTCAGAAGAAACATATTTGGATTCAGTAGTCACCACCCCTTTAAATAGAATATTTTACTCATAGTCTATCTAAAAATAGATTTTTTTGAACTTGTAGTAAGCCACTACTTAAAAAAGAAAATAATTACGAAAATAAAAGTTCATCATATAATTTTTCCAGAGATACAATTGTAATTTCTTTAGAATTGCTGGGAAATTTTATCATGGGAGATAAAGCCAGGACTCATTCCATCCAAATTTCCTTATGCATTCCCACAGTGGAACATCACAAGATTCCTCTGATACTGACTTTGAGTCTGTAGTTTTTTAGAAATACATATCTACTTTATAAATACCTGTGTGTACACATATATATGACAAGAGTGGCAGAAAACAGGGTGACATGAGCATACAGGAAACAGACAAAACTGAAGTGGCATAGAAGAACCACAATTTTTTGGGCATGGAAACAGACACTGAGAACAATTTTAAAACACTGTTTCCAAAACCGCTTGCCTTTTTCCTATTAGAAATGCTATCGCCTACCCAGAGAGTCAGTAGAAAGAGATTAACACCTACCTACCGTGCTAGTGAACCGGTCAGTGTATTTACGACTCTTCTTCAGTTATTTAAACTGTTGTATTGGACAAAGTTGCAAATTTCCCTTTGTGACTCACACGAGCATTTTGGAGATTATGTGATTTATAGTCTCAGAAATTTTGAGGAGATTTTTCTGTTGCAGTACCATATAAAACTGTTGAGTATTTGAAGTAAGAAAAATTATATAGATAAGATAAATTTAAGAATTCTTCAAAAAGGAAAGACACTCACTTTACTTGTACAATAAAAAGCTTTGGTTCTGCCAGTCCTAGAATCTGAACTACCAAAGAAAAAAAAAAAGTTTAAACATTTATTTGGATATTTTCAACTGCTTTCATACATATGCATAATGTAATTGGTTTCCTGCTAGTCTGATTGTAGTAATTTATCTTGTATACCATGAAAATAAAAATAGCTCCTGGGCAGTTTAAATTGTCTAGCAATGAAGATTATATGGGAGCAAAAGTCTATCATCCTCCATTGCCGCAGAAATTAATCCTTAAATAAGGTTAGCGTGTCTAAACATATTCAATCACCTAAAATTTTGCCACTAGAAATACTCAGTCATTGTAAAACACAAGTGGCCAATGATCCACCCAAGAACCAAAAGGTGAAAGCATAAATTATTTGGATAGAAAGGCTTCTTGAAGAAACTATATCATAACATTTCAATAGTAACAGCAATAACAATAATGATGATGTTTCTATAACAACATTCAATATCTTTTTGTATCACAAGTCAAGTAGGTGTCATGTAGTAATTTTGATTTTAACTTCTCTTTAGAGCAGCAATAGTTTCCCCACACCTCCTTCTAGAGTTGGAACTTGGGAATTTCCCACCTACGCTGTGAAGCTTCACTGGCATTAGTCCACAAGGTGTAATGTGATTGTTTACAGCACCGTGAACATTTTTTAGTATTAACATGATGAAAGGTTCAAACTGAACTGACCATGAGGGTAACCCTACTGACATCAACAAGGAGATGCATGCTGATTTGCTTTTCCACAATTCCACTTTTTTTTTTTTTGTTGAGCTACAGCAAACTACACCTGAGCACGGCCAATTGCCTGCAGAAGTACAAATGAGAACAGATCACCCGTTATAAAGACATATCTATACAGAGTACTTCTTCAGGCTTTCAACATATTAGCAAGTCTCTAACTTTCATGAAACTGTTAGAGCAGAAGGAAGACCACTGGGGACTTGTCTCACATTAAAAGAGTTGTGTGTCTATTGACTCAGTTTAAAAAGAATTCTGTCTTCTGACAACTAAAATCGTCACGTTTTCAGCTGTCAAGAAACCCCCTTAAAGCAGTGATTCATTCACAGACAAACTAGAGGTTTTCATAATCACTGGGTAAACTTACAGAAAATATACATTTGACAGGTAATTTTTCACCGCTATGAATTTCACCAATTTCTTTGGGACCTCTGTCAGAAAAACACTTTGAAACACAAATGCATTATTTTCTTGTTTTTCAGTTTCTTCTGTACTTCACCAGAACTTTATACTCTTGGCTGGCCTTGTAAGGCTAAAAACAGTCACTGCTGGTAGACAGATAGCATTTTCTACCTTAAGGTATGGAGGTTTTCCATCCTGTTTTTTTTAGGGGGGAAAGAGGATGGTTGCCATAAGAAACTCAAATTTGAGGATTATTTCTGCACGTTCAGTTTTATATGGGTTTTATCTTATTATCAAATAATGTGAGTAGAGCATCTTAGTTGGTAATTAAGTTAATTAAAATTTCCCATACTTTATGAAAGATACTTGTATAAGAATTGTGAATATTCTTGGTGCTTTCTGCTTTTCCAACATGGACCGAGACACATGCATGTACGGGTGGATGGATGGATGGATTTGTATAGGGAAATATTTTAGAGTTTCATTTATTAGACCAGCTTCCTCGTGGTATCCAGTGCAATCTTGCCCTGTCTTCAGTCCCAATCTGGAACTCAAATCTCCTTCCCAATTATTCATCACTTCTTAGCATAAATTGCAATTCCAACTAATATTCCACAAATTTTTCACTTTTTTTTTTTCATTTTATGCTTTTTTTTTATGTTGGCACCTGTGCAAAGAATAATTATCTTCACTCACTGCTATTTTCCACCGCCTTTTCTAATCAAGTTCATACAAAAGCCTGTTGCTCCATGAGGCTTTTGTTAGTTTTAATTAGTGGAAAGTTCAGGTAAGTGAAGAACCATGTATTTCCAGAATCCAGAACTTTGCAGAACGTTGTCTGGGAGGTGGAAGAGGTAATGATGTAATACACAGACTGCAACAACAGTGCCAGTATCCTCTCTTACCACTGCCTAGCAGAGCAGAATAAGAACACTCTGCCATGATAAGGAAGATGCCGGTTTCAGTTTATGCTCAGTCTAATCTCAAACTTGTATTGTCGACATAGCTTCTGTACTTATCAGAGAAATTCACAGGTAAATGTGCTATAAGGAATTATAGCTCAGAGTCTTTCCCAATCCCTCCTCTCAGAGCAATTTCACATTTTATAAAATACTTAGGTTTCCAATCAGAAAGATAAGTGAACAAAAATGTGGAATGATGCTAGAGACGGGTGATTAGAGAACTTACGTGAGGCACAGACAGCTAAGTTCTTATTGTAGCAATTTCTAAGCGTTTCATTCAAAGTGAATTGGCTTTAAATGACAAAATTATACCTCAAAATATCTTTTACCCTGAAAGTCATGCAGGAAAATGTGCATCAGGGTTCAAATCACCTCAAACAGAATATAGTATTGAGCAAAACTTGCTATTTGACTATCAGTCAATACCATACTGAATTAAATAGCAGTGACTGATGCTATAGCCTTCTCATCTTGCAAACTCTTCTCAAAGATAATTTCAGCTGCTTTCCTTCCATTAAAGTTTTGCGAAATGAAAATTAAACATTTGGTTTCAGGCTGAAAGGAAAGAAGAGAGTTGTGAATAAATCTGTTTTGAACACAATTCTCTCCCCCTAAACTTTTCAGTAGTGACAGCAAGGGCTGGATGCCGAAGCCGTTATGTCTTTCCCTTGTGCAATCTAGGACAAGCGTTGTTGTTTTGCTGTCTCCTCCATTTAACTTGGATCACATTGTCAGAAATAGCTTTAATACCAGTGATATTCACCTGTTACCAGCAGATTTTAGTTCAACAGTTCACAAATAGTTCCCCCAACACACAGTAGGCACACATCAGAAAAATAATCATTATTCTCCTTCGGTCTGCATCCAGACAAAGACCTCACTGAACTTCTGTAGGACAAATATCTACTGGCGCTTGACTGCAGCACATTCCCAGTTTCAATTTTTCCCTATTCTGACAGTCCTCTGAGGTGAGATATCTCAATGATGACATCAAAACAAGCGGTATGAATGGAAGCTGGCACATCAGCAGAGATAACCTGGCACACAGCCATCCTCAATTCTGCTCACCTGAACCCTAAGCCCAGCCGAGCACCAGAAGTACTTCATCTTCAAATAGAAGCAGAATTCTCTACTGTGAAATTTACCAGTGATGCTATTAACCTAATTATCCTAGGTTTTTATACAAAGCTTGAGAGGATTCAATATAATCTGAGAAAAATATTTTCAGCATATCAAACAATTAAATTATCAGTTTCACAGCTGTAGCATCACAGTCCATCACAGTTTATACCAAAGTCTTTATTAAAGACAGTAATTAAGCAACACACAGCAAGGACAACACACTTTAAATTAGCTGTGGATAATGGATATCTAACAAGAATGGATGACGTCACCTATTTTTGTACAGAATGCATACCCCTAGGAAGGGTGGGAGGGGGAACAGCCACCCTAAGCTTAGGTATAGAAGAAACCAATCTAAACCAGACACAGAGACTAATCTCCATCCCTTCAAAAAGCGGTGGGGGGGT
>VWZZ01003807.1:0-22514 GCA_013399095.1 Psophia crepitans | reverse complement strand
GGTGGCTGGGAGAGAAGAAAAGGCAAAAACAGCACCAAAATGCAGCAAGTATATTTTTAGTAGTTTCACTGGGCTTGGCCGGTCTGAAAGGTGTGCTTATTCATGGAGTAAATAACTTCCTTCAGAAACCACATCTTATCTGTACATCCTTCACTGCTCCGGGGAAGAATAAGTTTCAGACATAGTCCTAGGGTCTTTGTATGTTATGTATTATACCTGAAGTATTCTTTCACCATATCATTCTTAAAACTTTATTTTGGTCCTTTCAGTACAATCCCCTTCCGGTCAGTCTAAAAACTTAATAGGTATAACTAAGGCTGATTTTTTTACCTGCATTACGGAAAAGTAACTGCTACAAAATTAAAAACTTCTAACTGGTCTTACATTTACCTCCTCAACTGAGGCTTCTTGATTTTATCCCTTTCCTATTTTTAAACAAGTAGATTATATATATTCTGAAAAAGTCAAGCAATTGAACTTGAGGTATAGTAACTTACTATATTCTTTTAATTAATCTCTAATTTCTAAATAATTTCCTAATTTGCACTTTATTTAGTGTGGGGGGAAAAAAAAAAGACAATTTCTTCTAATTAGAATGTAATATTTGTCCAAGTGAAATTTTTGCAGAGAACATAACTCCCACTATCAAAAAACATAGAATCCTAGAAAGGTTTTTGTCAGAAGGGATATGTCTTTCTTGCGCTGGGGACCCCAGAGCTGGATGCAGGACTCCAGGTGGGGTCTCACCAGAGTGGAGCAGAGGGGGAGAATCCCCTCCCTCGCCCTGCTGCCCACACTGGTTTTGATGCAGCCCAGGACACGGGTGGCTTTCTGGGCTGCCAGCACACACTGCCGGCTCATGGTGAGCTTTTCATCAACCAGAACCTCCCAGTCCTTCTCCTCAGGGCTGCTCTCCAGCCATTCCCTGCCCAGCCTGGAGTTGTGCTTGGGATCGCCCTGACCCACGTGCAGGACCGTGCACTTGGCCTTGCTGAACTTCATGCAATTTGCACTGGCCCACCCCTCCAGCCTGTCCAGGTCCCTCCCCTCCAGCATGTCAACCCATCACACAGCTTGGTGTCATCAGCAAACTTGCTGAGAGTGCTCTCGATTCCACTGTCCATGTTGCAGACAAAGATGTTCAACAGTGCCGGTTCCAGTACAGACCCCTGAGGAACACCACTTGTCACTGACGTCCACTTGGACATCATGCCATTGACCACAACTCTTTTGAGTGTGGCCATCCAGCCAGCTTCCTATCCACAGAGTGGTCCATCCATCAGTCCATGTCTCTCCAATTCAGAGAAAAGGGTGTCATGCAGGACAGTGTCAAATGCCTTGCACAAGTCCAGGTAGATGACATCTGTCACTCTTCTCTTGTCCACCAACACTGCAACCCCACTATAGAAAGCCACCAAATTCGTCAGGCATGATTTGCCCTTTGTGAAGCCGTGCTGGCTGTCTCCAATCACCTCCTTATTTTCCCTGTGCCTGAGCACAGCTGCCAGGAGGATCTGCTCCATGATCTTGCCTGGCACAGAGGTGAGACTGACCGGCCTGTACTTTCCCGAGTTTTCCTTTCTTCCGTTTTTGAAAATGGGGATTATGTTTCCCCTTTTCCAGTCAGTGGGAACCTCACAGACTGCCACTTCTCAAATATGAGGGACAGTGATTGGTCACCTAATCTGCCAGCTCCTCCAGGACCCGTGGATGCAGCTCATCAGGCCCCATGGACTTATGCACCTTCAGGCTCCTTAGGTATTCTTGAACCTGATCTTCTCCTGCAGTGGGAGGTTTTTCCTTCCCTCAGTCCCTGCCTTTGCCTTCTGCAACTCAGGTGGTGTGGCTAGAGCCCCTGCCAGAGAAGACAAAAAAGGTCGTTGAGTACCTTAGCCTTCTCCATATCCCAGGTACCCATTTCCTTCTGAACAGTGCCCACATTTTCCCTCATATTCCTTTTATCACCGACCTACCTATAGAAGCTTTTCTTGCTTTCCTACATGTCCTTGGCCAGATTTAATTCTGCCATGGCTTTAGCTTTCCTAACCTGATCCCTAACTGCTCAAACAGTTTCTCTGCGTTGCTCACAGGCTACTTGCCCTTGCTGCCATCCTCTGTAGGCTTCCCCTTTGCATTCCTTGAGTTTGTCCAAGAGCTCCTTATTCATCCCTGCAGGTCTCCTGGTGTATTTGCCTGACTTTCTCTTTGTTGGGGTGCATCGCTCCTGAGCTTGGAGGAGGTGACCCTTGAATACTTGCCAGTTTTCTCCAGGGCTTTGCCATGGTACTCTACCAAGCAGGTTCCTGAAGAGGCCAAAGTCTGCTCTCCTGAAGTCCAGGGTCATGAACTTGGCTGTGCAACCCCTTTACTTCCCTAAGGATCCTGAATGCCACCATTTCATGCTCACTGCAGCCATGGCTGCCCTTGATCTTCACATTCCCCACCATTCCCTCTTTGTTGGAGAGAACAAGGTCCAGCATGGCACCTTTCCTCCTCGGCTCCTTGTTGGAGACGAAATCCCAAATACCCTCCTTTGTCGCAGACAACTCAGGGCTGGGGGTTGCCTCACTGGGAAGGTGAAAGACAGCACAAACACTGTGGATGCAGGGCAGTAAAGAACTCAGGTTGCTGCACAGGGGAGATGAAAGACGGCACAAGCATCACGGAAGCATGGTGGGGGTTGCATGCGTGTGTCCCCCGGCTCTGGTAACCTTCCAGCAGCTGCTTTGAGCATGCACCAGACACCTTGGACCACCAGAAGAGAACCACCCCCACACTCCCAACTCCTGAATTCTCGGGAACAGCAAACTGCACAGTCAGAAACCCCTGAACTCTCGGGAACCACAGATTGCACAGGCACCACTCACCTGCATGTTACGCAAACTCATCTGCGTGTTACCACCCTAGGAGTGGTTCCGGAGGGACAGAACAGTATAAAGGTGGGTATGCACACCACACTGCAGGTGATCCACCACCTGCAGACCAAGACCAGGATCAGGACCCACCACCCACAGACCAAGACCCGTGGACCAAGACTCCAGCCCTCTGATGACACCGTGGCATACAAAGGGGTGGTGATACCTATCCCATCCTCTCTTTCTCTTCCTTTCTTCGTATCCTTCTTCTCTTCTCCTTTCCTCTTAACACGTTATGAAAAACTGGATGTCACTTTTGAGTTGGTTGCATCAGTTGTTGTTTGTGGCCAGTGTTTTACCTGTTATCTGCACAGTTGCCAGTTATTGACACCCAGCCTGTAGATTGTTAATAAAACTTTGTTATGTTGTTCACCTGAGTCATTGTCATGGCTCGTTCAGTTCATGGTTCCGCTGAGCGGAACTCACATGCTCAGAGAGATGTGAGATAAAAGACTCACCTCCCTCACAATCCACCAAGTGGGACCAGACACTCCTCTGTCATTTTGAGGAGGAAGTTATCATCAATGTATTCTAACCACCTCCTGGATTGCTTATGCACTACTGTGTTGCCCCTCCAACAGATGTTGAGGTGGTTGAAGTTCACCATGAGGACCAGGGCTTGTGAACGTGAGGCTGCTTCTATCCGTCTACAGAGGGCCTCATCTGCTCAGTCTTCGTGGTTGGGTGGCCTGTAGCAGACCTCCCACTACAGTGTCCCCTGTTCCTGCCCTCCCGTTAATGCTGGTCCATAAGCTCTTGGTTGGCTCCTCATCCATCCCAGGTGGAGCCCCATGCACTCCATCTGGTCGCTGACATTAAAATAAATGAAATATTCAGTTTCCTAAGGAAAACAAGTAATTAATAGTCCCAGGCCATTTTGTAGCCAACAAACATGCAAAACTTTAAATTCCAGATTGCTGAATTAACGAAAAAAATACTTCGGTGCTCACGTTTTTGCTTCTGATAGCCAGAATTTTCCAGAAAAAAAAGAAGCCTTCCTGATCAGCCTTCAAATACCTCAATAATATCTAGCTGATATTAACTAATATATAATTTTCCTCTGACATTTTAAAATAAAAATAATACATTTAGTAAAACATTGTATGCAAAGTATGTCATAAACTATTACATTTTATTTAATAATACTTGTCTTGCAGGTTGGGGTAGTGGCAGGTATAGCAAATCTTCATCTTACAAATCCGGGTGATTTGGGGAAACCAGATTGTATTCTGAAATCTTCCGCAAAACCAGAGGAAACTGTCTATCCAGCTCTAAACTACCATTTTCTAGTAGAAAAAATAACAACTTGCTATTTGGAAAAAATTTACAATAGTGTATGTTTCTTCTACCTCTACAGTAGTTGATAGTAGACAGTTTTATCTGGAAATGTCTATGCTAACAGAGAAAACATAAAACAAGCATTATTCTTTGGCAGAGAAAACAATGATCAGGTAGAGAATCTGGTTTGTAATGCTTGCCTTGTAAAGCACTTATATAGTTGTACTTAAAAAAACCCAAACAAACAAACAAACAAACAAAACAAACAAAAAACCCAAACCAAAACCAGCAAAGACATAAAGAGCCATCACTTGTGGCACTTTATCTTCTTTCCATTTCCTGGTACCAGTAGTTTGCAGGTATTTATGTTCCATTTGTGTGGAACTTCATTGCAAGGGTAATGTAATACTCCACTAATAACTACATCCTGGAATTAAACCTACAGCAATGTCTTTCCACAAACCCCATCATACTATCAACTAATAAAATATTACCTGAAGAGAAAATAGCTATTACGTTCCTTTGCGGATTTCTTCATTTTCTGCAAAACTCAAAGACACCATGGTGTGCAGCACAGTGACAAATGCCCCGACTACACATTTTACCTCCTCTCTGAAATGGCCAGAGCATCCCTCCCACCTGCATCTACAAAATACCTGATAATGTTGTTTGAAACCAAGGAACAGCCTTGCTGTGTTCCCACCAAGGCGCACTCCAGATCAGCCTGATTAAAAGGGCATGACCTTCAACAAGTAAATGCCACCGCTCCCAGGATGAAGGAATCTGTTGAAATGCTAAATTTTGAAAAACATATCCAAGGCAGTACAAATGCATCTCAGTACGGTGATTTCAATGTAATTCTGTTTAAATATGTCTCTCTTAGACATGAGAGTAGAGGTTCTTGAAAGAGCATAATCTTTTAAAGATGTTTATTTCTAGAAGTACGGTGAAGTACACATCTCTTGGGCTACAGACTTGCTTTTAATGAAGTGTAAGTCAGTTAAAAATTATACTGAATCATTATTTCTGTAGATGGGCTATTCTCTAGCCTTAGGCAAAATATTACAAACATCTGCTTCCATGTATCTGCTGTATATCATCAGTCTACTGACATAGTTTTTACTGTATTTTTAAATGGCTCTGATTGGATGAATATTTCGTGGTATTTAAAAGCAGTGTGTGCACACCCAGGGATTTGTTTTGAAGAATGATTACAGCTATAAGAACATACTTCACAGATATATGTAATTTCAATTTTTATAGGTAAGAACTGTTTACTATTAAGTATTCAGGAACTATCCAGGACAGAATACCAGGCTGTGCTGTTCTCAATAAAAATCTTAAGCTTTACCTTTATAAGCCAGTTGTTTGGGCAGAGGAGCACACATTGTGTCCCAACACACCAGGTTACTCATCATGTGGGCAGCACAACACATCACTGTGAAACTAACTCAGGGCTTTCTATTTTTCCACTTTCTTTCAATGCATCTGAAGTTGTATTTAACATTTCAGTAGTAAAAGCAAAACAACTAAATCATGAGTTCTCTATAAAGAAAAAGATCAAAGAAAAAACCTCACAGCTTTCATAACACGTATAAAAATAATCAAACATTGAAGTACTTGGATTCAACACAGAAACAGACTATAGTATGGGGGTTTTTTCAGACAGAAGGTTTAGGGATTGTGCCATACCTCTCTGATTCTCAAATCTCTTAACCAGTGATCCAGAAGTAGCCTGAGAAACACACCTTGGTAAGGAGGAGCCCAGAGGGGTCTGCATTATGGTGCGTTCAAATAACATCATCAGAGAGTCGGATATGGTGTAACAGAAGGGGTAATGGAAGAAACGGGTGACTGCGTGTGTGCATGTATTTTTATATGTATCCACCGACAATGCTTTATTTACAGTCCTTTTGCAGACAGAGATCTTTTTGCATCCACCCTCCATCCCTTTCTCATGCATAAACCAAAATGAGAAATGTTGATTACTGCTTACGCTTTGCCAGGTGGGTAAAACGGGAATGTATCCAAATACTGATCTGGACATCATCTGGATCAATTTTGCTAATGGTCCAAACTAAAACTGCTGTTTGGAAGAACAGCAATTTAGAGAAGAGAAGGTTTTCAAATGCCTACCTGAAATGCTTACCCAAACTTTGTGAGCCATGCATAGTCCTGCTACATAGATTTTAACTAGAAATAAACATGTGAGATACAAAGTTCCTGACAATTTATGTTTATTTTCACTCCTTCCTTATTTTCATTTCAATCAATGCAAAACAACAGACAGTGCAGTAGTAAGCCACCTAACTAATATTTTGGGGAACAGCATCACAACCTAACAGTGCAGCACACCACGGCTGTGATACAGCCTATAAAGCAAAGCACACACCAACTTCACTGCTTCACAGTAGACCTGAGAGAGGACTGAAGGAAGGGACAGCCTTTATTCAGACTTCACAGTCTCAGTCTCTTCACCATGCACTAGCACACAGGGAAGTCATGTAGTCCTTGGTTAAAGAACTTAACACAGAAGAATTCCTGTTCTACTTCGGGAAAAAATTACAGCTAGGAATACATATAAAGCTCGACCACCTCTTCTGTGTACCCATTGTACACAAACCATATGTTCGCAAACACCCTGGCAGTTGCTTAAGTGAAATACACTGGTTGTGTCCTTGTTTAAGAACTTTCATGTTAAGCCTTAAGACAAGTCTATGTTTTTTTGACTGAACTGTATAGAACATCTGTTCTAAAAAACCCCTAATAACAGGTGTTCTCTTGACAAGGTCATAGAACTCAAACTTTTATACAAGAACACCAAATTTCCAGTAAAGCCTCCTGATAGAGTCTCCTTAACGCACAATGAAGGCTTACATTTAGTTCTTTATTCTTAATGTGTCATGCTCCTGCTCTCCACTATTTTCAAATAACATAGGGCATATTCCTAAATGGAGGGCCAAGAGGGAGGACTTATTTTATGGCACTCAGTCACAGAGCTCCAATAAAAATCAGCCAGTGGCACGCAGGCACACCTTCCCATTTGGGGTTCGGCCCTGTAGGGCAGATAACACGGTTTAACAAATGACGTCTGTCAGCAAGAGACAATATAAGAGATGATTCCCATGTACCTTACCCAGTCCTTCACCCACACCAGTCAAAACAGCCTAACAAACTTCCTAAGAAAATAGTTACTATTTTTTTCTGAAGTGACTTGATCATACAAGTCTCTGCTTAGATATAAACATGTACTAATGCACTACACAACTAAAAGGTCACTGCCAGATTTACCAAAATAATCATTATTACTGTGGTAATTCATTATAATCCATTCACACTTCACACCCACACAAATTCACATGCTGAGAAGGAAAAAAACAAAACAAAACAAAACAAACCCAAACCACCAGAAAAAAAAGAAAAAAGCAAAAAAGAAATAAGGAAAAGAATAAAAAAAAAGAAAATAATAAAGAAAAAGAAAGAACTATCCCTAAGAGAAATGGCACTTTTTAAACACAAAATGTTTTGCCATAAACATATTAAGTTCTTATGTCTTACAACTGTATATATTTATTATGAAGTGTAACTTACCAACACTAGGATTTATGGGAAATACTTTAGGATTTAGAATTCTTTCTGGATGTCTCAATTTCTGGATGTCTCTGATGAGATAAGCCTTTTTAAAAGCCTTGTGGTATGAGTGTGATTGCTCACGATTTTCTGAAAATCCAGCTTCAAAATTGCAACACTTTCCTCTCTTCAAAAATCACTCCTAAGAGCAATGCATTTGCTTCACTTAAAATGTTATTTTTCCGATATACCAAAAGCTGAGTAAAACTTATTTATCAAAATTGGTAGCTATCTGGTTTAAAAAAAGCCTGCCGATTAACATTACTATGATGTATTGATTTTTTCCTCAGTGGTTAATGAGGGCCTGTAGAACAGCAGGAGCTTGGGTTTATGGTTGTAAAAGAGAGAAAAACATTCTAATCTGGTAAAGAAAATAGGGACTTCTACACTGCCAATGTATTATTTCCATTTAGCCTCACCGCTAACTAACATATAACCCCAGCAAATTAAGACAAACTGCATACCTCTCCAATAAAAGCTTCTTCAAAGTAACAAATGTGTTTGGGGGAAGGAAAAAAAAAAAGAATACGCTTTTAGGTAAGTAAAAGGTTTAAAGCAGATAATAAGTTACATTCTTAAAAATAAAAGTATCTATTATTAAGTACCTGCTCAGCACATAGCAGTGGTACAAACACCTTAATGAATGTTTATGTGTTATGGGAGCTTGTGTGTTACAAATATTAAAAGAGATTAATATGCATTTTGAAAAGGTTTTAATAATAATTCACGCCTTTTGCTGTGTACCCCCAAGATACCTGAATTTTCCAGATGAGCTTTAGATACGCCCAGAATGAACAGAAATTAGTGCCTAAGTCACATCAAATTCCCAATGTAGGCACTTCAGTCTCCTATCACAGATGAGGACCACAAAGTTGATCAGAGGGCTGGAGCACCTCTGCTGTGAGGACAGGCTGAGGGAGTTCAGGTTGTTCAGCCTGGAGAAGAGAAGACTACAGGGGCACCTCATTGCGGCCTTTCAATACCTACAGGGGACCTACAGGAAAGCTGGAGAGGGGCTGTTTATTAGGGAGTGCCATAACAGGACAAGGGGGAATGGGTTTAAACTAAAAGAGGGGAGATGTATCTGAGAAGTGAGGCAGCAATTCTTCCCTGGGAGGGTGCTGAGGCCCTGGCACAGGGTGCCCCGAGAAGCTGTGGCTGCCCCTGGCTCCCTGGCAGTGTCCAAGGCCAGGTTGGATGGGGCTTTGGGCACCCTGGGCTGGTGGGGCATGTCCCTGCCCATGGCAGGGGGTTGGAACTAGATGATCTAGGGTTGGTCTCTTCCAACCCTAACTATTCCATAATTCTATGAAAACAGCCAAAAGAGGTAGACCTTTCCCTTTTACTTCAGTAGTGTAGTCTCTAGGACAGCTCCAGAAAACGGTAATTCTCTTCTGTCTCAAGCAACTTACAGGTACATACTCCCATCTCCCAGCAGTCCCAGTCATCAGCCCATAGCACATTCTAGCCCTGAGATATGCAAAAAGTTGAAATATGGCTCCGTCAGATGAATGAGACCTAGGAAGCACTTTTCCAGTGGGCAACTGGGGCAGCTGCTTCATCAGCCTCAGCTGTTGGGAATCTAGTGCTTTGGGAACCAAGTTGCTCCATGCATTTCACAGACAGCTCCATCAGCTAATCTAAGCCATGAATCCTGTCGTGGCTGCTACGTGACACTCACCCTATGTGCTTCTGTGGATTTAGGCATCACTGCCACCAGTTCAAAACCAAGCTTTTGTAATTGAGTAGGTGACACCTATTAAAATCATCCAGCAGGTAAAAATGTTAAGCCTCGAAATGAAGGCTTTCAATAACACAGGTATTCTTTCATTCCAGCTTACTCTTTCTATTTTCCTCATTTGTCATTTTTTATCTTAGTTTTCCTCCTAACCGTGTCCTCCATTCATTTACTCACTGAATGGCTCATCTTCTATCATTCATCTTCCTTTCCAACCTTCCTTTCAAAACTCTTTTTTTTACCTCCTTTTTCCTGAATAGTATAACTGAAATAGAAAATGACAGAATACTTACACATTGTTTCTGCACTGTCTTAGAAAATGCATGAATTTCTGACTGCCCAGGAAACCAAATGGAAATGATGATGAACTTATGATTACAAAAGAAAAAGTTCTATAAGGCTAAACAGCACTGGAATATTCAGCATTTCTAGCTTTTTTCTTTTTTTTTTTTAAGGAAAAAAAAGACTGTACTTATTCTCTTTCTGATCAATTCTTCTGATGGAACACCAGCATGTTTAAACTGATCTTTGTCAAACAAAAATAAGAGGAAAAAAGTAGATTTGAATGAAGATTCAATAGCTAAATACTGGGTAATAAAAGACAAATATAAAAGTTCAAATACACTGTACAGGGTAACTAGTAGAAAGGATGTTACAGCAATTGAGAGACCCTGGACATTTCTTAGGGAGTAATTTAATAAATCCTGTAAATTGCAAGAATGTTACGAAGCCCCACAGAGAATCTTCCAAGAATTCATACGGCAGAAATCATATGCATTAACCAAGATGAAGATTTAAAGAGTTGTGGATAAGAAAAGAACCTTAGTGCCTGAAAGTGAGTGTAACATTCACTATAAAACTAATTAAAGGCCTGTCTCTTTGGTACCTTATTGTAGTGTCCTGTGTAGTGACAAGATCCTGCTCCTTAGGAGGTCAGATACCACTGAGGAAGATGCTGCACTCCTGTTAGTTTCTTCCTGTCATACCAAAGTCAAGTAACTTAAGCCCAAGACACTTTGCTAACAGGATTCAGTAACGATATTTTAGTAATATCCTTCTGAAATACAGAAAGAAAAAAAAAAGGGGGGGGGGTGCGGTATGCAGGAAAGAACTGTTTAAATGAAAGATAAAGTTCAATATCAGCAAATGACAGACAGGTGAGTTAGATAAAATTAATAGCATGTGACTGAATTCCCATCTAAGCAGACATCTCCTTTTTGTTTAAGTCTGATATTGCTAATAATAAACTAAGCACTGCTGCCTTTCTTCAATTATTAAATTTTGTTTATGGGGCACTAGCACTGGCAAAAAATCACCTCTCTGAAACAAAAGAAACTAAGGAACACATCCAGAGAGACAACATACTCAGGAAGAAATTTAGATAGGTTAGATGATGGCAATAATTCATAATAAATTTAATATATCTCCTTCTCATCCCTAGGAAGAGTAAGTTAGATTTACTCAAATATTAACAAGGTACAATATTTATATGAGTGTGTATATATATGTATACATTGTAATAATAAATATATATCAAAAACATACATAATATGTCTATGTTTCAGCGAAGAAAAAAAACACTGCTCAGATGTCTGAAAAACAGAAGTCATGATATTATAGAGTTCTTGTAGATGTACATGGATTTACCTGAGGTGCACATATATTTAGAAAAAAGGAAAATCAATCTCAAAGTTATTCTTCTTTTTTCCAGCCAAAAAAACCCTTACATTTTCCTTCTATAGTATATCTAAAATGTAGTTGCAGAAATAATTACAGAGCATTTGAGCTTATAGGGAACTTGTATTTCGTATACAATACCAAAATTTGGCACTCCCTAAGAGCTGGATTTCATAAGTACTAAAATTTGCTAATCACAGTGTATACATATTCACCATGTGCACGGGTAGGAACAAGTCCTGGGAGATCACCTTCTGTCCTCTTCTCACCCACAGACCAAGGCCACCTGAACGCAACGGTAAAAACAGCCAGTAAAGCTTTGTATTACGGTTTGTCTTTTCTCCGACTTCTTTTTACTGTAGTAAAGAAAAAAAGCCAAGAATCATTAGAGTCACTCTGAAAATGTACATGAGGATTAAAGAAAGGAAGACACCTTCTCACACATTCTCCTTCCTACCTGCTACTTGATATCAAACATGATTACTATATCTGCCTGGGCTTCCATTAAATCTTACTGAAGCTCTCTCAAATGAGGTAAGACTATGGAAAATGTTCTAAAATTAGCAGGCTTTTGATTCATATAACTCAGCGATAAAACATAATGTATGATTTACTCATATCCTAAAAAAAAAACCAACAAACAATCAGCTCACATTTAGAGATTATCCATTAGACAAAGCTTCAGCATCTAAAGAGACATCGAAGAACCAATCACCTCCTCATATGGGTTAGCAGTAAAATATAATACACAGCTACAAACCTTTCCTGGAAAATGCATACAGATCCTTGTATTTTTCTCCTTGGCCATTCCAAGTTTCAGTTTCTGAGGAAAATATCTTACAGAGGCTCAAGGAGACTTCAGAAGAAGGCCAAGTTGCTGAATGAGAATCAACAAACTCCACGAAGATACAAGAGTAAGTATTTGCTTCCTT
This sequence comes from Psophia crepitans, assembly GCA_013399095.1. Lineage (NCBI taxonomy): Eukaryota > Metazoa > Chordata > Aves > Gruiformes > Psophiidae > Psophia > Psophia crepitans. The sequence continues at coordinate 10,344 of VWZZ01003807.1, read as the reverse complement.
GCTTAAGTAGCAAAGATTAGAAAAAGGATATGATGGGTTACTAAGTACCACCTGCTTTTACACATCTCAAACTCATTGCAGAACCAGATGCACCAATCAGCCAGCTGTGCATCCAATAGATACCTATCAGATACCCCTCTTTTGAACTGATCTCGATCACATTTCTTCTGTCAGCATTTTTAAGTTACTGGCTGTCCCTGAGTAGATTAGCTTAGTTCCAGAGATTAAGAAATATTCAGTAGACAAATGTTTTTCCCCTGGAGTGGATTAGAGTCATATATTTCCTATCTGCTGTAGAAGTAATTTGATATAGTCCTCTCATTAGCAGTACAGGGTGGAGCTATGAAAATTGTGTGCAATGGAAAATGATGCTCTTACACATTGAGGGAAGGCTCAGTCCTCCAAAATGCTGAGATATTCTCAGAAGTGCAGAACCTGGGCATTAATGACACTCAGCACCTTGCAAGAAGAAGCTGTAATACACTTCAAAATTTGCTACCAAGCTTCATGTCTTTCAAAGCTTTCACACTTCAAAAGGGACTGTCTGCCTTATTGGTAGACCTGTTCTTCCGCAAATCAATAAAGTATTCAACTGCAGGTCCACTTGCAAAGATACAGATCGCTTTAGAGGCAGTTACTTTTGTGAGTGTTTCCTAGTGCAGACAATGGGGTATCAAAAAACATTTCACAGATGATAGAAGGAGGCCAAGCAAAGTATAAAGAAAAGTTATTATATGAGTAAGAGAACTATGAGCCATTTGGAAAGCCTATGAAGCAGCAGTCAGTGAGCAACAATAATGTTGCTGGGAAAGTCTGTATAGAAGAAGGTTAAAAAAAGAAACAAACAAACAAAAAATCTTTTCAGTACTCATTCTTAGTGACTCTCACATGGATTTATCTTGGCTCAAATTCTCCAAAACAAAACATTGGAAGTGCTACAACTTAAGTTCATGGATATATCTGTTACTAAATATGCAAGGCTGATACTATCCACATTTGATCTGCCAGTATGATTTCTTTAGAAACTGTGGAAACAATCTCACCCTGTTCCAAACCTGGAGAAATCTGAATCTGAATCAGTTCCCACGCAAAAGCTCCTAAACAGTTCAGAACTGAGGCAAGCAAAACTCACTCGCATGCCTTCTCTCTACTTGGCTCCTCAGGTTTGAGTGCAATAGCAAAGCACCCACCAAGTGCCTTCAGCAGTTTTTCATAAACCATTATTTGGTTCAATTTGGGCTTCAGCATCTTATGGCAGTTTAAACAGACCCAACATGACTCTAGCAAGGGAGAACTTGAAGATAAGCCCAAAGCACAGAGTTACCCCTAATAGACACTACTAAAATCTAAGCAAACGTATGACAGTCTCACAGCATAAGGAACAGTGGAATAGTACGGACTCTGGAAGAATACAAATAACAATGACCTGTTGCAAAAATGATTACACAAACAAGAGGAGAGGAGGGGGGAAGGCTGGAAGTAACACAGGAACACATGGGAAAAAACCCTTGTCTGATGATGAAGACAAGCCGTCTCTTTTCCCCTAACAATTTTGTGTTCCCTTGCTCAAGAAAAGGATTTTTTAGTTTGAATAAAGAATTGAACATTTTCATTTTCTCAGTCCCAAGTTATCAGCTGCCATCATTGTGATGAAGTTGCTGTCACTACTGTGGCCTCCCTTACTAAATAGTGAATTGAAATCCTATTTCAGTAGCATAAAAACTTACTTCAAAGGCATGGTGCTTCATCAGGGGTATATTTATTACAGGAGAAATATAAATGGTATGCACTCTTTGATCTAAGCATTGTCATTCATTTTCACTTTTTCTTCACGAAACCAACCAAAAAACCCCACAGCTCAAAGGAATGGTCATCACAGGTGATCTGAAAGTGATGTTTCTAAATTATGTACATCCATTTTTCTTGCTGATTCTACTCTTTAATAGCCATTCCTTTGTACGCTGAACAAATACACTGTCCACCGCAAAAAAAACCCAAACAAAAACAAACAAACAAAAAAAAAACCACCAAACCCCACATATACACCAAACAAAACTAAAGTTATTTTATGATAAAATGCTGTATTTCTTTCAAAACATGACTTGTTAAAGCACTAACCATCTGAATCGGTGATTAAAAGGAAATCATGAAAATTACCCTATGGTACTCAGACGATTTAACCTCAGGACTTGAGAATGGTATTTTAGGGTTCAGATGTTGTATACAAGACCCCAAAATGTGTGTATTTTAACTGCCCCTTTCCAATTCCTTTTGCTGCACAGAAAGACATCTGTTCTGCCAAAAAAAATAATGGGACTTTAACCACATACCCCCAAAGAAAACTGCAGAAAGGCTAGGAAATTACCTTTCACAAGTTTCAGAGCTTCAGATTAAAAACAACTATATGCCAGCTACAGGAAACATCTCTGTTTTCACCTTCCATAAGAAAAACCTAAGCTTGATCTCTCCTGCCATCATCAGGCAAACCTACAAGAGAAACAGCATGCAATGCTACGATGAAATGCAGTATGTCACTCTTTCAGCTTAGGTTATTCCAGTTACACCACGAAAAAATAAAACAATACAAGGTAAAATTAAAAGTCAAAGACAAGTAACTCAAAATGTGTGTACTTTTCAACATCAGTTCATTACAAGGTCAGCTAATTAGAAATGCTTCACAAAGACATCAACAGTTTTAGCCCGATCTCTTCACAGAGTTGGTTTGGGGTTTTTGCCAAATTGGCTAGCTGTTTATATAACTGACTAAACAGAATTTCAGCTAAGATATATGCTTTAATTATAGAAACTTCAAACAAGTTGCCAACTTGGCTCATAGGACAAAAATCTTTTCCAAATTGAATTAGAATATTATGGCATCGCCTCATTAGTACTTTAGGTAAAATGCATCACTTGGGTCATAAGAAGCAAATGCATGGAAAGACTTCCATGAAAAAAACCAAAACAAACAAAAAAACCCACCCAAACAAAAAAATTTAATTAACATAATGAATATCTCAAGAGTTCTAGCAAATTGTCTGATACACAAAGGTGGTAAGTAGCAAACTGTTGGCAAGAGAATAATCCTAGGAGCAATTTTTCTCTTTGCTGTTACTGATTCATTCTTTTTTTTTCTCTAACAACAGGTAAGCTGCTCATTTTACATAGTCTTCAGGGGAGAAAAAGCTACTTTCCATCCATATTTCATTGTTTCTGATTATGATTTTCAGAATTGCCTCATGATTCTGAATGCTTATGGTTTTTTAAGTGTCTACTTTGAAAGGTATTATGGGAACAAGCTTTTCAGATCTGATAAGAGAATTGTTTGGGTATCCAAGACACATAAAGGCACAAAATCATGAGCTTTCATACTGTGTGCCTAAAATTACTTAAATTGATTTGACTTACTCCCAAATGACTAATGATCAACAGAAAGCAGTTTCAAATTTTGAGAAAAGTTCTGCAGAAATAAAAGCGGAAGTCTAAAACTGGTACAGAACAACAAAAAAAAATAATCAGCAAAGTTTCAGAGTTATTTCTGTTCACCTGAGGCAGGCTTTGCAGTCAGTCTCAGGAACACTGATGCATCAGTGGTTCAAACCCTGAGATTTCCTACAAGCTAATGTACAGAAGTACCATTTGCTAAAGTGTAATTGCATAAAGCATATCTAAAAGAGTAATAGAAGACTTTCAGGTTATTCATCAAAGGAAATCTAGTGAGAAATAAAACGAACTTAGTTGAAAACAAGGAGATTCTGACACATTAGGCACCACTGCCCTCTTCAGTCAGGCAAACAAGACGTAGATTTCAAATACTTTAGAGAACTCTGCCTGATGATTTGCCACCAAAATACTGAAAAAGGCAACCTTTATTTTTACTTTAGGGAACATTTTCCCTCATAACAGCAAGATGTGATGTGGCATTTCAGTCATATACCAAAAATAAATATTTTGCTGTAAAGTCATTTGCTGATTTGACACATGGTTTAGATGCACATACACTATGAAGACAACGTACAGTTCTTTACATATTTAACATTTCCTCTCATTTATACATGGATTTGAGAAACATGTTGCTTTTATGTGGAAAGACTGCATTGCACAAAAAAACAAGGCGCTTATGGTTTTCATTCACTTCATACCTGATGGAGCTATTAATGAATCACATACTTGAAAAGCAAGACTTAATAAACTTGTAACAACTAATGAAGTTAATGAAGGCAAAATCTTACCTATATAAAATATTCTTTTAAAAGTCAGTACATCTTTCATGATATTACCTACCTACTATGCAATAATGTATGACTAAGACTGAGAATTTTTCTTAAGGTGAAAATACATTGCAAGAAAAATCTTATACCTGAGATTTGAGAGTTTCCAGGTACACCAGGGTGAAAAGGCAGCACTGAAAATCCAAACAGTCCAAATAGAGGTCTGGATGTCAGCAGACTCTTAACTGAGTCCTTGTTTTTCTTACTCACATCACTCAAGTATCAAATCTTGATTTAAGATACAGCAAATCTTTCAACACAAGGCAGCGTGAGAGTAAACACTAGGTAAAACCTTCCTTTTTTCCCCGATAGAAAGCAAAGACATTTTACTTCTCTGAGCTTCTTTTTTTTTTTTATCAAATGGGAATATGCTGTATTAATTATCATCATTTCATCATTCATTTTTCACTTTCAGAGATGGAGAACATTCAGCTATTATCTGGAAGCATGTCCTACTAAGAAGGGACTTCTCCCAAGATGCTGAGCAACCCTGAAACAAATCATTAGAGCAAAAATAAAACTGCACAGCAGCTTATCTCCAAGAGGCAGCAGAACACAAAATCCAACAGAACACTCCCTCTCATGCAGATCTAATTCCCCAACATCTCCTTCTGCAGTAAGCTATCCAGATAGACACATCATAGTGCTTGGCACAAAAGTCAATGGGCTCCAGCTATATCAGATCCTATTTCAGAGGTACAGGAATTACAGAAGCAATACACTTAACTGCATCAGGCTTTAGAAAGCACAATATTCATCCTTGTACACTTAAAGTTGCATATGAGAGAATAAAGGCTTCAAATCGGATCATTACAGTCCATTACAGGAATTTATAACCTCTACTGGCAAACTTTGGAGAGTTCTTGCGCTTTCTTTCCAAAAAATGCAATCACATTTTCAGTAGCCTTGGATGGCTTCTCTGATTTGTAGACAAAGGTCCAGCAACACTAAAGCTGTCCAGCTGTCCTCATTCTAAAGCAGATTTTTCTTAATTCAACTACTTATCTTAAAAAGTTGGCTTGGACCTAGAATCAATAGAGAAGTATTTTGTGTTGTGCTAACTGCAAATGTTACTAATTTCCTTACAGCAAATTACAAGCTGAAGTACCTCAGGAGCTCAGTAAAACGATTGCTCAGACAAGCTCAACCACGCCAGCTCAGATCCAGCAGCACAAGCTCATACTCCAGTCCTGTAGGATGCAGCTACCTCTACAGGAAGCCCTCCAGGTACCTCCCAGCTCTGGTAAGGCTTTAGTTTTTGTGCAACACAAAACCAGCAAACCCAAGCTGACTGACCTTATGTATGTGTATGCCAAAAATTCATTCAGATGCTAGGGGAAACAATGCATAGGTGCATTTGGCTGGTTCCAGAATTACAGATACAGTATTATTTGTAGTATCTAGGATCAAAAATGAGTTGTTGTGTAGCTTACTGAGGCAGTTTAAGTGTGAATGCCAATGAAGGGAACTGGTGATCAGTCCTCCAGTTTTTCACTTGTAGTCAGATGCACTAAAAGTTCAGTTACAGTCTGGTGCAAACAATGAAAACACAAGGAGACTTGAACCTTTAACCCTTTTAGTCCTGCATACCTCTTTTTTTTCAGTATGGCATCTGTTTGGCAGCTTTCTTTTACATGGTTGCTTCATTAAGATGCACTGCAGGCACATTTTTTCCATCTGTCAGGAATATTCGGCAAAAAACAAGTAGTTAATTAATGTTAGGATAATCCCCATGTGAGAGAAATACTTTTTCTTTTGGTTTCATCACAGCTGCATCTGTATTTAATAGCTTTTAAAATTGCATCTCTGCCTAGTTCATTTATCGTCCTTTCTCCTCCTCTTCTTTCCAACAACTTGTTCCACAGTTCTGAGTACTCACTGAATACATTTCTTTCTCTACGCTAACTCCCACCATTTTTTATACATAAAATATGGGTAGGACAAGGAAAAAGATCAGTTAGGATATGATTCCAAGAGAGTCAACACAGCTTTGACATAAGATGGTAAAAAAGAAAATGTTATTCTCTAATGGGTCAGCTGAATATCCATTTGTGATTTCTATGAGAGAATAAAGTAACAGCTTCAGAAAATAAAGCACATCTAATCTATGGGTCCGGAGTTACCATTTTAAATTGTAAAAAGATGTTATGTACACCTGCATTCTTCTGCACATATCTCTCTACACCCTATACCAGGCCTTCTACCACGTACAGGTTTAGGCTATAAAGTTTAGATGGCCTTTTGCATGACACAAATAGCTTTGTAAAAAGAAAAAAGAAAGAAAAAACACCCTTACAATGAAAACTGGAAAAAAAATAAATAAATTAAATAATACTACCTGTACCCTTTCGGTCTTTGTGGTCCATCACCCTATACTCACCAGTAAAAATACTGAATAAACATACTTCCAGAAAAACTTTCCAAACAGCTTCACAACCCTGAAACCATAATCTGAAGCTTCAGAATTCTGTAATTCATCTTAAAAAAAAAAACCACGAGAAGTGCATTTTGTCCATTATTCTGTCTCTAATAATATTTTAGAAACCGGCAATAAAGTCAGAACTGCTTCAAGCCATTCACTGAGAACTTGAAAGAGGGTTAATTGTGTTCTGAACCATTCCGTTTTACCTAGATCAATAAAGTTGATCTAGTCTGAATTTCAAACAATAACTTATCTGTAGTTCATTTTCCTCTTTTTCAATGAAACTAAATGCACAGAAGATATTGTTCATATTTACTTGGCAATTTACTCTTGTAAGACCAGAGTAAATGATTTACAGGGTCAGACCAATGGATAATCCAGCACCTAATTATTCTGTCTTCCACAGTGGCAAAAGATGTCATTTAGGGAGCCAGCACAAAACTAGGTCACAACCTGCAGTCAATCTCCTGCAGAAATCCACTCCACTCCACAGAAATCCGTATCCCTTGTACTTGAAAAATTATTTGCCCTCACTCTTGAGGCTGCAAATTTAATTTTACAGCACTGCTGTGACTGAGGAAGCACCCCTCTCCACAGCATTATTGCCAGTGTCTGTGACTGCATGCTGCATTTGCTTCCATATTTGCTTCTCTGTCACTTCTTCCATAGAAGTTGGCATGGACAGTCTCCATCATGACTTCTTGCCTCTCCTCTCCAACTGCGGGGATTGCCTAACAGCTGCAGAGCTCTCCTCCTGAGCAGCACAGGAGGAGCTTGGTGGAGAGCAAGGCAGACAACACAAGCAGCAAGGCCTGGGCTAGCAGACATGGTGCTCGGTCTCCATGCCATTATGAGTATCAGCAAACTGTCGCAGAATCAGAATCAGAATCAGAATCATTATTAAGGTTGGAAGTGACCTCAAGGATCATCGAGTCCAACCATCCCCCCACCACGTATTACCCACTAAACCATGTCCCTGAGTACCATATCTAACCTTTCCTTAAACACCCTCAGGGATGGTGACTCCACCACCTCCCTGGGCAACCCGTTCCAATGCCCGACCACCCTTTCCGAGAAGAATTTTCTCCTCATCTCCAACCTGAACCTCCCCTGGCGCAACTTGCAGCCATTTCCCCTTGTCCTGTCACTAGTTATCTGCGAGAAGAGGCCAACCCCCAGCTCGCCACAACTTCCTTTCAGGTAGTTGTAGAGGGCAATAAGGTCTGCCCTGAGCCTCCTCTTCTCCAGACTAAACAGTCCCTGCCCTGTGGACCAGAAAGAACCCACAGCTGCTTCCCACTGGATTTTTCTCTCACCTGTTGTCATGAGTTTGCCACTCCTCTCAGCCTAGAACTACACACCAATGTCTTCTTCACTTGTTCCTAAAGCCAGTCTTCCTAAAACTCGCAGGAAAGGGAAGGCAAGGACCTATTAAAAGTTTTCACTGTTCGCAAATTGCCTTAGTATTAGATATTTTGTCATTGCTAAGTACCATTTCAAAACTCTTGTGTTTTTAACAAACCTGTTTGATTTTAGCTTCAGACCAGATCTTCTAAGTGGTTAGGTGCATGAATGGTTTAAATGTGCGCCTAAGAAGATTATTAGACAAATCTGGATAGAGTTCAAAATTACCAGAATAAAAGAATCAGATGCTTTCTTCAAAGCCTATTCTTCTCCTTTATCTCAGAAATATCTTTTTGGCCTACCTTTATCATTCAGTATTACAGATTTCTAGTATCACCTAAAGTCTCACTCATTCTGTGATCAATAACTGTTTTTCTAGCACTGAAATTAAAAGCAAGTTTCTTCCTGTATTAAAAGGTACACCCAAATATGTGATACATTCTCATATCAACATAACTACATACCTGTGATTGGGAACGCCAACAACTTTTCCTCATTGATTGGAGGTGAGCATATGTACACACACACACTTTATGAAAAAAAAAATTATTTAATCTTTGTATTTTCCCTTTTAATACTTTTCTTTCAAAATCAGTATCACAACAAAGACTCTATAGTCCCTATTTGTGTAACTCCTTGAAACTAGGGTGTGCATACCAGGTGCCTCTGAGAATGTGTTTATGAAAAGCCCAAAGCCGTGTTAGAAACGCTGCTTTTATAAGTAGCCACCAGATGATCAATAATACTGAATTTTGAAAGCACTACACAGAGAACTACAGATAGGTGCAGCACTATCAGCAAGGGTGGAAGCACTTGGGAGCTCGGAGGGAAGTACTTGTGAGAGACTAAGGAACATCACTGTTTTTTCTTAAATGACATGACAATCCTGCAATGCAACTTGTGACCCTGTACACTTTCTGCAACCTGGACAGAAGCAACACAGGTTAACAGCAGTTCCTAACAAACATGGCCTGCAAAATTCTGACAATATCACACACCTGAAGAAGAATTTTGAACACAAAATATCGTTCTGAAATTTCAACTAGAAAAATCAACTCATAGCGATCACCCAAATTCAACAGGTGCCTTTCAATTCACCTTCCCATGTCCAGCTGGCAGCATCAGAACTAGTTCTGCGAGTATACAGAGAAACTGACAACCCATCCTTTAAGGGAAGAAAGAAAGAAAAAAATGAAAAAAACCAGACACACACTTACCTCTGTATCCTCAAGAATAAGAAACGTGAATACAGGGAAAGATTAAAGCGGAGAGCAAGACTTTTGTTCAGGAGGGAAACTATCCGACATGTGAAAACTTAGTAAGAATTGCATCAGGAAATTCTTCCTGGCACGAACGTAGAACAAAGCTTTTCACGAATGGATCAGCTATCCCAGGTTTGCCTGTGAGGAGAGAAAAAGAAAGTAAATGGTTGAAAATTAGGGTTCTCAGACGGTCCACTCCCTCCTTCACTGAGAAAAGAAATAATAGGGGAGGCTGCAGCTGGGCAGGATGGGATTAAGAGAGATGCTTATGGCTGACACTGTGAGTCCTCCCAGCACAACATAAAGGTAAATATAAATCACATATTTGGCCTGCCTCAGTGTGAAATAGCAGGGCAACAGCACAGTTCCATCTTGCTCCGCTCCTGAAATGTTTCTGAGGAAGCAAGAGAACATGTAAATCTGCTGCAGTACCTAGCTTAGCGCTGCAATCTTCTGTCTAGCTACAAAGCCCTGCAGATGTATCAGAGGTTACCAATACAGAATTATGGAAGTGTGTTAAGCGCAGGTAGGCTTCTTCAACCTCCTTCACCTTCAAGGACTTCTTACATCCCATCATAATCATACAGTCCTAGAAGCCTTGGGTTGGCAGGGACCTCAAAGCCCACCTAGTTCCAACCCCCTGCCATGGGCAGGGACACTCCCCACCAGCCCAGGGTGCCCAAAGCCCCATCCAATCTGGCCTTGGGCACTGCCAGGGATCCAGGGGCAGCCACAGCTTCTCGGGGCACCCTGTGCCAGGGCCTCAGCACCCTTACAGGGAAGGATTTTGGCCTTACATCTCAGATACATCTACCCTCTTTTAGTTTAAACCCATTCCCCCTTGTCCTACCAGTGCACTCCCTTTGCCTTCACAAAGGGCAAATTGTGTCTGACGAACTTCATGGCCTTCTATGATGGGGTCACAACATCAGTGGATCAGGTAAAGGCAACTGACATCGTTTACGTGGATTCAATGGATGGACCACTC
>VWZZ01003806.1:460529-477243 GCA_013399095.1 Psophia crepitans | reverse complement strand
TGGACACGTCATAAATAATGAAAACTGGCAGTGTTAGAAAAGATCGGAGAAACAGTTAATTTCCTTAAAAAATATTATTATTAATATGAGGAAATGAGGATTTTACTTTGCAGGCACTTTGAATAACAGAGAATGTGTGAGGTTTTGTAGCCTGCACTGTGGGATAGGCTCAGTGCCTTTATTTTTCTAAGCAGTTGATGTAAAAGGAGATTAATTTAAAAGCATAAAAAGGACCTCCAACAGATGATTGGAAAGGGATTAAGAGATGAAACTCTCAAATGAAAGGAAAGTAAAAATCCTGGCTTTACTTTTTCATTTGAAAAGGAGGAGTCCTAAGGCTTACTTGCTAGACTAGCAGAGGACACTGTCAGACTCCTAAGTTCTTTCTGACCAGCTCAGTAGGCTGTGGCTAAAGTCAGCTATAAAGCTGCCCTGAAGTAACATTCGTGGTTAAACCTCAGTTGGCTGCATTGACAGCTGCCACCCAGAAGAAACTTCTGTTGGGTTTTTAAATCTCTCCATGTTTCACAAGGATATGTACGCTCAGGTCTTCTGCGTATCTCAGAGCATTCCCTAAGTGATGCTTCAAGTGTGGTGACCCAGAAAGATCTTTCGTTTGTGCTGGGCAAATCATTTAGTGCTAAACAAGTTAGGAGAGAACAGGTCAAAAGAAGCCATGCTGTCACGAATACATCTTAGTCTACATGATGTGTTGTGTTAAATTATTGCTGGGACCAGCCACAGAAGAGGAAGAACACAGCTGACTGTGTAGTGTGTTCCTTACACAGCGCTGAATGTATGACATGGGGAGTAAAAGCCTGGGCTGATGCAGGAGCTGACCTTATCAAAGGAGAAAGTAGTCTAAAAATGTATGAATCTTCTGAACATTTTCATGTGAGCGCATGGGGAAAAACTTAGTTGTGCCTGGAACATGATAGTCCATTTCTTGTCATCATTTTTTGGCCTGGTTTGTTGTTGTTTTACTTCTGTTGAATAATGATGCCAGTCCGTCAGTTTCAGTGGTGATTGAACCTCACCAAAGGAGTTGTGTGGATGCAAGGCACACCCCTCCTTATAACTTCAATATTTATGTTACAGTGCCACTTGGAGAGGTGGGAGGTGAGGGTGCATCGGTGTCCTGCATGAAGGAAACAAAGTACATGGGAATGTGTGGAGTTGTGGGATAAAGAGGCAATTTAAACAGAACTGGGAAGGTTTGGCAGGCTGTCTGTATAAATCACACGTAAGAAAATTCAATTTTTAAACCAAAGTATCTTTCTTGAATGGAAACAGAAGTACATAATACATTGTAAAATTTTAATTCTGTAACTTTACCATTTCTGTACATTTTGATATTGAAATGGTCTGTTTGCTGTAAGCTCTGTTGATAGTTGTTGTTTATCACAGGGACTAATCATTGCAGAAGAGAAATAGCTTGCATTAATACACAAATTCATATACACACACTATGTGGGATATCATTACATGTTTCATTTATAACTTTAAAATATCTCTTACAAGAGATTACATTGCTAGTGAAGATGACCTAGCTCATTTGGCAGAATTTTCCAGTATTTGTATACCACCTACGCTGTTTCCGAGACCTGGGAAATCCTGTGTTCTGTGTTTAATAACCATGAAGCTCAGAAGCTACAGACATAGCTTTGTAACGTGGAAAACAATGTAAAATTTGAATAAAGAGTGGTTTTGTGCTTTCAAAGCTGTTTAATGTTAATATGAAAAAAAATTAAAAATCAGTTGAGTTTTTGTTTTCCAATTATTGTTAAATGAACTTTTCACTATAACTCAAGAGATTATTTTTGCCATTTTTCATACTCATTCAGAATATTTAATGGAGAGTTAAAATTGAGTAACAATTGTAAGATAAGACTTCTTAAAAAACAAACAAAAAACCCACTTAAACTTTCTTCACATGATTCTGGCATGCACTATTAGTTGTAATTCTGCCTATTTTGTTACGGTAAGTACCTGTTCTGAGCTCAGCCTGATATAACCAAATTAAAAAGTTGGTTGGCAACAAGATTATGTACATTATGAGACAAGAGTTGTATATTTTTTTATATAAGTTTTCTTTTGTCTTTATGTCTTTGAAAATATTCTTTGCCTTGGATTTTTTTTTTTCCATTCATGCTATGTGACTTTTTCGTATCTGTTTTTTGTTTCTAATATTTGAACAAAAATCTTTCAGAGTCAGCTACAGGAAAAATGTGGGCATGCTTTTTAGGTAGCATTCTTGTCTTTTTCTTGCTCATTTATGTCAGTTTTTGATACCACTCATGTCTAACTCTAGCAGAAAGCCTTAGAAAATGTAATAAAATTATCTGAATGGGGAGAACATTAATTCTCCTCACTGCAGCTTTTCTGGAAACTTTTTCTTTTCCACAGCTTTCACGAGCGTCAGAAGGCAGTCTTTGTACAATGGGGGTACTTCTCCTCTCCCTGGCGGGGCTCCAGCAAGGAGCCATACGTTCAGATTCTTCCATGCCTGGTTGAAAGTCAGCTGAGAACGTTTCAGTCTTCCTGCTAGGCAACACAGAAAGGTCATCCTGCATTTCTGGGGAAGGAATCGAACCCAAGGGTTCGCGGTGCCACGCATGACGTTGTTCATAAAGGCAGCGCTTTGTTTTGCAGAACGTGCGCGGTTTGGTTTCCCTTTATCCCCATTTTCTTTCTCCATTTTCCACTGCTTGTTAATGTGCATGAAGAACCTGAAAGTTAGTTTTATGTTATTTAAGTAACTGTATTTTTCTCAGGACTGTATTATTCCACTTGGGAAAACAAAGTCAACAACAGAGTTGACTTTTAAATAGGCCATAAGCATGGGAGGAGGTAGAAGGGGGGCAAAAAAAAAAAAGGAAAAATGATGTATCGCTTCTGTACAAATTATGTAATCCTGTGAGTACATTTGCTAGAATACAGATTTGTTGCGGATTATTGGTTACTAAATAGTGCATTATTTCACTTGTATGTTCTTGAATAAATGTTTCATCCTAGTTCTTTTGAATGTTTGATACTCTCAATTACTGTAGCTGTCATACTCCCCCCCCCCCCACCCTGTTGAACACCATGTGATCTGCTTAAGAAGAATAGAAAATCACTGACACATCAACAGTACATAGTTTTAAGGAAAAGTGACCTCTGTTGTAATGATTTCCAGATTGAGGAGTATATGTTGTTCCTCAGAGTGCAGTGGTTCCCTAAATCCTAGGAAAACAGCTGTCCAATTGTTTCTGTGGGAATGTAGGTGATCCTTTATCCTTGCTCACTGGGTTATCACGAATGGGAAAGTTAACGTACGCAGTTTAACTCTTAGACCGTGCTTTTGAAAGCGACCAGCTGATATTCCACTGGTGTCTTAAAATTAACCATGATGGATTATTCTACCCTTACTGCACTTACTAAAATGTTGGTCTCAGTAATTTTATAAGGAGATGAAATTAAATCTTCCTTAGGAGACTGAGGTTCATGGAAGCTTCTAGAATAGAGATGATGTAGATGTGGTGGTGTAGAGTCCCTGCCAGTACGAACTACTTTGTGTTGGTGGTTACAGCGATGCAAGAAGGGTCCGTGTACTCTAGCTGTGTCTGCTGGCTGCGCTGCAGCAGGGCTTGGTCTGATTTTCCTGTCCATGAAAGCCTGTGCTGAGCTCTGCCTCTGTCTCTGCAGCTCCCAGACCTGCAACTTCCAGTTAGCGTAGATGAAGCTCATGTCACACCAGCTGCCTGTGTAGTTATTTATTTTCCTAAACAGCTGCTCATGGGTTTATTTTATTCTGTCTCTATTAATTATACTATTTGCTGTATTGTCTCATGTGGAACGGTGTACTTACGTATGCTAAAACTGTCAGATGAAATGGTAGGTGGATGTGGTTTAGCCTGCCTTTCACCTGCAGCTTACTGGGGTTCATGCAGCTAGGACTGAGGGCACCAGCAGTGCCCCCTGTCCCAGCCCACACCAGCCCCAGGGCCCTCAGCCCCTGCCCGGCCATGGGCCCTGCTGAGCTGGGCCCACCCGCAGGCCCACATCCCAGCCTGTCCTCAGCCCGTCCCCATCCCCATGGAGGTGCCTGGGGCTGGGCTGCCCCGATGCCCACTGACTGCCCAGCGTCTGGCTGGGGCAGTGGGACAGGCCCTGGCTGCCTGGCCCTGGCTGCCTGGCCCTGCCCTGTCGCCCCTCCGTGGTGAGCCCCTGCTGCGCCCAGCACCCGGGTCGCTGCTGGCTCCAGCCATGCATGTGCCCTGACATGAAAAAAATTGAAGGAAAAAACCCCAAAACCCACAGGACCATCTCTCCCAAATTTCTTCTCTTTGGCAAACAGTTCAGCTGCAGTGTTGTCGTACAGCCGAAGACAAACACAGAAATGCTGCAGCAGTCGCTTTGATTCCCTTTTGTTTTGCTCGAGATGGATGTGATCGTTCAGATGGTCCCTGTCCTTTCTCATGCCCCTTCCTGGCACCGAGATAAAGTCTTTCTCCTTGGACTGCTTCAACCAGAACAGGGTTCCATTTGTTTTAATGTCTTCTGCCAGGAGTGATCTGCCTTCCAGCTGCAGTGAGACAAGGTTGCTTGAACTTTTCACTGTCTGGGGTGTTTTTTTCCCCCCCATCAGACCTGCACCCCAAGTAGAGCCAGTCCCTTTCTGCCTTGCCCTGGAGATGGGAGGTGACAGGCTGCTGCCTGAGCCGTGCAGACACCGTGTGTCAGTACAGCGCTGATTCTCTTGATGGTGAGAACCAGAGGGAGCAGTGGCTTAGTGGAGGCCATTTTCATGGCAAAAAGAGTGCAAGAGAACAGTAATTTGTGTTTACAGATGCACTGGTGGTAAACACTGCTGCTGTAGTCTTTAATAACAGCATATGTACAGCCAGATGATGTTCTGTTGCAATGAACTAAAATTAAGAGGTGAAGTTAACCTACCACAAACATGTAAATTTATAAAAGATGAGAGAACATTGGCTCTCAAAATAAAGACAAAAAAGAACTTTGTACTGCAACTAATTAAAAATTAATTAAAGGTTTACTCTGAGACAGTTAACAATTTCTTCATGACTATGAAACTTGTCATGAGGAGGCAACGTCTGTCTTTTCTGTTGGCTTTGACAGAGCAAGACTGTTCTCTCAGACACCTCTAGGACTTGTGGCTAAATGTATTTTATAGTTGGAGCTGTGATGTTGAGATGCTGAGCATCTTGATTACGTTACGTTGGCAAGGTGTTCTCTTGTGTATCCTTTCCTTTGGCTGACTTCCACGTAATGTGGAAGAGACAAGACACATCCTGTTTGGAACAGGAGAGAATGAGCTGCACAGTGGATAGAGGGTGTAATACATGAACAAGGGGAAGATGAGAGCATAGGTATGGAGGCATTAAAAGGACAGAAACACAAAGAAGGAATAGTGATTGGCAAAATAAGGGAAAGAGGGAAGAATGAGTGGGATGGAGAGGAGCAGGAGACCAAGGATAGAAGGAACAGATGGGGGGAAAAAGGAAGAAGAGCCACCAAAGGTCAGATAGTTGCAGAAAAGGAATGAGAAGAGCTGCAGTGATAGGTGGAGAAAGGGCTTTGGAGAATGCACCCTGGAAGCCAAACCTAAGAATACTTGGTCTGCACACAATTTTTCTGTCCAAAAATACATGAAACTGCAGACAGTGTGTGTCATCCTCCTTTTGTGGCTGTTCGCTGTAGCACGTAAACGTCGTTTTATTGTCATAATTTGCTTCATCAGAGAAGTGGTGGAAAAGTGGGCCCCAGTCTTTTATCAGAATAATTTAGGTTTTTTTTCTTGGTTTTAGGTTAAAAGTCTGTGCTAAAAGACTATAAAATTACAAATCAAGCACTCTGACTTGGAATAGGAATTGGTAGTATTAAAGGTGCAAATCCGAGATAAGAATTTCAGCAAATCTTTAAGGTTAGATCTGTCCAAAAGAGTACAGGAGTGGGTCTTTAAAACAGCCTAACTAGGTGTTAATAGCACTCATTAAAATTTAACTGCGGGATTTAAAGGGCTTGTCTGTGCCTGCAGTTCCAGAATTCCTTGAGTGGAGGGGCTGCCTCCAGAAGAAGTGTTTATTTCCATTGATCTTAGTCCGCTGTAATCTAGTTTCTCCGTTCCGTTTAAACTGGAACAACATAAGGTGATGGCATTCATCAATCCTGAGATTAGTTTGAAAATATATTTTTTAAAAATTTTAAATTTTATATTGTTTCAGGAATAGGCGCTCTCTCTTTTCAGTTTATTCTGTAGCTGTGAGAATTAGGCATATCAATAAGAAAAAAAAGTGAAAAAAAAAGGTAGCATTTCTGAAACCGCAAATTTAAAAAATGTTACAGAAAAACTCCCAGGAATGTTATGGAAATCAACACTTGTGCTAGGAGCTAGTTCAGAGGAATTGTACCTGGCTCCTAGGCAGCACAGACCTTGTAGGTGTCTTCCGAATAAAAGAGGACGGTGTATGGCTGCGCTGCAACTTTCTGTCTCAGCTCCTTCCCAGCCCCCTAGTTACCAGGATGATAAAACTCGATGCTAAAATGAGTATTGGAGGGAGAGGCTCTCTGGGGAGTTTCTGGAGAAGGGGTGTTGTTATTTCATTCTGTAATTACATTTCTCTCCTATGATCGCCTCACATAAAAAATTGGAATTTTATTTTAATAAAATAAATATATGGAAAATTATTACATTTATACTAAGTCTGTATCAAATATATGTTAAAATTATATATATGTTATTTATACGTACGCTTTTGGGCAGACATTGTGTTGCTTCATGTTGCTGTGCTTTCTGTGCTCATTGCTGATGGACTGGGTGGTAAAAGGAGAAGTGGAGCTGTAAGATTATTTTCCTTTATTTCCTTTAACCTTTTCTTTTTGGGGGCTTTTGTTTAAAGCAGTTCTTGCATAAGTCTTGTCAAAAGATTAAAAAAAAGGAAAAAAACCCCGATGTTTGCAATAGCTGTCTGTACCCGTGGTTTTTTGAGTGCTTAGCACAATGGAAGACAGTCAGTGACTCCCACAGTATAAACAAACCGGCAAGAAATACAGTAAAATGTTGTTATCTTTTCCTGGTTTTAGCTCCCTAGCTTTCCCTTGCCCCAGTTAGTTGTGCGGAGACAGGGAAGTGAAATACAGTTCATGCCGCCATGCCAGCACAGGGCCAGTCAGGTCGCGGGCAGGCGCAGCCCAGTTCACCGTCGGAGCAGGGTAACAAACTGCTGATGGACACTTGCACGTGCCAACAGGCGACGGGCTGCGGGGACCTGCGGGAATAGCTTTGGTGTCTCTGTTGTTACTCTGTTTCATATAAAAATACTTAATTTTAGCTCCCTATTTATTTAGCTGCGTTCAATGCAAGTTAGAGATTTCCAGTGTATTCACAAAATACTGTAAGAACATTTAATGCGGCCACTGGCTGGTAGTACTCTGTAGTACTCGCAGTTTGCTGAATACGGACAGCTGAGGACCGGTGGGGGTGTCACTGCTTTGCGTGTATCATCACTCTATTTCTGATTCAAGTTTCAGATTTTTTTTTTAAATTCTTTTCGAGGGGATTTTTTTTGAATGTGGATGTGTGTATGTATTTATAATTTTTCTTTCTGAAGATGTCTAAGCTAGCCACTTTGAACAGGGCATAAGCTTCTGTTTGCTGTTGGTAACCATGACTCATCTGTGTTATTTTTAACCTTGCAAACACGAATATATTTTCCCCCAAATGATTCTGGGTTTTTTTCATATAGTTGAGTTTTTCACTTTATTTACCATAAATCTGGAAGCCTAGGTTATATATCTGTAATCCAGCAAGCTGCCTAGAACGGAATATTTTAACAATTGCTATTGTTGTGTTGTAACTGGAGCTGTTAATGGAGGGTGACATTCTTGCCCTTTATTAGTCAGTAGGCTTTGTGCAGCTGTTGGGAGTGGGATTGGGGGAGACAAGATCCATCACACCTTCAGTGCCTGTGTGTCCCTGAAAACAAGGAATGTCTCTGCTGTAGGCTGTGTGATTAAAAAAAAGACATATCTTGAAACCTCAGGGAGAGACTTGTGCTTGTGAACACATCCAGAGTCCTGCTGATTTGTGTCAGGTCTTCACCGGACTGGCTGAACCAGAGGATTAAAGACAGTTTGGGATTCACTTTTTTTCACCTCTTTAGGAACACTGTCAGAGCCAATCTTAAGAAAATTGTTCCGTCATAAATAATCATATTTTCACAGAAGCCAGAACTTCTGCTGTGACTACCATTCTAAATAAGATTTTGCAAAATCCATGTTTTTCTGAATAAGCTTCCTCTTCCTTAGTGGCATTGCCGTGTGTCCTCAGGGGTTTCGGAGGCAATTCTCAGCACTGTGTGACTGGTCCAAGAAAGTACTGATCTCCCTGGGAGATTGGTCTCTGATCCTGCCTTTAGGCTTTGTAATGTTACTAAATATTGTATTTTTTGGTTTTTTTTGTGATGGCGTACAAACCTCAGTAAGCCATTAGCCTATAAAATGTTTGTCTCGGCAAAGACAGTGGTGCCTGGCCTGCCTTTTATAAAACTTTTTTGATTCTTTACGTTTTGATTGTTAATATTCAGTAATCTTTACTTCTCTAGTCATAAAAATGTAGGGTTTTAAAAACCTCTTCTGGCATAAGTGTCCTGTCCTTTTGATAAAAACATCTTGTCCTGCTCACTGGTTTGTCAGGCACGGACCGCTGCTCCAGCGTCTGCCCCAGTTGCTCCTTGTTTCAGGTTTATGGTCTGTAGAGCTGTGGATCCTAGTATTCTTTCGTGAGACTCAGAGAGATTGATATTCCTTCTGGTGATCTAAGGGGAATAAATAACATAGTCCCATTCTGGCATGGGGACAGTTCCAGATCTGCGGGGGCTTTGCTGGATCATGTCTGTATGTGATTCATGGAGCATCTTTGCCGAAGATGTTTCGTTCATACCTTCTTCACTTTTATTAGCAGAAAATCTTTCTGGTTTTCTAGGGGATCACTTAATCAGGTCTATTATTTCTCTGTAGCTGTACCTTACATGAAAGAATACCAATTTCATGAGGCTGAATTTGCTACAGTGAGTGTCGAACATATTTGATCTGTAGATGAAGTCAGTTGTTAACAAAATCCTGCTCAATGGAAAATAAATTTCTCTGCACCCCAAGCTGTAGTTGCACTGGTACTGCAGTACTGTAAAATCAAGTAGTTCACATCTTGTCAGTGTCTTGTGACTGGGCAGACTGTATCTTATTTCATTACAGTAATTTCAGACAGTAATTCATTTGATCCTTTTATCTCAGGCAGTAACTATTTGAGGCTTATAAGCTAAGCTTTGGGCTCTTAGTTTAAAAAAAAAAAAAAAGAGAAAGAGCTCCTCCCTTTAAAGGACTGGTAGACTTGTAGGGACTGATCTTGGGGGTGCATCAGTTGGTAGGGAGCTTGGTGCTCAGAGTTGACCTGTGTGACTGGCTGCCATAACCTAACTTCCTTTACGCTCTTCCATGTCCCCTCTGGCCCTGGCCATGTCTGCAAGCTGCAAAACAGTCATTTTGGTCTAACAAACTCGGTTCAGTTGCGGTGTTTCTTATGTGTGTCACTGCAAATGTAAAATAAGACTTGGATTTGTCCCTAAATACCACGGTGACACATAAGAGAGCAAAGCTAAATCAGACCTGCTCAACCCAGTCCTCATGTTGTTAACCTTCACTGAAGTTTGCTCCTGGTTTCAGGCAGCTGGGTCTGGCTCTACCACGGTGGGTGACTTTGTCCATCTGACTCTTAGGGCTGTGTTTCCTTCCCATTTGAATAACAACAGCATAGGTGAGGAGGCAAAGCAGCTCCGCAGCTGAATGTGTGGGTTGGTTTCCTTTAGCACAGTTCCTGCCATGTGTTGTTCTGGGAGCCCCTTTCCTCCTCTGTGGTCATTCCTGTCGTCTGGTTTCCTTCCATGAGTTCTGTCACACAACCTCGTGTGCCAGGGACCCTCCCTGACCTGGTGCTTGGCTGGCTCATGTCAGTGTGCAAGGTCTTCAGGTCATGGGCTAATCAAGGTTCATCAGGTTTCAGGATCGTTCTTGGCATAGGATCTCTGCTTTTAGGATGTTAGATCTCTCTGTATACAAAGTGCTGTTAATTCTGTATTGCAATAACAATAAAAAGCTATTAGAACAAAATCCATTTATAGTCCCCTAATATTTGCAGAGACTAAAAATATATCCTAACTTGGACAGAGAGGCAAGTTTTGCTCTGGCAGCCCTGATGGTGGTAATCAATCCCACTGCCTGGGACAGGCAGGTGGCCTGTCACTCAGCCTGTCCCCATACTGCCACCCTGTCTCTGTTGCGCTTGTGCTCTCTGTCTCAGAGTATGTCCAACTTCTTAAGGTTGTATTTCATCTCCTCTTATAGCACAGATCTCCTGTTGCGTATAGATCTTGAAAGATGTGGAGGGAGCCAGGCAGACATGGAATAAAGTCATCAAGGAGGCTAAGTTAGTGGTGATGTTTGTAATGGAGTTACAGTTCGGTCTGTATTCTGATCCAGTGTTCTTCCCAGGACTCGGAGTTTTCTGAAATACTTGTGTTGTAGTTACGTTTTTGTGTGATTTCTCTCTATCTACAAAGTCATTTTTGTCTGTAAGCTTGATGTATGTTATTATATATTTCAGAGTTCCAAGAGAAACCCATGATTCTCCGTGTTCTACCGTATTTTTAGTCCTGTGAGAACAGAAATTGGCCATCAAGGTTTTAGTGAATAATTTATGTTTTGCTGAGTTGACAATGTAGCGTATGGCTTTTAAAACACAGCAATAAGACTGCAACTGAAAATTGAGCTACAGAAATCTTTTGAAGCCTTTGGAGATGAAAGGCTCAAAAGGCTTAATTACTTCAGAGCAAGGGGAAGCAGAGCTCATAAATGAGTACCGTTGCTTCCAGAAGAGAGGTGCAGTACAAGCGCACTCATTTGGCTTTGTACTTGGTATGAAACCTAGTACCTTTACACTTCTGGCCAGGTAGCCTAATCCAAAACCTTTTGGAGTTCTTTGGTGCAACGATTTTGGAAAGCAGGCTTGTGTTAGCTAGTGTATCTGTACAGTTTGTGCTGGGTCATCACGGGATGACTCCTCTCCTGGGCTCTTATTCTGTAGTTTCAGACTACAAAGTCCTCCTGAAACATTGCCCTTCTGTGCATGCAGTGTGAGCTATCCTTCAGAGAGGTCTGAGGTATGTACTGACTGCCACAGGATCCATCTTTATGCTACTCCAGGTGCCAAGCTTAATCAGTCATTTCAAGATACATTTGCGCCAAAACAATCGTCTTGCTGTCCTGGAATTCTCTTCTTCCATTATAAAATGTACAAGCTTCTTGCCTTTATCTTCAGTACCACTCACAGCCCTCTCTGCTCTATCATTTCTCATTCCTTAAATTTTCCTGTTCTTCTGGCAGTGCCATTTTCAAAAGTCCCTTTGCCTGTTTTTTCTTGTACTGCTCTTTATCATGCATGGCAGTGACTTCCCAGAAGTGACCTTTTCTTCTCCTTGAAACCTTAAAGTCTCCTTCCACAGTGGCACTTCTCTTACCAGTGGGGCAGCTGCTGTGCACATGGAGCCAGCAGAGGTCCATGGACCTTTGAGTGCGGGTAGAGGAGAGCAGGGCGTGTGTTGGAGTGAGTTTAGGGTGCCAAACCCTGGGGGACCAGGAGAGCAAAGGTGTCCCAGCTCCTCCAGCAGTGCCGTGGTGCTTGCACCACAGAGTAAAATCCCTAACAGCTGGCTCTGGCCCTGCAGTTAGATCAGATGAGAAGGGGCATTTAGGTCATCAGTAAGTTTAGTGAAGAAACAGGTACCTGCCCGGACATCGCCCCCAAGCCCCACTGACCCCTTGTTCAATAAGCTTTAAAACTATCCCAGGACTTGATAAATAATTTTTGCGTTGTTATCATGGGTGATTCAAATGATACTGTATTTTCTTAATCAGTATATGCTGCCATGAACATGGGAAGGAAACAGATCATTGAATAAAATATGTCATTTTAATCGGTTGTTTACATGTGAAAGTTCACTTTAAGGAAGAGTAATCATTACTCCAGGATAATTTTCATGTGTCTACATTAGCACAGTTGTTCCTTTCTCTGTATCCTGACTTCACAGCTCTTTCTTACATTTAACCTAATAGCACCAGTGTAATCACATAGAGAAATTATGTGGTTTACCTCCTTTATTAGCATAGGTAGAGTGTTTGTTTGATAAAGAGCAGGAATTTTGTGATCATACCAAAATTCATACAAAGCTTTCATAGCTCTCTGTGAAACTTAAATGCGGGGACACATTTTGATGTAGACTGGGAATATGTATGGTAAGTCTGAGTTAAATAGGAAGATGAAAAAGCTGGTTAAATGCTCAGGAAGTTTGCACGCTTTACACTCTCTGAAATCTAGAATAAGAATTTAAGGTGAGAAAGATAATTTGATGACTGTGGCCACTGCCTGCCCAGGTAGATTCCCTCCTGCCCCCATAGCATGCTGTTAAACACTCATGCAGTTTCCAGTTGCTTTCCACTGCTTTTCCAGATGTTTGTACAGCTGGATGTTCTGTATAGTAACACTGTATCTGAAAAGCGGTCAGATCTCATTCTTGAAGTAAATAATTTTCCTATTTGCCTACTCAACATCATTTTGCACATCTCATCATGACAGTTCAATCAACTGGTTTCTCTTTGCATGAAGGAAAAAATTGCTTTGTTATTAAGTCTTTGTGAAGTGGATCAAGGCTGTAGATATTCCTGGAGAAACAGAAAATGTATTTGAAACACTTCAACTCTGACTCTGGGTTTGGGTGAATCAAGGTGAACAAAATTTCCAAATTATGGTAGGCTTGTTTTAGAAAGAAAATGTATTCTTTATGCCAAGTCTTGAAATTGAATTGGGTGAAATACTTTAGATACAGTACTACTAAACTGGCTGGAATACTTTTTATTTTAATATTTTAATAACTTTTTTTTCATGTGAGCTGGCATTAAATCTCTGAAAGTCTGATAGTGGTTTCAGAGTGTGTCTGTGTTCTTTGTCTTCCTGCGACACTGAAAGCATCCTAGCAGTTATTTTTAGGTTTCTTTATGGTGAGGGAGAATCTTATATTGTTTGTGAAACAGAAGGGAGAACAAGGGGTGAGTGTGCTGATGGAGATGAATGAGGAGCAGTATCGTAGACATCCGTGGTGTAAACAGCAGCTGGTGAGATTATTTTTTTTAAATGCCCACTGATTCTGAGTCTTGTTCCATTATCTTGACATCACAGGTAAACTGAATTAATCTTCTTTAATGTAAGTGTATTAGAGTGCCTGAAGTTGAGAGGGAAAGCAAGACCTACTGGTGTAGCCAGACTCAGCATCATGGATCTCTGCCACCATCCCTAATTTTCAAGCTGTCTTGAGTCTGTGAGTATATTCATGTATTTTGTACACTGCATTAAAGTTTCATAGTCTTAGCTTGTACTGAGGAAATGGCGATGTGAACCGTGCTGTTCAGAGGCTACGTGTGTCACGTGGAAACACTGCTGCTCTCCCGCGAGTTCTTCGTCCTCCGTGGCACTTGCTGCAAGGGCAGGACTTCAGAGCCTGGCTGAACAGTTTGCAAAAGGAACGCTGTTCTGAGTCTTCTCTCAGCACCTTTCTGTGGATTTCTTGCAACGTGTGGCTCTGCTTTTTCTCCAAGGGAGAATGTGAAAAACGAAGCAGGACTTGATCAAAGGACAGAAATACACAGAGTGTAAATCTCCACTGACTGCTGGGGGCTTTGAGGAGATGACTGCAGTTTTCTTAGTGTGGTGCTAATTATTGCTATGACATGAGTTTGCACCAGGTCGTTGAAGTGGATTTTAGTCTCATAAGCCTTTTTTTGGTTAGGCACATCTTTCCAGTGTGGGATTTCTGTTAAAATTTGCTTCAGCATTTAAAAATATGTAATCTGTCATCTGGCATTGTAGAAACTCCTTTTTCATTTGTATCAAAACTTGCTGATTGCTTGCTAAAAAAAAAAAAGAAAAAAAAAGTTTAGATTCTGGTTGAGGTGCCGATGTAAAAAGGTGATACAGCCACAAGTCAAGCGGTGCTGTAATATGCCCCGCAGCAGTGTGATGTCTGCTGAGATACTTTTTTGGACTATGTGCAGGTTTTACGGGTCTTGATAGATGGATGTGACATTTTCACATGGGTCTTCTCTCTCATATAAAAGCTAGAAATCAAATAATAATGAAAACTGATTTTTTCAGCGATGCTCACTGCTGTCTGTGGAGTTCTCCTTTGTTGGGCTCTTTGTAATGGTGTTAAGCATCTCTCCTGCTGTAGGGCTTGAGGGAGAGGGCTGCACATAAGGAAATGCATGAGAAGGTCACTGAGCATTAGCAATTTTGTTCACAGGATATCGTCCTAGTGCCGGACTTACCAAGGAGTGACTTTTTTGGTCAGAAAAGAACCAGACGTGGTAATATGTAGTGCTGCATAGGTCATATTTTCTACATGACTTCAGTTATTCTGAATTGGTTATTTTTTTTTAAAGACTAAATGAGAAGGTTGAATGCCATATCACTTTTTTTTCCTCTGAACTGGAACAGGCCTGTAGGTAAATGCTAGTATTTTATTATTTCATTATATTTCTCCTCTGTTTGTATCAGTGGTTGATTCTTCATTTTATACTTCAGCTGTAAACTTGCAGGGGCTGGTACCCTTGTTTGATTTGTGTTTCTAAACGTTCTGGAGCACTTAGTGCTGGGACTCGAAGAAACTAGAAGAATGCTTTTTGAGCTTATTGGATGTGTCATTTTTGGCGAGGTGTGAGGTAGCTACTTACTGCAGCAGCATTATGAAGCGTTGGCTGACTGAGATCCTGTGAATACAAGGTGATTCCTTTGGGTTCCTCTTGATTTTGATGTATGTGCGTACACAAATAGCAATATTTCTTCTATACAGGTGTGAGTATCATAAATTTACATTCCTGCAAGTCGTATCAGACGTACAGCTCTTGGTCCAGTAGATGAAGATATACATAGCATCTTCTGTATCAGATGGCAAACCGGGGCAAACCTGCAGAGATGTTACACAGCTGAGTTATCCCCACGTGTTTCAGGCGTAGGCCAGCTGAATTCTTCATCACGCATCCAGCACAGATGGAAAGCAGTGGCAGAAACAAGGTCCAAGTGAGATTTTAATGAGTGCAGTTTCTTTTTTAGCCAGGTGGGTGTGCAATTAGCAAATTTTTTTATTCTTTTCAAGGTCCAAAGCATTTATTTACTGCCTGTTGTGGTTTCATATTCGCCTGCATGTGTAGGGTTGAGGTGTGGTACATGACAGGATATCACAAGCCTAAATGGTGGGCCAGTCACTCGGATGGTTTAGGGGTTTTGTGTGGTTTTGTCCACATGTGGCCTTTAGTTTGATTTTTGAGATGGTCATAGCTCTGTCAAAGTCAGTGGGAGTTCTGTGATTGCTCCTTCATCTGCAGTTGGGATTAAACTCTGACCTCCAAAAATATCAAAAAGTCTTACTTTGTTTCTGGCAAACTGTGGTGGTCACAGAGAATACTATTCTGTGCTGCGCCTTCTGGCTTTCTGTTTCAGCAAATATCTCTTCAGATCAGTCTGTATCAGTCTGGATTATGAATGTTGATGTTACAGTCAAACACCTCTGACATTCATGCTGTGATGCATGATCTGATATACCTGGGAAGTGACTCGTTGAGCAGCTGGGAGGAGTTTAGTCACAGCAACCTAGGTCTTCATAAGACCAGCATGCTAATGGATGCTCCCAGGTACAGCTGGTTTACTACAGTTACCCAAAGTAGCTTATTAAAGAGCGTCCAGAGTTTGTCAGCAAGAGCCTGAGGTCTTCCTTGGGGCCAAGAGGCAAGAGTACCCAAGCCATGCAGGCAGCTTGAGCTACCTCAGCTCCAGAGAAGTCTTTTCCTCCTGATTGATTCATGGAGTTCTGCTAGATCTTTATTTTGCATAGACTCAGGGAAACTGCTCTTATTTGTTTGCATATAGAATTAGGTCTTTTGTTTAAGAAACAATGCATGAACAACGAGGCTGTGTACAACTGAAGGGGACGGTGCAGCTCATGTTACCATTTTATTGTTGACTCTATATTTGAGTCCTGATAAGCCCGTCTAATCAGTTAACAAATTGTGTTGGGGAGATGAGTCTAAATGTTGCCTTTCATTTTACAGCAGGGTAGCAACATATCTTCCAGAGAGAGTGCTACATTTTGCAAAGCCTTTTACAGGAGCTGATGACAGAGCAAATAAAACGGTTTACATGTGACTAAAGACTTTTTTTTTATTATTTTGCAAGCCTTTTAATTTCATTGCAAGTATACTGCTAACATATCAAAGCAATTCATTTCAGATTTTGTTGTGTGTTCTATCCAGTTTAATAAAGGGACATATAGAATAGAATAGGATAGAATCATTAAGGTTGGAAGAGACCTCAAGGATCATCCAGTCCAACCGACCCCCCACCACCTATTACCCACTAAACCATGTCCTTCAGTACTGCGTCTAACCTTTCCTTAAATACCCGCAGGGACGGTGACTCCACCACCTCCCTGGGCAACCCGTTCCAATGCCCGACCACCCTTTCCGAGAAAAAATTTCTCCTCATCTCCAACCTGAACCTTCCCTGGCGCAACTTGCAGCCGTTCCTGCTTGTCCTGTCACTAGTTATCTG
>VWZZ01003806.1:309236-459294 GCA_013399095.1 Psophia crepitans | reverse complement strand
GATGCAAAGGCTGCATTGAGAATCTCAGCCTTCTCCTTATCCTCAGTAGTCAAGTTCCCTGATGCATCCAGTAAGGGATGGATGTTCTCCTTGGCCTTCCTCTTGCTGTTAATATATTTATAGAAAGACTTTTTGTTGTCTCCAACTCCCATGGCCAGGTTGAGCTCATGCTGGGCTTTAGCCTTCCGGATTTTTCCCCTGCATACGCTCACGACTTCCTTGTATTCTGCCCGAGTTGCCTGTCCCTTCTTCCACTGGGTGAAAACTCTTTTTTTCCCCGGAGAATATTAAACAGATTATCCTGGTATTCAGTTATGAAGAATTGCAGAGTTTCAAAAATAGGTATCGTTCCACATCACAGCATTTAAACTTTCTGTAGTATTTTAAGTCTTCTCTCTGAGTAATCTGCAGTATTGTTTCATTGCTTCACTTACAAGGCTGGGAAGCTGCTGAAGTGGGTCACTGGGTGAACAAATGTGCATTAAGTAAAACACAGATGAAAGGGCGATATCTTTGGGTTCTGTTTGCAGCTGTGGCAGTCAAAACAACTTCATTGGGAAAGCTTGCTGAAGGGATGACTGAGTGTAATGAAAAATAATATGCTGAAGTTACCCAGTTTATTTTCATTTTTTGTCACTTTTAGTACGTTTTTTCGCCTGCAACTTGTATAAAATAGAGCACTTCCCAGTCTTTGGTGCATTTATGTCTGTTGTCAAATTTAGTTCACATTCTGCCTACAAATTACATTGCTCATTTCTTTAAAGAACATCTTTGCAAAAACATTTGCATTTTTACAGCTAAATGTGCACCCGTAAAAATGATTTGGCAAGTAAAATTTGTAATGCTATTTCATGAAAGACAGGGAAATGAAAATACTCTGTTCATCCTCAGCTCTTGTTGCATGTAGTCCACAGTTTAATAAAAGTAGAGCATGAAGGGGCATCAGACTTCAGAATAAATGAGCAAAACTTTAATCCTATTTTATCCTTGTAATCAAACCAACTATACATGTGACCTTTCACTCTAGTGTATAAGCAATTTGCATTTTTTTCAGAGGAGAGGATACTGAAGTGTAGAGAGACTTTAATTCTTCACAGAATAATTGGAGCAACCAGAAAAATTAAGACCTCAAATGAGATTCATATTTCATTGCTATTTAAATTAACAGTGCAAAGCTCAGGATAGGAGTAAATTTGAATTGCTTCCATAACTATGTGTATATATCACAGAATCACAGAGGTTGGAAGGGACCTCAAAAGATCATCTAGTCCAACCCCCCTGCCAAGGCAGGACCACCTAGAGCACATCACTCAGGAACGTGTCCAGTCGGGTTTTGAATGTCTCCATATGTGATCCATATATGATCTGACAGGCCATATAAAATCAAGCTTTGTAAGAGTTGATAGCTTGCCTGATAGGAGTATGCAGAAGAGGAGCCACTTGTTTGAAGGAACCTTGCCATGTCAATGCAGACCTTGACAGAGGCGGCAGTAATTGAGTGGTATACATTTTCTGGGAGAATACAGCTCAGATGATGCCAATTGCCAAATGTTTCTATTTGTGAAGGTAGAAGTTGATCATGAGACCCAGGGAAGCTCCAAGTTTCGCCTCACCAATATCCTTCTCTGACAGCAGCTGGTAGTAGATGCCTTGATGGAAGTAAGAGAAGAATCTAGTGGTACTTTTCTCCTCATTGGGTGGCTTGTGGTTAAAATGCTGCAGGCAGTGATGGGAACACCACAGAATACAAGCTTTACTTACAGGGTTTAAACATAAGTAGTAAGTATTTTGGGCGTGAGCACTTTCCCGTAGATTTTTCTGGTTGCTGATGGATATTTTTCCTGGATAACCTAACTTCCTCTGTGGCATTGCATCAGTTCCAGATTTCAGACACTTGGGAGTAACCTAGTGCGAAAGAAGCATTTTGTGCCTTACCTATCTTTCTGAAAGGCTGCTTTTGGGTATATGCAGTGGCAGTGCCGTTCATGTGCCTTTGTCTGTGCAGGGGACACATCGGTGGTAGTTGAAACTTCACAACCTCGAGCCAGGTGAGTTGGAATTGAACCTTGTCATGAAGGAGAAAGCCATGGCAATAAGCTGGAAAGAGAAATGAAGGAATTTTACCTGAATGAAATAAGACTTTAAAGGAAGGTTTTAGGTTTTCATTGTTTTTTAGAAGCGAGCCTCAATAAGGCAGTGCATTTCAAGAGTTTATGCCTTGTGTAACAAGTGCCTGACAGCATTCATTTTTGCTTGTACTTCTTAAATAGTAGGATATATCCTTTGTGCAAGAATTCTTATCTGTTCCGCTGCCTTTTGATTTTTTTTTGACAGTTCTTCCAACAAGGTGAAACCCCATCATTATGTCTATTCTGAATTCTCTTATTCAAATTTCACTATCTAGACTCCTAAACTATATCTGTATTTTTAATTCTTCCTTCTCACATGTGGACCATGTCTCTCCCTTGCTGTGTGCCCTTCCTATCTTTCTTCCTCTGTATCGTCTACATTCTGTACCTTACCAGTCTGTCTCCAGTTATCCTTGTATTTTGTATTTGGCTGACAAGGCCTCCATTCAGTCCTTCTGGAAAAAAAAGAAGTAATGTGACGCTGTCTCCAAGGCAAGCTCCTGCAAGCTGTTAGCGCTATTCCCCAAGCTGTCCTGATATGTGAGCACCAACAGGGACATAAACAAGAAATATTACATGAGTTCTGATTTCAGAAATCCAAGGGGAAACTGATCAAATAAAAAAAAATGGCAGAGGTGGTAAAATAGAAAATTTTGCTTTTAAGCTTCAGAAACATCTCTTGTTCTTCAAGAACAGTTGATTTAAGTATAGAACCGTTATGTGTTACAATGCATGAAGTATTCTGTTGAAATATAAAATGTAAAGCACTATCTGTAACAAAATATGGTCTGCTAGAGGAAGCTAATACGTAAGAAAAAGCTTATTGTCAGGTGAGCTGACTCTGAGAAGACTCATAGTTACCCAGGACTTTTGA
This sequence comes from Psophia crepitans, assembly GCA_013399095.1. Lineage (NCBI taxonomy): Eukaryota > Metazoa > Chordata > Aves > Gruiformes > Psophiidae > Psophia > Psophia crepitans. The sequence goes on along the minus strand of VWZZ01003806.1, from coordinate 456,291 downwards.
GAATGAAGATAACAAGAACTAAAATCTAATCTTTCATGACAAAATTATTGTATGTTGCCATTCTAGTTCTGGATGACTGAATTGTTAAGTATTTCATAGAATTCTGGGTTTGGTAGTTGTTTTGTTGTGGTTTTGGGTTATTTTCTTCCCTCTTTTGGTAAAGTTAGAAACTTGGAAAAAAAAATTGGGAGTTCCCTGTCTTTCTATAGTTCTTCTCGTACAGTAAATACTGACCCCACAAAAGCAGGTCCTGGAGCTGTAACACTTGCAGACTCAATTTTTATCTTAACTATTGTAGTGGTGTTGAATATGCAGGAATCTCCGTAGAAGGCCACTAAGTTTATTTTATCAGAATTTTTAAAGCATTTCTGCAAGACCTTACCATAGCTGTCATCTTGTTAGAAACACAGATGCTAATTCAGCCTTGATATTTTTATAGCAGGAAGGATATATGTTTTTTCTTTATTATCAGAAGTCATTGCCAAAATGTGTATGATTTTATGTGCTGTATGTCTTAATGAAAATTTGACACAGTAGCTCATAGTTCGTAGCACAGGTCTGTAGTCATACATTTTGCTGTATAATGGAATTTTATTAATTTCTAAGTTTATCTAATTTAGGGTACTACACACAGGATCGAGGATAATCCCAGTTCTTTGTAACAGAAGTAGTTTTCACTGAATCATTTTTTCAGATAGTCAAAATTGATATACAAGGCCTACAGACACTTTAAACCCAGCTATAATTAAGGATACCCACTAATGGGATGAAAGAGAGTAGATTACATGTTAGTAAGGTTATTCAGCCCTTCCCTATGGAAAATGCTGTAGTTTTAACTTTCCAAGCTAGACTTGTTTGACCTCAGGTTTTACCTTCCTAGAGACTGCTTCAGGTTGCGGTAGGTTTGTCGGACATCCCCTGGTTCTTAATGAGTGAGAATGAATAGTTGGTACAGACATGGAAGGCCTGTGAGGAGTTGAGGTCGAGTTTGCAGGAGCAGAGAGTGAGGCCTCGTAGACAAGGTGTTCAAGCACTGACCATGCTGGAGGATTGGATTTGCCCCCTATTTTTTTTATATATAGCTTTGTGATTCTGAGTGAATGTCAAAACCCAGGTGTTATCCTGAGAGATCATGTGTTAATTATGCTCTTATTTTCTGAGTGCAGTATTTGAGATACCAGCGTCTAGTTTACAGAAAGAGTATTAGGAATACCAGAGGAAAACCTATTGTGAAATGCATTTTGGCTTCAGAGCTTGAAAAATGGTGAATGAATAGTTTTGCTGCCATGTATTCAACAACAACATGAAATACATTATTCCTTAGAATCATAGAATCATAGAATATCCCGAGCTGGAAGGGTCCCATAAGGATCATCGAGTCCAACTGCTGGCTCCACACAGGACCAGCCCAGTCAGAGCAGATGACCAAGAGCATTGTCCAGATGCTTCTTGAACTCAGCCGAGGTCAGTGCTGTGACCACTTCCCTGGGGAGCCTGTTCCAGTGCCCAGCCACCCTCTTGGTGAAGAACCTTTTCCTGATCTCCAACCTAACTCTCTCCTGTTGCAGCTTTGTGCTGTTCCCTCAGGTTCTGTCGCTGGTCACCAGAGGGCGGAGATCAGCGCCTGCCCCTTTGCTCCCCCTCGTGAGGAAGCTGTAGGTCGCCATGAGGTCTGCCCTCAGTCTCCTCCAGGTGAAACAAGCCAAGGGACTTCAGCCTCTCCTCATATGTCTAAGACGTATTTCTTTAATGAGTAGCATCCCTTCTATGCCATAGACAGTATTCTCTAAAAAGAATAAAGGATCATTTAATTAAATATCATGTATACTCCCAAGAAGGTTGTATTAAGTATTCACAGCCAGTTTTAATTCCTATCTTAACTCCATTTTTGAGTGTTTCACTTTGCAGCCTTACTGTTCTTGTAACACAGCTTTTTGAGTTCAATATAAATAGGTTTTGTAAATAGCAGCAATATGTGCAGAAAAATCGGTGCATTTGTACATGAGTAAGGCACAGTGCCTATCAGGGCTTTTGTAAATACCTGAATGCAGAAAAACCTGTTGCCTATCTAGCCATTCATGTAGGCAAACAAGTGTCAGCAGAGAAGCAAATACAACTTAGCAATGCAAAAAGCTGCCTGAGAAATGGAGATTTTTTTACAAGTCTGTCACTAGGTGGAGGAAATCCAAACTTTTACATTTTCACCGTTAGAATGAAGGAAAAAACACAGAAATTTGCAGCTTGTATAGAAAACTGAGGGGTTTTGTACTCCTGCGCTCTTCCTGCCTTTTGTCACATCAGTGTGGAGACAAGGGCGCTGCTGTGCTCCTTCAAGCTGATGGCATCAGATGCAGTTGCTTGGAGAAGGTTTCAGGTTGCCTTCAGGCAGAGAGGACCTCTTTTTCCCAGGAAACCATTCAGGGGGCGTCAGTGCCACGTATCGCCTTTGGTGTAATCCTGGTAGTAAACCTGTTTTACAGAGAAACCTTCCTAATTCACAGACGCTGCGATTCGTGCAAGCAGTAGGGGTTCGTGGGAGGGGGCTTCGGTGTTAGAAGGATCTGGCCCCTGAATTTGTCCTTGGGACTGAGGAATGACAAGTACATGCAGTGAGATACTTTAGTTCTGGCAACAGCTTTTTAAAGTCCATATTTTCTAATCTGGACTCTCTGTAGGTGCGTGGTACCCTGCTGCTGTGTTGTAGCGTAGGTTCATAAAGTACGTGTCCATCTGTTAAGACTGGAGATGTTTTGCTGCAGTACTTGCCCGGCATATAAAACAGAAGAGGCTTTTAGTTCACATGTCTGATATGCTAGTGTCTGCAATATAGGTGCCTGCAATAAGAGGTAAAAACAGAGAAACATAAGTTGATTAATTAACCATTGCGGGTTTATTGTGATGATCTACAGATCAGATGATCTGGAAAGGTGTGTTTTCATTCGGCAGTTCCTGCCTCACTGTATTCTTAAATTACCTTGGCTTAAGCAGCGCGTGCTGCGGCTCCTTGCGTGGTGCCGTTCTTTCCTTGCCACTCACTGCTGGTAGAGGGGAAAAAATTAGACTTCCTGGTTTGCACAGCTCAACATTTGGGCTCAGATGTGTGCTAGCACACTTAAAAGTTGAAACCAGACAAACACAGATGCTTAATTTACTTCTTGTTGTGAGTTAAATCCAGAGGGCTCACAATTTTGCTTGCTGTGACAGCAGATGGGCTGTTTGCTCCTGGTTTGTATGTGGTTTTTTGGTTGTTTTTTTTTTTTTCCCCCGAAAGGGGAGTTGCTAGCTTCTGTCAGTAGGAGAAGCCCTGGCCACTCCTTGGCTCTCCTTTGCCTGTAAAGAAAAGAAACTCTCAAGTTTTGAAGGGAAGAATGAGAAAGTTTGCTGAAGATGGAAAGGACCAGAGAGCAAAGCTGGTGGAAGCGATGTGCTGCATGGGTCAGTAACGCGCGCTGCTGGGCTGGCAGGGCTGCCCTCGGGGGAGAGCGGGGCTCTGCCTCGGGGAGGCTTCTCTCCAGAGGCTTTAGGGGGTTGCCTTCCTTGGGTGGGTCTGTCTTTCGTAGTAAACTGCCGCTTTTCTACTTCGCTTGGGGCGTTGATTTTGTATGTTCTACTCTGAGCTCCAGCACACTGAATACTGTTGCATTGTGTTTTCTTCCTAGTGTGCATTTGGTTGTGTGGAAGCTTTTAGCTGTTTGATTAAAAATAACTAGTGTGGCGTTTGTTTTGGGTTTTTGTTTTGTTTTGGTTTTTTTTTTCTTTCTTCTTTAATCCTGTTTTTTTCACAACGTAACAGGTGACAGCTATCCTCCGTGTTACACATCTGTGTATGTCAGGTAGAGAGTTCTCCAAGTGTGCTCATACTACGTGCATATATAAAAGGAATAAGGGTAGTAGGAATCACTTCTTTTACTTATGTTGGCATTTTAATTGAAAATAGGGTAGAAATTAATAGTCACTGCATGTTCTAACAAGATACAAGGAAGTGGATTTTTTTCTAAACTTTTTTTTTTTTTACTGTTGTCACAGTAACATTTCCTAAAGTGTAAACTTTTGTGGTAGTTAGTCAAAACTAGCTGAGGTATCTTAGGAAAAAAGACACGTTGTATACTTGTGGGCTGGAATATTAAATTCTGCAGTTGAAAAAACTTGTGTTCCTTTTGAAACAGTTACCCATAATGGAACAGTGACAAGTGAAAGTGTTTTTGGATTTCTTTTGTTTCTGAGATTTTCTGTTCTCTACATCCTACCGAACCAGAGCTCCTACATTATAAGGATAAATAACTGAGGTAAAAAATGCTGTTTTGCTAGATGAAGGCTATAGGGGAATGTACATATAGCAAAAGCTTTTCTTAATCTGCCAGATATTTTTTTCCAGTAGTGCTGCTTGGTTCTTTGGTTTGTCTCTTGCTCCTCTTTGTTGGATCCTTAACTAGAATAAGAGTGTGGAGCTGTGAAGCGGTGAAAAAGCATATGCCAGAAGCTTGAAGATCTTGAGTGGCATGGAAAAGGTGTTTAGGGAACAGCAGCTGTTCTGTAGAGAGCTGAATGTACACATACACTACACATACTAGGTGAAGAACTCGTTGCCACAGTGAACCGTGGCTGCAGAAGTTATAGGTGTGTTAAAAAAAGATTGAAAAAAATAACAGAACAAAATGCATCTGTGACTCTTCAATGCAAAGATATGTATAAACATGTGGGAAGTCTGTGAGTCACATGAGGGAGGAGTATGCAAAGTCTTCACAGGCTTTTGCTTGTCTTGTTTTTGCAGTTGTTCCTGAATACTCATTTCTCACTGCTGTTGGTAACAGCATACGGTGCCCAGTTTGGCCCAGGATGGACTCTTGTATGATCTCATGCCAATTTGAGAGACCTCAGTATCACACCAGAGACTTTAACGTCCATGAATATGGACGTTCCATTAATTTTATTTTTTATTACTTATTTTAACTTTGACCAATATGAAACCAGTATTTTAAAGTGAAATATTGGATCTGATTCAGTCTTACAGTGATGGCAGTAGCTGCAGAAAGGGTCTTGTTTTGCTACCTGAGCTCATTGCTCATTCTCAGCCAAGCTACGAATAACCCAAGTCAATGAAACAGCTGCGCTTTTGTTGTATTGGGTCTTAAGGGATCTCACTAGTTTAGACTGGCACAGATGGTCCCAGTCCTAATGCACTATGACCCCTGCTCCCAGGAGCTCCGGTACTGTGGATGGGCTCTGTAGCAGTTGTACCGGCTAGTGACCATACAGAGGTTTGTGGAGACAACTTAACTCTTGCGCTGGAGTGGCGGTTAATGTTTCTCTAATGTGGTTCTGTAGAATACATGTATATATTTCCCATCTGTAAGTGCGATGCTTTCTTACCCCGAGTCTATTGCTTTTATTCTTTCTTCTCAATATTTTGTGGGTAATGATTGATGCTGACTGCTGCGCCAAGGGGAGAACTGTTGGCAGTGGCTGGGTCCCATATCTGGATTAGTGAACATCCCTGCGCCTGTTATAGAGGGTTAAGAGTCCTTTCTCTGGCTGAAGCTGTCGGCCATCCTTGTATGTAGAAACAAGGGTGATATTCCAGTCAAAAAACATCGTGACTAAAAAAGCCAGCTTTCATGTAGTAAGAGACTTTCTGTTGGTAAATGCTTTAATAATTAATTAGGTTTTAGAGGCTACAAGTAGTATTTATAGCTCTTTAAAGTTTGCCTTGATCTTTTTAGTACATTTTAGGGAATGGTCGACTTTTCCTAGGAAGTTATATTTTTGTTAGTAGTACTGCTCTCATACCAGCGGCCCTGGAAGAACTCACCTTGGAGATTCCGCTCCAGAAACTTTTGTATGACATGCTGTGATGTATTGCAAAAAACATTGTTATTTTAATTAGACATTTCAGAGCTTTTACAAGCTCTTCTGTTTTTAAACAGTATTGGAATGCCAACTTTATAAAGCGGTCCATAAAAAAAAATCATCTGCATCATTTATAGAGCGGTTGAAAACCCTTTTCTGTTTCCTTTTTACCTCCAGATGAGCGGGACAAAGTGCAGAAGAAGACCTTCACAAAATGGATAAATCAACATCTCATGAAGGTCAGTTGATATTTCTGTGATGTCTGGATGACTGATTACTACAGCAGTGATTGTGTTTTACTAAATGTTTGATTTCAGGATGCAGCTGCATTACATATAATAAGGAAGATCTTAAATCGTGAGATTTATGCATGTGCTTTGTCTTTGAAGAGTCATGGGGGAGTTGAAATGCTGCTGTCTGATATCCCAAGGTGATCTGTTTGAATACTTGCATTTGTAATTAAAATGAGTCAAAGTTTAAGGACATGATTGCTTTTTACAAGGCTCGACTCTTTTCTGTCATTAGAGTGTTATGGTTGTAGCACCACAGCTAAGGCAAAGGAAAGAAATCTAATTTTTTAATATTTTTTAAAAATTTTTTTGAAGAACTGTGTTGAGAAAGTGAAATGACCTTGAGAAGGATAGCGGTCGATCATGCCCCGGCATCAGTATGCTGCTCATGCATTAGAAATAGAGGCTTTCTAGGGCCTAAAGTCACTTTTCAATATCTTTCTTTGGAATAGCAGTGAACTTTGCCTCAGGGACAGAACACATCATTTTAACAACATGTACAGCTTTTAGTCAACAGAGAACTAAAAGCTGCAAGTTCACCTTTACTGCGTGGCCCTTCAGTCCTAAATTTAATCTGCTGTTTCAGTGCCAACTGTCTAGCCTAGACATTTCTCTGGAGAAACAGATTGTATAATTACTTAACATAGCTTGCTTGGATTTTTTTTTTCTTTTTTTTTTTTTATTCACAGGCTGGATTCATGTAGAAGTCACATTAAATAAAAATGTCTCTGCAAACTGTCAGAGTTGAGATTTAATTAATATATGTAATATTCAGATACTATTGGAAAGATTTGCTTACAATCTTTTTTTTTTAGGGGGCAACTTACTCTTGTGGCTGTATTTGTGGGTATTTGAGAAATATTGGATACTGAAGCAGAACAGAATTTCTTCAGGGCTCGTTAAAATTTTTTTTTTGTATCCTCAAACTTTCAGGAGATGCAGTATTCTGGTTTCACATCTTTTAAAAATTTGAAACCAAGGTAGCTCTTGGAAATGGCATGACTTGGGGATCTAGCAAGGCCTGGATGTGAAGTTAGTCCCAGTTTTGTCTTTAGCAAGAGACTTCTCTTCCAGAGTGGTCTTTTCATCCTTCCCACCATGACTGAGCCATCAGGAGCAGTCCTGGCAGCAGCCCCTGTGCAGCAGCACCTATGCACAACCTTTCTGTGGGCAGGGAGTGTCTGGAGTCACAAAATGGCTTTTAATACTGCGCATACCAATAGGTTTTCCTCTGTGGTCTTGCTAGACCCAAAGGAATCATGCTGTGTAGAAACAGCTACTCAAGGCCCCCTTCTACGTAGACACCTCCTCACTGTAATGCTGAAATGCTTGAGTGACCCTATGTCCTTGCAGCAGTCTTTAACTTGCTAATGAGAAAAGAGAAGAGGCTGCAGACCCGCAGCCTTCCTTTCCTGGATTTTACCTCATATTTACAATATAGGAAATGTATCCATTGTCTGGTACTTCAGACAAATTAGATTTAAAGAATAAAACATACAGGAAGATTGCGGGTACTCTGGCAGCAAAATGCAATCTCCAAATTAACCATCAGGCATTTCTCCTAATTGAAGGTGATTGTTACATGTTTGTAGAAGTTACTGATCTTTTTCTGTCTTAAAGATGCATGCTAAAGATGTAATTTTAATTTTCTGCGAGAAGTGGAAAAGCCTATCTGAAGTTTTTTGGAGAGGTTTTAACATAAGTTAAATGATGCCTGTTTATACACAAGAGCTGTGTATTGAAAACAAAATTTCTTTGCGCCATTATTTTACACAGTTTTAAAACGTGCACAGTCATCGTTGCCATGCTGTCAACCTCGTGGGAGTAGCTTAAAAAAGATTTAGACTCTAAACCCGTAAAGAAATCGGGGTAAAGAGTTCACGTTAAATCCTTTGACGTGCTTGCCAAGGTCAGTGGCCTTAGGCCTTCGTCTTCAAATAGTTCTCAGTATGAGTGATTGTAGAGATGTATAAAGATACATATATATATATGTGTGTGTGTCTGTACTGCTGGCCTTGATTTTCATCTCGGATTACCTGCTTTAGAATTCAAGTAAAGGATTTTTAGCTTACACAAATTTAGGTTGACTGTGGCTCTTCCATTAACTGGTAATTTATGTATCATCTCAACTTTGTCTTTTGGAAATACTCAGTTTGAAAGCAGTTGGTGACACAGTTGTCAAGTTTCAGTTCTTACAGCTGTGTTTCTAGGACAGTGACTTGCACGGAAATGAAGATCAATCCTTCAAATGCTCTCTCTTAAAATGCAGAATGCAGAAGAAGTATCACCATAAATGGCTGCGTCTCTAGCAGAGTCTCTAGACCTGTCCCGGACTATGCATTAAGTTGAATTTGAGTCCTAGTTTTCAGCTTTATTGCCTTGGATTTAGCACAAAAGACATGCAACTCATACTTGCCTACTCACTGCTTGTTGCAGACAAAAAATCAGCTTATTTCAGACATCTCAATAGCTTTATTTAAGCTAGCTTCTTTTGTAGGTAACATAGAGAACAGGCCCTTCTAGATGTCTCAGACATCGGCTTCCTTAGGGGGAGATAAATTGTGTCCTAGAAGTGCTTTTGCTCCCCTGACTAAAAAGAAGGCTAGTGTGCTTTATCTGTCGCTATGTAGGGTTCAACAAGTGGAAGGGATGAAGGTCATCATGGAAGTCATGAGGGCTCATGGAAAGCACCAGGCCATGTATGTGGACCGGACCCCACATGGGCACAGGGATGGATTGCATTTTTCTTTTGTCCTTTTTTCCATCCTACTTAGATTCTTCACTTTCTCTGTCCAGTTTCTTTTGTGGCTTTCTTTTCTCTGTTTTTCTTTTCTCCTGATGTCTCTTTTTACTTTTTCCCTGCTTATTTAGTTCTTTCCTTGCTTGTTTTAATTAATTTCCTAGTCTTCTGCAGTCCTTGGGAAAGTACTGGATTCTTAGCCTTTTCTAGCAGTATATTCAAAGGAGTTTTTTCTAGGTTGGCAGCATGATGCTTTTACAGGTTACCATGATTTGTTAGGGGATGACATGGAAGCTTACTGTCATTCTTCTAATTAAATTCTGTATTTATGGGTTTCACTGAGTAACCGCAAACATCAAGACAGCTGGTAGATACTTACCTTTCTGCACTCCGTTGCCCACCTTTAGTTGCATTAGATTCAAAGCATGTAAATGTGTAGTGTATAATAGAATAGAATAGAATAGAATCATTAAGGTTGGAAGTGACCTCAAGGATCATCTAGTCCAACCATCCCCCCCCCACCTATTACCCACTAAACCACGTCCCTAAGTACCATATCTAACCTTTCCTTAAACACCCTCAGGGACGGTGACTCCACCACCTCCCTGGGCAACCCGTTCCAGTGTTTAAGATTAGTCTCTTGTCATTCAGCTGACTAGTTAAGTGTGTACTTTGCTAAACTAGAAACATAGTCATTGCAGAAATAGTTCCTGCAGATGTTCTTGAGATACGTAGTTTTAGAGACAGGTACATAATGTGTTATTTGCAAAATTCAGCTGTTTGAGTTATCTTTGAATTCCACACTTTAAGATCAAGTGGAGTGTCACTGCATTTTCTGAATGCTAAAGTTTTTCTTTTGAATTGATAATAGATTTTCCAAGGGCTGATTAGAGCATTGCACTTGCTAAGGCTACTGTTTAATGTCTGACAATGGGGCTCCAGTTTAAACGTTATCTTTTATTTCTTGTTGACATACGGTCTGGAGAGGTGAGATGTTGGACCTCAGACTCACCCACTGCTGTGGTATGAGCTTCCAGGGAGAAACTCTCATGCCTGCATAGTGTGGCAGTGGGGTAGAGATCTCCTCTCTTCACTTCTCTAAATCTGCCTCTACTTCCAGCAAGTGTTCTGCTTTGCGGCTGTGAAAATAGGATGTTAAATTCCAGTACTTGCTACAGCAGTGAGTGACCCTTGGTGTAAAAAACAGGTAAAATTTGTGGAAGAAAGGGGTTTTGTTCTAGCGTAGCGTTCTCATGGTCCTAAAGTACCCAAAGAGAAATGCAACTTCCATGGACGCTCAGAAATTCTTCCTGATGCTCCTTTGAATCCCAAACCCCAAAACCTAAGGAAGGAATGAGAGAAGTGTGAAATACAGGGGAAGAATGAGACAAAAGTTGGAAAATAAAAGAAGTGGATGATGAAAAAGGAGTAAAACTAGACAAATCCTTCTTTGTTGTTCAGTTCCTTTCTGAAACCAATTTAAAAACATTTTTATAGTGCCAGATCTTAGTCTTAACAGATTAATTGGGATCTTTTGAAATACTTGAAGTTTCTTTGTCAGAAATTAACGATGTACGTAAAATAGGACTAAAGGCAAGGCAACCATAGACTGGCTCGTGCTCTGGTGGGAAAACGTGGTGAACGCCCGGATTTCTTCCCTCCAAGGGAAAGTGCTGCTTCTTCTTCATTGAAGAAAAGATTTTAGAGGGCCCCTTAACTGACCTTCCAGGAGCGTTATGGGACCCTGGGGTGCCTGAGCAGCTCCCTGGGAAGGGAGGGCTGTCCTGCCCATGGCACCGGCAATGAGCCCCACCACCTGGTGCCCCCCACAGCGCGGGCTGGCATGGGACCCTTGGCTGGCAGGACCTCAGGAGAAACATGCCAGTGATGGGAGCAATGGGCATCATCCCTGCACAGCCATTAGTTGCTCCAAAGGTCACTTTTAAAGGTCTTGTGAACAAGAAGGCTTTTATAAGTAGAGGGCTAAAATGCTTTTAAAACTGTTGTTTTAAAGCTCCGTGTTGAAAATCGTGTACTGTGTTGCAGTGATGGTGCATTAGAGAGAGCGAGCAGCTTTTTGTTGTGCAAAGACCGAATGAATAATTCAGAATAGAAACCTAAGTTATCGATTCCTGCGCATCCTTCGGGCAGCACGCGGTTTGCAGATGGCCCCGTAGATCAATTGCTTTGCAAAACGTTCAGGTATGCCCTTCGTGGCAGAGGGACCGTTCCTGATACGGCGCTGTCATTCCCTTGCTGAAAGCTGGCACCTCGCTGACACGAGTGGTTAGCGTTTTAGATATCACTACTCTGCAGTATCTTCTTTTTAGCCATGCAGTTAATCTGTTATTTAAAATTCCCCACCTCCTCTTGTTTTAGAAATGAATGCTTTTTAGCTCTACGTTTATATTTATTTTAAGGAATGAGGCAGCCAGTACTAGTCTAATGGTAATGACTTTTAAAAGAAGAGTCTTAATGTAACTTGGAAAAAGCATGTTTTGGGTTTTTTTTCCTGTGTTAAGGAAAAGAAGACAAAGATTGCTTGCTGTGCTTCGTGCATCTAAACGAGTCTTCTGTGTATTCCTCCTGGGTATTTCTGACAGCTGCTGCAAACTGTGTTGGAAGCAAATCCTGTAAAATCCCACTTCCAACACGGCACGCGGCTTGCTTTAGGCAGTGGATGGAGCTGAAGTATCAATGTTCCTTCCTCTGTTTTGTTTTTAAGTTGTTCAGCAAGGCCTATTGTCTGCTTGGTAGACAGAAGAAAGTTTCAGTTTTTCTCCTAAAAATTTTGCTGTTGTGTGTTCAGGACTATTCAGAAAGGTCTTGAAGTGTTTTTCTGTTTTTGAGACACCCTCCTTCAAAAAAATAAAGAAAAATAACTCTTAAAGAAGATCGTCAGTTAATGGTGTAAAGAAGTCTTGGATTTTCTTATTATCCCTGGATTTTGCACAGTTACAGTTTATTCACGCTGCATTGCATACAAATTTTTCAAAACTATTCCACTTGGAGGTAAACTGCACAGGATCTTGCATCTGCTTAGTATAATCTATAGCTGTTTGCAAAGCAGATCAGCAAGCAAGCTCAGGACTTTTTTTGGTGTTCAATCAAAGTTTAGACGAGGGAGGAAGGTAACCAGGAGACAGTGAGGAAAAGCAGTGACAGGATGGCAGAAGTTAAAGCTGAGAAAGAGGAGGAAATTGTGCAAAGATTTAAAGCCTAATGATAAACTGCATCACGAAAAACTCTTTGCAAGCAAATACATAAATAAATCAAAATCAATAAAAACTACGCCACAGATTTCTAGTTTATTTGATCGTCTTTAATGCATTCAGACTTCATGACTAATTGGGAGCAGGAAGGAGAATAATTGAAAACAGTAAATTAAATATGTATGAACTATGTGATTGCTTGAGCACATCAGTATTTTTGTGGTATGCAGTGCTATTGAACCAGTGGAGCGTACTGTATGCTTTTATGATCTCTTTTATTGTGGAGTTTTTAAAAATTGTTTTATATAAGTGCTCATATATGAAAGAATAAGGGAAAGAGTATAAGGAAATTCACATCTACCATGAGGTTACTGTGTGATGAAATAGAACCACTAGAATCAATATGTTTCCTGTAATACACTAATATATTAATATATTAATTCATTCTCTTTTTGTGGGTTCGTTGTTTGCAATTAGCTCTCAGCATAGATTTTATTTAATATTATTTATTCCTTTGAGGTCGCCAGAGATAAAATTCTACCATTTGCAATTAAGTGTTGGCTTTTTAATTAATTGCTAAATTATGCATGGAATTATTTTTTTAATCTGTATACTTTTGATGTATCCATATTTAATAATCATTTTCATATCGGTTTAGAAATACTATGGCTTGATCTTGTTCCCATGGGGCCAGTGTAACTGTGCCATTGGCTCCGGTGGGAGTAGTATTTGTCCCAGTACATGGGCTCCAAACAGTGAGCAACTTCAAACATTCAGTCATAAACATTACCGAAATAGTTTGTTCTCCAGCAGTGTTTCATATAATTTGGAATTTACCTCAGGCTTGCCCCAAGGTACCGTAGATGTGTGACTGCATGAGGACCTAAGAAGGCATCAGATTAAATATTTTTTTCCCTTAAAGAGGGAGGTTATCTGTTAAAGGCATTTATGGTGCTTTGAACAGGGAAATTTGAAGATAGTAACGTAATGTTTAAAATCCTCTTCTGCTCAGAATACCTTGGCTTCCGTCTGAATAACGTTTTATCTGCCAACCTTGTACTTTACCTGCTTTAGGCAGATGTGGAGTGTATTGCCTTTGGGCAGAGTTAGTGCATCCCTGTAGTTTGAAGCTGTGAAAGCCAGATTTATTGGCTGAGTTTGATGTTATTAGCGTTATGTTTGCATACTTTATAATCAGTTCATCCCTGATAAGTTGTATTTGGCAGCACATAGTGCAGGTCTGGAAAGGTGAGGGCAAGTTGGAAGCATGAAGGGTGAAGGAAACTGGGTGCACTGTGTATGGTCAATGGGTCAATGTCCAAGTGGAGATCAGTGACGAGTGGTGTTCCTAAGGAGTTGATACCGGGACCTGCACCATTTAACATCTTTGTCACAACATGGACAGTGGGATCGAGCACACCCTGAGGAAGTTTGCCGACTACACCAAGCTGTGTGGTGCGGTTTACGCACTGGCGGGAAGGGATGCCACCCAGGGGGACCTTGACAGGCTTGAGAGGTGGGCCTGTGTAAACTGCATGAAGTTCAACAAGGCCAAATGCAAGGGTCCTGCACATTGGGGCAATCGCAAGCACAACTACAGGCTGGGCAGAGAATGGATCGAGAGTAGCCCTGAGGAGACAGACTTGCGGATGTTGGCTGATGAGAAGCTCAGCATGAGCCAGCAATGCGTGCTTGCAGCCCAGAAAGCCAACCGTGTCCTGGGCTGGATCAAAAGACGCGTTACCATCAGGTTGAGGGAGGTAATTCTCCCCCCTCTACTCAGCTACCATGAGACCCCACCTGGAGTACTGCGTCCAGCTCTGGGGCCTCCCAATGTAAGAAGGACATGGAGATGCTGGAGCAAGTCCAGAGGAGGGCCATGAAAATGATCAGAGGGCTGGAGCACCTATCCTGTGAGGACAGGCTGAGAGAGTTGGGCTTGTTCAGCCTGGAGAAGGGGAAATGGGTTTAAACTAGAAGAGGGGAGATTTAGATGAAATATTGGGAAGATATTATTCACTGTGAGGGTGGTGAGGCACTGGAACAGGTTGCCCAGAGAAGTTGTGGATGCCTCATCCCTGGTGGTCTTGAAGGCCAGGTTGGATGGGGCTTTGGGCAACCCGGTCTAGTGGAGGGTGTCCCTGCCCATGGCAGGGGGGTTGGAGCTAGATGATCTTTGACGTCCCTTCCAACCCAAACCATTCTGTGATCCTGTGATTCAAGGTGTTGAACTGGAATGGGGAAGTTAATGGTAGATTTTTGGTGACTAACTAGTGTCAAAAGGACAGGACTGTGTAGCAATGGGGAAAATCATTTATCCTCATAACTGACAGGAGGAGTAGATGTGGAGGTCTGCATTTGAACACCTACAAAGGTACCCTCAGTAGCCTGTGCAGGAAAGAAGCATTTCCATGGCACAGCTCATCCCATCCCCAAGCAGGTGTGCAAAGCAGGTCAGGACACACTTGCTGTTGTTTTCCCTGCCTGCTGCAGGAGGTGGGGTGGCTGCCGCCAGTGGGGATGTGTGTCTTGTGAGAGAAGTGCCAGCCAGAGATACCTTCAGCCTGCTAGATTTGGAAAGTCGCTAGGAAAGCTGCTAGTTAGTTCGGTCTGGACTGATGGGGAGGGACTGCTTCAAAATTTAAAAGGGGAAGGTTACTTAACTTTTGCAGGTGATTTTAAAATCACAGGCTTGCCTTTCAAAGCAAAGAGAGAAGTGCGAAGTAAAAAAGAGGACGCTGAACTTCTAAGCAGCAGAACTATGGAAAGCAGTAGGTGAGGTCTCCTGGGGAAGTAGTCTAGGAGAGGGAGGAACGCAGGCGATCTGGCAGTCAGGGAGGTGTTTGTGTTGGAGGCACAAAGGCAGGCTGCAGGCAGGCAGGACAGATACGAGGAATCGTGTAGAATATACTGCTGCTTTTAAGAGATGGGTGAAATACAAAGGAGCCATACAAGAAGTGGAAAATAAGGGCAGCAGGACAAAAGATTTATATAAATGAGTTAGTAAAGCGTGATGGGGTAAAATCAGACAAGTAAAAGGTCCAGAAGGAGTTACAGTGTGACATGGAAGTGCACAGGAGAAAGATTCTGTAATTATGTCAGAATGTGAAAAAGAAGGGTGAAGTATGGATGCACTACCAACAAAAAAAATGAGAAATAGCATTGAACGGTGTAGAAAAGTCTGGCCTCTTCAGTCTACAAAAGACTGACTTGACAAAACATGTTTTAATAAGATGAGGATGAAATTCAGGTGAGGAAAGAGCAGACTGAAGAATATTCAGCTAAGTTATGTGCTTTCTGGTTGCACAGCTTTATTCACCCAGTAGCTAGGAACTAATTGACGTGATAGATAGCATTTTATCCTTCTGTGTAAGAATTCAGAGAGGATGGGGAACTCCTAGGAGTCTGCAGTTATAGTGAGCGTAATGCCTCTCTCCCAAGCAGAAGAAAAGAATGGGGAGTTAGAGACCTCGCAGGGTAATTGCTCTTCCTGGGAAGACGTGGAACGTCTTCGAAAGCAGGTGGACGGCGGGGAAGCAGTGTACATTTTGAGACATGCAGATTACTATTACAAAACCTGAAGGAAAAGATCCCAGATACAGCTTGCTGGGACATTGCCATCAGTAGCAGCTGCAGCTGCAGGTAGAACGGGCACTAGGAAGAGCCAGTGCCAGCAGTTGTTCTTGCTCTGGTGGCTGCCATCAGGTCCTGCAACATTGGCTCCGGGAGGCTGCACCCATGAGCAAGGACCCATCTCCCACCCAGAGATGGCATCCAAGCACCTGATGCCCTTGCCCTGCTGCATCCTCAAGCGAGGATTCAGGCTCTGTCACTTCATCCTTGCAGTGGTACATACCCCTGTTTCTCTAATGCTGCGACTGTACTTTTCTCCGGGCAGGCCTTTTGTCATGTTGTCAGCAGCAAGTGTCAACCCTACCCTACCGTGAATCTTATAGGGTCCATCACCTGCACTGGGCTGTGTTGGCTTATGCCCAGGGAGCTCCAGGAACTACAGAAGAGCTCTGCACCCTGATGATGATACCAAGCTGGAAGGAGTGGCCAACACACCAGAAGGCTGCGCTGCCATTCAGCGAGATCTGGACAGGCTGGAGAGTTGGGCAGAGAAGAACCTTATGAAATTCAGTAAGGGCAAGTGTAGGGTCCTGCACCTAGGGAAGAACAACCCTTGGCAGCAGCACAGGTTAGGGGGTGACCTGCTGGGAAGCAGCGCTGCAGAGAAGGACCTGGGAGTTCTGGTGGACAACAAGCTCTCCATGAGCCAGCAGTGTGTCTTCGTGGGCAAGAAGGCCCATGGTATCCTGGGGTGCATTAAGAAGCAGGTCGAGAAAGATGATTGTCCCCCTCTACTCTGCCCTGGTGAGGCCACAGCTGGAGTTCTGTGTCCAGTTCTGGGCTCCCCAGTTGAAGAAAGATGGGGAACTACTGGAGAGAGTCCAGCAGAGGACTACCAAGATGATTAGGGGGCTCCCTTCCATCTGTGATTCTGCCCGTAGGCCAGCGTGGTGCTTAGGAGACAAGGAGGCAGTTCCTAATTCCACCTTTTCATAAACACATTAGTGTGCTTGTGGGCCTGTGGTCATGAAACTCCTCATGGCTGCTCAACTCCTGATTTTTGCGATGACTGGAGGTTTGCAGCCATCTGTAATAAAGCAGTAAGAAGATAAGAAGTTTTCTTGAAAGATCAAGGACAGATTGTGATGAGTTTGTTTAGTCTGAAACAGAGAAGACTGAGGGGAGACGTGATAGTGTGTCCTCGGTATGTAAAAGGTGGTTACGTAGAGGCTGGTGAACAAATGTTTTCTGAGGCTCTTAGAGGAGAGACAACAAAAAATTCAACTTAGTTTACAGTTGAAGATGTAGTTTGAAGATTAGCACGGAAAAGTCCCCCTCTCTGAAAAGCAAGTAAGTGTAGTAAAACACTGAAGTGTATGTATTACATAGTATATTGCCTTCATTTGAACTTGCAGGAATAATTTAGAGAAGCATCTCTGGTATGTTCTAGCCAAACTCGGTCTGCTCCAGTGCACTGGCTCGGGTGAGGTGATCTGTTCAGTCCTTTTTAGCCTTACAGTTGTATTACTCCGTGACAACCTCCTAAGACCCAGCAGTTCTTTGGCAAAATAATATTGAACTTCTGAGCCTTAGAGCTGATCACTGCCAAGTTCTTTACCAAAGCTTGCGTTTTAATTGAATTAGTGACTTCAGACTGCATCGATTCTCAGACTCTATATATAGTCTTGTACACAAAAGCATCTGAACAGAGAGTACTGCATTGAGGAAGAATCATCAAGGGTTACGGTGGTGCAGGAGAAGAAAGAGAGATGGACATGCTGTCTGTTAAAATCACAACCGGTGAAAGAGGCATCAATGGGCTGGGAGCAGGCATGGAATCACACATGACCTCGCATGACGTCTGTCACATCTAGCATCTGTCCCTTGTGCTCACTGAGAGCTGCCGCAGAGCGAAGGTGAAGTACATACTAATGCTAGCTGGAAATCTCTGTAACTTCAATATTTTAGGTCTTTAAATTGTAGCAATAATGGACTAGGTGTCAATTTTATGTTAGTAGATGTCCGTTTCTGCTGAGCTTGTGAATCTATGCCACATGGGCTCCACTCGGAGGAATTTGCTGATCCGAATATCCCAGCGGACAGCAAGCTCTCCATGAGCCAGCAGTGTGCCCTCGTGGCCAAGAAAGCCAGTGGTATCCTGGGGTGCATCAAGAAGAGTGTGGGCAGCAGGTTAAGGGAGGTTATCCTTCCCCTCTGCTCTGCCCTGGTGAGGCCACATCTGGAGTTCTGTGTCCAGTTTTGGGCTCATAAGTACAAGAAAGACAGGGAACTGCTGGAGGGAGTCCAGCGGAGGGCTACCAAGATGATTAGGGAGCTGAAGCATCTCTCGTATGAGGAAAGGCTGAGGGAGGTGGGTCTGTTTAGCCTGGAGAAGACTCGGGGGGGTCTGTTCAATGCTTATAATTATCTAAAGGGTGGATGCCTAGGGAAAGGGGCCAGATTCTTTTCAGTGGTGCCCAGTGACAGGACAAGGGGCAGTGGACACACACTGGTACACGGGAAGTTCCATCTCAGTATGAGGAAGAACTTTTTTATGCTGAGGGTGACGGAGCACTGGCACAGGCTGCCCAGGGAGGTTGTGGAGTGTCCCTCTCTGGAGATACTCAAAACTGGCCTGGACGCAATCCTGTGCAACCTGCTCTAGCAGGAGGAGGGTTGGACTAGATGATCGCCAGAGGTCCCTTCCAACCCCTGCCAATCTGTGAATCTGTGACTATGCAAAGTTACAAGGAGCTAAGCAAGACTGTACAAGTGTTAAAAACAGTAGAGGCTAGTGCTGTGATGAGGATGATGAATAAGGGGAATGAGACCCATGGAGGTATTCTGAGTGGCTGGACCAGTGTTGGTTGGAGGGAACCTTTCAGCCAATTCCTCAAAAAGATGTGAGATGTGTGAACTGGAATAGAGACAAGATTTAGGTTTCTGTAGGAGGTGGAAAGGATTTTTGACACTTAGGACATTTGGTTACAACTATTCTGTACAAAAATGGTGTTTCAGATATCACACAACTACTGAAATTCAGAAAAGGACTCATGGATGTGCATGGTTATGTCCTACCGTTGATATATAGGTATGATTAGGTACCTGCTTGCATACTTGCTGATTTGGGGATTAGAAGAATATTGAAATGCATTTCATGAAACCAAATAGAGGAAGATAGGAAGAAAAATGTAAGGACAAGATTTAGCAATCTGGGGTTTTAAATTATTTTTTAATTTTTTTTTTTGAGCTATAGTATATTTAACTTAAATCCATACAGGTATCTTTTTTATGACTATTAAGAGTTATCCAGAGACGGGTGAAATAATTGAAGGCTCAGGGCAAAACACGAAATAGAGTATGGAAAAGTAATGGATTGATTCATGTTGTCCGGAAGAAATGTGAAGGTTAACGTAAAAAAGAAAAAGGTGATGGATCTAAGCTGTGAGATACAAGGAGAGGGCTTTAGAGGGGTGGAACACACAAAGGGTGATCAAACACGAAGTTCTTGTGCTCATGTAGTATAGAGCATTGGCCAGATGAGAAAGTGAAGGATGAATCGAAGGATGCAGTGACGGACGAATCTTCAGTTAGAAAACATCTGTTACAGAGAAGGATCAGGGTGTTGAACTCGCTTTGTGCAGCAGACTTGTTTAAATGCGACTTAGCAAAAGTATTTGAAATCATAAAGGAATCTTACGGAGTAGCATGAGATGTGTCCGCTGTTTAGGAGAAGTAATATCTGGGAACAAGTCAAACAGCTACAAAATTACTCCAGAGTATGAAATAAAGAACTGTTCATTTTAAGTGAACTATAAGAACTGTTTCCTGTGGAGGGGATTATCAGACTGGCGAGCAAAAGAAAAGAGTGAAAGTGAGTTTTGGACCACTGGACCTAAAACTGGGCTTGCCAGACTTGGCTTGCAAGAGTACAGGCTCACTGAAGAGGCTGGGTAGAAGGTCTCCCCAGAGAGGTGGTTGAATCGTCGTCCCTGGAGATCTTCAAAAAACGCATAGATGTGGCGCTCCAGGACATGGTTTTATCGGCATGGTGGTGTTAGGTTGACGGTTGGACTTGATGATCTCAGAGGTCCTTTCCAACCTTAGTGATTCTATGATTCTGTGATTCTAAGTTTTTCCCCTGGTGCCATCTGGCCGCTGGCCTTGGCTGCGGGCCCATGCTGTTGCTGTCCTGGGCGGTGGGTGGGTGTCCAGCGCCCGAGCGTGTAGTCCGGCGCAGGGCTGGGGGAACAGCACCATCTGCAGCCCAGCACCCCGCTGCCTGTGCTCTGCCCCCGTCCCCCAGGGACATGGCTGTCGCAGGGTTAGCCAGTGGTTTAATTCTGCTAGAACTGGCCTGCCTGCTTGTTTTTAATCGGATGGGTGCCATTTGTTATCGAATCCAGGACAAAACAAAGGTCACGACCAGGGTCTGTATTTACAGTTTGTTTTTTCTCCAGAAATAAATGTTGGGTTTAAAGTAAGGCAATTAGAAAACATGAGAGACTCGGGGAGGATGTCAGTCTGCATGTAACGCTTGGGCTCCCTGATCTCCTGCCGTGACATCAGGTTGGCCACGGACCACACAGCTCAGCGCCTGTTGGGATGGCAGTTACCCGGGGTGGAGTGGCTCTGCTGCGTTTTGAGTGCTTTACATGGGGGAATCTAAGAGGTGTGTAGAGCACAATAAGTAGTCTTGAAGATGTTTGAGGAAGCAGCCTTGCTTGGCAAATCATTCATGTGGGAATATTTTGACAAGTGTGATATTTTGACAATTACACGCGACATTTAGGCAAGGATATTGTTACAGCCTGCTCAGAATTCTAGAATGTGTCATAAATCATGCTGCGTATGTTGGCTTAGTAAACCTTTATTTTTTTACATAAATGAAACTTTTCATGTGAGGTATTTTTTAAATTCTTTATTCTTTACTCATGGCATAGATTTATTTGTTATCATTCAGTTAGACCTACCAGTGTGATTCCCTAATTTTCAAAGGTGAAGGCACTAAAGCATACACATTTTCAAAACTTAGAGAAAACTGCTTCCTCATGACTAGAGCTTTTGATACAATTTGTTTTTTTAAAAGCAAGCTTAAATACGTTTTTAGGAAACTGAAACACCAGGGAAACTCCTCAGGATGTCAGGATCTCATGCAGTGGCCACAGGAGTTTTCCAGCGGTCTGAATGCCGATGACATTTTATGTGGAACAGTGTAATTACAGGAGCTCTTAACTATCTGTGCCTATTCTTAGAGAAAAGCGTTTCACTGTAGCTGGAGTGAATGGGAGTCTTAAGGGATCTTTTTTCCATGGCATTGAATCAGATTCTTAAAGAATAAATGTGAAGTTTATTGTGAAACTCGCAGTGGCCTCGTGCCAGCTGTCGTTTGGACTTATCAGTGACCTCAGTGGTAATTAAGGCCTGACCCTTTTTTCCCAAACACACCCATTACAGTTCTAACTTCTGAGCTTTATCCCATTTTCCTTTGGAAGAGTGGTAATGCTTTATGCCTGTGTCGGGCATTTAATTAACTTCGCTTTCCAGAAGCAAGAAGAGTGGTACTTGAAAAGACTTTCCCAGGCTGTGTGGTCTGAAGAGCCTCTGTTGGATCTGTAATATTATAATTGTTGATAATGCCTGGGGATGACACTGGTTTTATAAAGGCTAGTCAGCTGAACTTCAGTTTTTCGAGAGAAATCTGATTCAGATTTGATTCTAATTTTTGGCTCTTCTGGAAACTGTAAGAGAAGGTCCAGTTTGGCATGTTCAGTTCAGCTTAATTATAACATAGATAAGGAGAATCCCAGTATTTTAAGAAAGATACTTGATTACAGCAGTCTGCTTTCTTTACCCGGAAAAAGACAGATAATTTTGCAAGGGTGTGAGCACAGGACTCTGTGTTGTTCCCAAGCAGTGCAGCCTGACAGGGCCACCATGGTTGTCTCACCTTCCTCAGGGAGTTCCTGGTGACATGGAAGTTACATGGGAGTTACTTCCAGTTATTCCTGCCTGATCTAACTATACGCTCTTTTTTGCCTTGACCCTGTGTTATGCAGCACATTGATGTTTGTTTCTGCTCCTTCTTACACTATTTCAGTTGAGAATGTGGTCCCTTGCATTTTAGGTGCTTGTCTGGAGCAGGCTGTACCATCACACAGTGTCTGTGAGGTCTCTAATCGTACGCTGGGTGTGCACCCGCGGTATGCACAGAAAGGGCCACAGCCCTTCTTTCCTGCCACATTTACTTCTGAATAAGAAAAAGGGTGTGATTCTCTTACGTCTTCATAGAATTGGCATGGAATGGTTTGGGTTGGAAGGGACCTTTAAAGGCCACCTAGTCAAACCCCCCCTCCAGTGAGCAGGGGCATCTTCAACTAGATCAGGTTGCTCAGAGCCCTGTCCAACCTGTCCTTGAATGTGTCCAGGGATGGGGCATCTACCACCTCTCTGGGCAAACTGTTTCACCACCCTCATTGTAATAAAAAATTCTTCCTTGTATCTAGTCTAAATCTACCCTCTTTTAGTTTAAAACCATCATCCCTCATCTGCTGCAACAGGTCCTACTAAAAAATAGAGATGTAGCAGTGTTAGAGAGAGTGACCTTCCCCCCTGGTACTCCAGCCTGTGCATCTTCTGTCCATCCTTTTCAAGACCAAGCTGGTTTCACTTGCAGAAGCAGAAGGGATGATCCTTTCCCTTTTTTTTTGTGTGAAACGATAGACTTTGTTCCAGTATGAGCACAACACAACAATTAATATCCAGAAAAATTGCAATAAGCAGGCTTGCTATGGAAGATGGCTTCCTTCCTGTGACTGAGAACAGCTTCAGTTCCCTAAGTATGGACATCTAGGGCTGTTTAGATGAGTGAGGGTGTTCGGGACAGACATCAGTGTGGGACTGGCCAGCAGGACTTGGGCAAACCTTAGTCATTCTGGAGAAGTGGGTGGAGGCCCAGTGGCATACCCCCTAAACATAAACATAAACCAGCCCTGTAGGTGTGTGCCCAGGCAGCTGAATCATGCCTGGTACTCTGTTGGTGGAAACAAGAACCAGGCAGCCTGAAGGCATTGGTGACAGATTTGCTGTGACACCAGCCCACAGAGGAGGAAGCCAAGCCCAGCAGGCCAGGTTCTTTCATTGCAGAAGCGGAACGGTACATGAGGTTGGAACCGATAGCAACTTGATTGTAAGGACAACCAGATGTGTTAGCTCAACAGTATGATAAAGCTATGCGAGTTATGCGGGGTGTTAGATTGTTAGCTTTCAGAGGTGGCAGCCGCCTTCATGGTCCTCATTTGTCAAGTGCCTAACGTGCGGGGGGCTGAGGGGCAAGAATGCAGCTCTGTGACTGCTACAGTTTTAAAAAGCTGTTTTTTACTAGTGGTAGTACAGGTTCCCCCAAGGCACTAGACTGTAAAGCTTAAGCTTACTGTGAAAGTATGATATGAAAATATCTCATGCTCATATCAAGGGGGATGGAGCTTTCCTTACCACAAACATCATAGAAGACATGCCAGAAGATGAAGATCAGAGGATGAATCACTTCTGAAACAGTGCCTTAAATTCTCCCTGTCTCCTTTTAATTCAATGAAGCCATTTTGCTTCTCTTGTTTAAGTTTTGTCAGATGCCCCATAGCCACTCAGTATCTCCTGTGTCTTCCTTAAAGAATCTCTTCTCATGTCCAAATTATCAAATCCGCCACACTCACGTGGGTATATTGCAGAAAGTTGCCTGAGGCAGCGTGCAACCTACTTTGTACGTGGACTTTGCAAAATGTAGGGCTGACAATTCTGCAATTTTATTGAAAAGCGACAAGAACAGTTATGAGATGCCATGGGGCTTAGCAGATCCCACAGATCCATCCAGGGACCCCCATCTGCATCTAGTGCTTGTGATACTACATATTCTGAAGGAGGTTGAATGTGGCAGAAAAAAAACAGCAATGAAATAGTAATGTTTATTTCTTGTGAGTTTAAAGATCTAAGAATTCCTTACATACGTTGAGAGACAAGACTTGCCCAAGTGATAGAGAGAGATGATTTTGCAAGCTTTTCCTTCAGTGGCAGTGTGGGATCTTGTATGCTCCTTTTAAAAGAAGTGATCTGCTTTGAGTGAACATGCTTGCTGCACACCATTTGCCCAAATACATCTCTTTATGTGCACATCTGCTGCTCAGGGTATTGGAAGAAATTCCTTATTGTGTTGTCCTGTACGAGCATGCTGACGTAGTATGTCCGAAATAATTAATCCTCACAGTAGTTGTCAGCCAGTGGCAGAACTGAAGACGTCTAAGGTGAACTGCTGGTTTTCCTGTTTTGACAGCTCTGTGCCACTTTATTCATGCACAGTATGAATTCGTCTCTGCAGCATCTGTGATTTCTAGAAAGATAAGCTGGGGAAGATGGTTGTCTTGGTAATACTTTGGAAACCTCAGAGTATAAAAAACAAATAGAAGGTCAACAGATGTGTGTTGTGAGAGACAGACTGACAGGTTAACAAAATTATCCTGCGTCTAATGGAAAATAAAAGCAGGCAGGTTAGAAATGGTAGTATTTTCTCATTCCATGGTTCAGGTATCTGCACGTTGGGCAACTCCCATGAGTTCTATGTTGAAAAGAGAGTGGGTATTGACTTGATGCTGCACAGGTAGTTCTCCAGCTGTGCTTTTAGATGTACAGATGTTTCTCCATTAGTGTCTTTTAGATGTACAGCCCCTTCCTCTGACCTTTACCTGATGTCCACCCATGCCTTTAGCCACAAGCCTGCCCTGTGGAGCTGCTGTGGCTTGGGATTCTGCTCTCCTAAGGGCAGTGGAGAGTCGCATATCCTGGCTGGAGGGGCATGGAGGAGCAGGGAACCCTCTCACCGGGTTTCATTGTAAAGAAAACTTGTCTTCTTTTGTCAGGAAGAGTTTAGCACTCAGGTCAGCATAGTTCTTTGAACAGAAAACCCAAAAGTCACGGCTTGTTTCAGTTAAAAATTAAAGACCATTGTTCTTTTCATTTTTTAAGCATTTAGCATAATCGAATCAAATATCAGGGGCATTAATGATATTTTTGAGGCATCCTTTTTCTTTTTTTCACTGCAGATGTCATAGGAGAACATCTCTTCTGTTTCTTTGTTCAGATTCAGTATTATCAGAGAATTTTTCTCTTGAAAATTTTTAAAAATAATTAATTACAGGATTTTAAAAAAATTACAGGATTTCTTAAAAGTCCTGTAAAATTTTAAAAATCACAACTAGAATTAAAATTATATTGTTTTGCATATCATAGAATCATAGAATCATTAAGGTTGGAAGAGACCTCCAGGATCATCTAGTCCAACTGACCCCCCCCCTCACCTATTACCCACTAAACGATGTCCCTAAGTACCACATCCAACCTTTCTTTAAACACCCCCAGGGACGGTGACTCCACCACCTCCCTGGGCAACCCATTCCAATGCCCGACCACCCTGTCTGAGAAGAAATACGTGTGTGAACATGTAAACCTATGTATACATGTAAGAGTGCTGGTGTGTATGTAACTGGATAGCATATGTAGAGTCTGTATAAATGTTTTGGAAAATATTATTCATTGTAATTCCCTATGGAAAAGTCTTCTAGATGACTTGTTCTGGCTAGTCTTCGGCACAAGCATAAATATGCTGTGATATTATTTCCAGTTAAAATGATGGTCTTTGTAAAAACAGACTGCAGGGTAATGTCATGCTTAAAAGTTGAAATAAGAAAACTTGAACCAAAAACGCTTATGAAGCTAATGATCAATATGGAGGCAGTTATTTATTCAACAGGATGAATCCAGAAATTGCCCTGAAAGTCGGGTAAACAGAGTTGTTGGATAAAGTTAAAGGTCTGTGTTGATTCCTACTGCCCTCGTCAGACAGGCAGAGGTGTTGGCAGTCAGGGGCATGTCCCATAGATCTCGTATTTGAAGTACAGTTTGTCTCTAGGAGAGGTGGTAACTTCAGAAGATATTTTATCCTCTGGAAGCTGAGGAAGTTTCTGATGTGGCACCTCAAAGGGAACGCCAGAAAACTGACATTAAATTGTAGCTGGAAAGCCCTTAACCCCAGCCCTGGCTGGTAATGTAAAAAAAATCTGCTTCTCAGAAATGAGGCCCTTTGTTTCACATTTAAAGAGCAACTGGCTGAAATTGTTAAAGATTTCAGATTTTCATCTTGCTGGTTACCAACTCTTCTCAAAGAATCACAGAATGGTTTGGGTTGGAAGGGATGTCAAAGATCATCTAGCTCCACCCCCCCTGCCATGGGCAGGGACACCCTCCACTAGACCCATGGGCCCAAAACCCCATCCAACCTGACCTTCAACACTGCCAAGGAGGGGGCATCCACAATGTCTCTGGGCAACCTGTTCCAGTGCCTCACCACCCTCACAGTGAATAATATCTTCCCAACATCTCATCTAAATCTCCCCTCTTTTAGTTTAAACCCACTCCCCCTTGTCCTGTCACTGCACTCCCTGATAAACAGCCCCTCTCCAGCTTTCCTTTAGGCCCCTTTAGGTACTGGAAGGCTGCGATTAGGTCTCCCTGGAGCCTTCTGTTCTCCAGGCTGAACAAGCCCAACTCTCTCAACCTGTCCCCATAGGAGAGGTGCTCCAGCCCTTTGATCAACTTTGTGGCCCTCCTCTGGACTTGCCCCAGCAGCTCCATGTCTTTCCTGTACTGGGGACCCCAGAGCTGGACACAGTACTCCAGGTGGGGTCTCACCAGAGCAGAGTAGAGGGGCAGAACCCAATTCTCAACCCAATGCAGTTGAATGAAGTCAGCTGGTAAAGGTTCACCATCTGTTTGAGGTCATTGAGGGAGTGAATCAGCTGGGTTGGTGACTGCTGCTGGTAGAATATTGCTGAGCTGAAATCTCTGCCACTGGCATGGCTGGTTGGAAGGACCGTGCCTGTTCTTGGCTTTACTAGATCAACTCAATGGCATATTTCTTTGATAGGGTGGATAAGGTGGATGTGTGAGCTGTTGGGAAAACTCACTAAGTACTGGGAGATCTAAGGTGACAAAACATGTTGTTAATTGGTGGATAGTTAGAACTAATCCAGAGGATGGCCGCGAAGATGATCAGAGGGCTGGAGCACCTCTCCTATGAAGAAAGGCTGAGAGAGCTGGTGATGCTCAGCCTGCAGAAGAGAAGGCTCTGGGGTGACCTCACTGTGGCCTTCCGATACTTAAAGGAGTCTTATCAAAAGGATGAAGAGGGACTCTTTACTTGAGTAGACAATGATAGGACAAGGGGCAATGGTTTTAAACTAAAAGAGGATAGATTTAGGTTAGACATTAGAAGGAAATTATTCACTGTAAGGGTGGTGAAGCACTGGAACAGGTTGTCCAGAGGAGTTGTGGATGCCTCATCCCTGGAAGTGTTCAAGGTCACGTTGGATGGGGCCCTGGCCAACTTGATCTAGCGAATGACATCCCTGCCTATGGCAGGGGGGTTGGAAGCAGATGATGTTTTAAGGTACCTTCCAACCCAAGCCATTCTATGATTCTGTGATAGTGGTATGCTTTGGTTAGTCATAAGGTTAAGGAGAAAGTGTGTTAACTTTTGGCCTGACACCAGTGAGCTGACACACGAATGATAATATACATGTCAAGACAAGACTTAGCTCTGTATTTTTTTACAATTCACAGAATCTAGCTATTGTTGCCTATTAGTGGTCATTATGTAGGTCAGAGTAGGTGGGTATCTGGTGTCGTTTAAATTGTCAGATACTGATTTTGTTGTTGCTATGGGCGTTCATTACCTGTAACTTCATACTATTTGTTTTCTTTTTCACTAAACCAAAATAAAATGTAATGGAATTGTGCAAGTGCAGACATAGATGTGAATTTTGTCTGTTACAATTAATTTGGGTTTGTAAATTTGTCATGAAAGTGAATATATTTGAAAATTGGGCTGAGGTATATCTGAAGTTTATTGGTATTTTAAAAGATATGTGTTAATATGAGTGTGATTCTTGGGTATAAATGGGAATCTGTGTGTTTATCTGTGCAGGTTCGAAAGCATGTGAATGACCTATATGAAGACCTAAGAGATGGACATAACTTGATCTCACTTTTAGAAGTCCTTTCTGGAGACACCTTGGTAAGCTTTTAGATCAGAATGTAGTGGTTCCAGTTTGTTACATGTACATTTGCTCTGTTTGTTAACTCTTTGCATATGAACTACTGGAGGCTTCTTTGATACTTTTCATAATCTGCGACTTGATACCGAAGACACAAATTGTATTTCTGTTGGTAAAATATTCCACTATGAATTCTGTGGGGGAATGCAGTCTGTTCTCTTTAATTCTTGTGGTCAGCGAGACTTCCTTTCTTAACAGGGTAACGCGCTATTCTTTCTGTTCTTCCCTTTTCTTTACAATTTTTCTTTTAACAAGTATTGGATGCTTAATATCCTTTTGCATTAAAGGGAGTAACTTACAAATAGCAAGGTTAAAATGTCCCTGAAATTGTCTAACACACTCCTCAGGTGTCATTTCCTTTCTTTGTGAGCATTACTTCCCTTGCTTGGTATTTGTTCTCTTCATTATGTTCTTCTTTTCATGCTCTTCTTTTCATTTGTGGTCTGTCTTGTGTTTTTGCTGTCCTGTCTCCTGTCTGTTATATTCATTAGCCAAGAGAGCGAGATTTTTTGAAGACCTTACGGTTGGTGAGTTCAACAGAAGCATGCGCAAATGAACAGCATGAGGATGTGGAGGATGAGGATAAGGGGGTAGGTGCCGACCCCCGTAACTGTACTAACGTAGTGTTTGAAGTGTGGTGTCTGCTCATGTAAATTCTTAGTTTGGTGTGCTGCAGTAGTGTGCTGTAGAAAGGACAAAAGAATTTGTGTTGGTAAACCAGGATACGTATGTTTATGATGGAGGTATGGAAAAGACAAATTTTCATTCAGCCTTCTTGCGAACAGCTGAAATGCAAACGTTCAAGATATCTGTTTGTTTTTTTTCATTAAACTGTACAAAACTGTGGTGCAAATGTGCACTGGGCAACATTGTCAAGATGTTATAAAATGATCTTTTTTAATTATAAGTAGGGAAATACCATAATTCCATTAAACCAAGGTTTTTGTGTTTACTTGCAAGCAGTATTGCCCATATAGAAGTAATTTATACAAAGGCTTGAAGGCTCTCCTTAGTGAAGTCAATGGCCAAAAGTTGCTTTGTCTTAATTAGAAATTAGAAGCACCAGTCTACTGAACCCATGGTGTATTTGACATAATACTGGATGGTATTTTGAAACGAGGTCATTCAGATGTGCAGATCTATTTGATAGAATTTATCGAATGTAGTAGTAATTTTTATCGAAGCAGATAGGCAAAGTAGAATTGAAGTTACAACTCTTAGTAGTGGCTACTAAGTATACGGATTGTTTGCAGGGTTTCTCTTTCTTGCAACAAATGCTGAATTATTGTTCCACTGTATTTTAACCATCCAGAAGGGAAGTATCTACACTTAAAGTGTAAAATTCTGAGTGCTTGTTGGTCCGAGTGAGCTGTATCATGCCTTTGTAGACCTCACGTTATTAACGTTTGCTAAAGCAACGTGCTGTCACAGGGCCCGAGTGCCGCTGTGGCTCCCCGTGTGTGGTGCTGCGGTTGTCACTTCAATGGAATTTGTGTGCTTCTTTTTTCTGGGCATAACATAACTCAAAGTGCTGCATTTTAGCTGTACGTCGAAAAAATTATTTCCCCTCTGAGATCCTATACCTCACTCTATAGTTTGGGATGTGTTACACCCTCTTTGTTTCGGAAAACCAAGTTCAGATCTGCAGCCTTTCATTCCATCTGGGGAAGCTACTTGGTAGCAAGGGCTGCAGGGCTTGATCCCGGGCTATCGGTATGAAAAAGAAGGGACTAAATTGAAGGTTCTGTAATGGAAATTAAAATTCTTTGTGTTTTAGTTTATGCTTCTTATTCAGCTCCATTTTCCCATGTTTCCTTTTGGCAAGCATCTAGCACTCCATGGGGGGATAAAAACACAGGGCAGTTGAGGAAGGCTTGGGCTTACCTGTGTGTTTCGCAGTGATTGTCTGAGGAAATACTCATATTCATGGCTGATCCCTAGCAATTATAGTCCACTTCAGTCTATTGCTGTGAAAGTTTGTGAAAAATCTGAACTAAGGAAGAAGAATAGAAGGATTTGGTTGTGGTGATGATGATGATGGTATAAACTTAACTGCTTTCCCATTGCTGATCTGACAGCTAAGTAAAGTATGCTTTTTCTGTGTGATTCTTCTTCTTGGTGATTTTACACTAACTGCATGCAGTTTTGCCATTTTTCCATTAACACACCACTCATGCTTATTTTACAGTTTCTTCCTGCTAGTTTTGACTTTGCTTTGAGAAGAGTGACCTGTGAGGGTTTTTCACAGTTTATAATGTTCTACCCAGTTTGAGAGTTTAAACTTGCACTCAGGGACTGTATATGTTGTATTACTCTGTTTGGAGGGAGGTATTATCTTTATTAGATGCTTTAAAGAAATATGTATCGATATCATAATGATTATGCAGTCATACCATAAATAAACAACATTACATCATAAAGATGCATACAGAAGTAAGCTTTTCCATCACAGAGTTTACGAGAGCAACGTAAAGGTCCATGACATTACTTATATTTTGATTTGCATAATATATTGTAAATCTTTTAGAATAATACCTTGCAGGTTAGTTTCTGTAGGTAGGTTCATGTAAGGCCTTTTTTAGCCCTCTTGGCCTTAATAGTACTTTACAGGGAAATGGCTATGGGCCTGCTTGGATCAAAGTTGCTGTTTGGGACCACTGATCTCTCTTGCCACCCACTGTGCTAAAAAATTTCAGCTACAGTTAAAAAAAAAATGGTTAAAGCACGCTTTTCCACCAAAGATATTGACCTAATTAGAACTGTAGTGCTTCAACTGTTTTGCATAGTATCTTTTAAACCAGACTGTTTTTTCTTTTCTCTGACAAGAAGATCTCACAACTATTGTTTTCCAATTTTAGCCTCGAGAAAAAGGTCGGATGCGTTTTCACAGACTCCAGAACGTCCAAATTGCACTTGACTATTTGAAAAAACGCCAGGTATGGTGAAAAAATTAATAACGGTAATGACAATTTTGTCATCTGCTAATAAGTAAAAAATAGGTCCTGCTTGGTCTTTTATGCATGTTGTGTAACAGCTGCTGGTGTAGATTCGGCTTGATCTCACACTTGAGATGGTTAAAAGAGATGTGGCAAAGGTAGCTTTATACCCCCCTTCTCTGAGCTGTAACATCAACACACTCCATATGGTATACGATGTTAAAGAGGAGAAAATTATGGGTAAGATCCTCAGGAGGTGCTTATAGTAGATTTAACTCCCTCTCATGCTGCTCAGATACTAGCTGGTATGCAGTTTTGTTCATATTTTAATTTTTAGTGCAAAGTGCAGATTCAAGGAATTAGAACATTGTATGGAAGGTCCTTGTTTTGGTTAGATTTGTTTTGGGGCAACTTTGTCAAGTCTTGATCCTGATGAAAGCAAACGTGCCCTAGAGAGGCAGCGGAGTCACCTGGGCTGTGGAAGATGCAGGCTTCACTTCAACTGTATCTCCTTTAAGCCAAACACTTGAAACCCACACTGCTGGGTGGCTTTCCACTGCTGTGAGTTTCTTCCTGCTTTTAAATTTATTCTAAATATTTACAGAGTTCTTCCTTTCTCCCTTTGCAAAACAGCAATATTAAAAAATGTCCAAAATGTGGGTGGAAGGAAAAACTGTATCTCCCCATCCATCCCATCTAAATGAATTGACACTGCAAATCTGCTTTCGGAATAGTTTTGGGGTTTTTTTTTCAAATTTTATTTGCTACTTAAAAGGTTTGAAAAAATACAGGCTAGCAAACCACAGACAGATGATTTGGTTATAAAAACAGATGTCTTTTCATATTTTGAGTGAAACTGCAAACTATCTTTCGGGTCACAGAGTGGTGTGTGTGCACCGAGAACTCAATCCTGCTTTGCTGAGTTCAAAGCAAACTTTTCCTGTTAACTTCAGCAAGCCGTTGAACAAACACGCTCCAAAGTAAGCGAATGGCTACTTTAAATGACAGTCACAACAGCTTTTTTTATGCAGTGAGACCGCTGGACTTGTGCTGCACCATGCCTTATTTATGCACCACAGACCGTGTGTGGTGCATAAAGAGATACAGGATCAGGTCACCCTCATGTTTATGAATGTTCAGGTGTGGTTGGGAACAGCAGGTCTCCATCGCGCAGCCAGCGATAGTGATCTGAGGATTTTTGTGCCCTCTTTAGCCTCATGGTTTTATGAAGATGGCTGTACTCTACAAAGTGTTTGTAGGGTTTTGGTCGTCTGGGCAAGTTGCCAGTGGGAACTTGCATTTGGTTCAAGTTTCAGCTCCCCATTAGGTGTTTCTAAATCATATGTAGGAGGTAACTTGCTGAGGTTGGCAGTATAACCTCCAAATACAATGCTTTATTGTGATGGGAAGGCAGAGAGATCCTATATATTGATAATTTTGAAGCCTGACTTGGGGGGAAAAAAAGAAACCCAAGGAAAAGGCATATTTGACTATCTTACCCAGTTTTTATAATGCAGTGGAAAACATTAAGATTTATTTATTTTAACTTCTTTTTTGAACTGTGGAATACATTCTCTCTCTTCCCAAGAGACTGGGGTTTTTTCCTAATAGTTAAGATTATGTCTGCAGATAAAGAGAACATGCCTTTGCTTGCTCAGTGTTGATAACAGGGTATGTACTAAAAAGCATGTGCATATTACTTTACTAACATAAGCATAAAATGCCTTTTAGCTGAGTCATCTTTAACTGCTAAGCTATATGGATACATAACACATACAGATAAATTAAATGTAGTAATAAAATTTGACAAAGAAAATTACTGAACTCACCCT
This sequence comes from Psophia crepitans, assembly GCA_013399095.1. NCBI lineage: Eukaryota > Metazoa > Chordata > Aves > Gruiformes > Psophiidae > Psophia > Psophia crepitans. The sequence continues at coordinate 423,700 of VWZZ01003806.1, read as the reverse complement.
GGGTGTGAGTTTGTTGGAGTGGCAAAAATGTCAACCTTTTGTAATCCTATCAACCGTTCCATGTTTCTAGCACTGTGAATGAGTAGAGGAGCAGCAGTGATAATAATTGTCATTATTAAGACATTGTTTATTTAAATGTGATACGAAATTCCTGGTTTTATCACGCCAGATGGCTGTGTTTAGCAGGCCAGTTCTGCTGCTGAGTTCTGTCTTCGGTGCAGGAGAGTGTGTGTGTGGGAGGCAGGGCAGCGATGGCTTCCTGGGTCTGGGCGCTGCCATGAGACTGATACACCAGTTACAGATCATTGCACTCTTGTTATTGTTTACCCCTCAATCATACCTTCCCCTTCTGACACCGACTGAGGTGAAGGGTATTTGGCACAGGGAGAAGATCTGCCGGCGTAGTGACAGCTGAGGAATCTTCTCAGCTTGGCGTGGGTGGGAAAGGGCAATTCCCGGCGGGCCGCTTACAGCCAGAATGCAATTCCTTTCTGCTTTAGAGAATTAAAAAAAAAAACAACAGAGTAGGCTTGGGAAGTGAGTAATGCATCCTCTATAGTTGTGCCTGTGCAGTGCAGCATGTATTTGTGGTGTATTTGTTTCAATTTTGTCTGTATTTTCTTTCCATGATGACAGGTGAAACTGGTTAACATTAGAAATGATGACATAACAGATGGGAATCCCAAATTGACTTTGGGGTTGATATGGACCATAATTTTGCACTTTCAGGTAAGCGTGACAGTATGTTGTGGTCAGATTCTTGCGTGCAGTTATGACGAATGTGTCAACTTAGACACGACTTTATATAGGCTGTGCAAAAATATAGATTATGTCTCCTCTTTAATGTGTATATGAAGGTTTTGATGATGTATCTTACCTGCTGATGTAAACTGAAGGTATAGTTTGTTCACTGTGTAATTTCCTGCCTGTGGAGTGAGAGGATAAGATACTGTCGTTTTTGAATGTCATTAAAGACATAGTTGGTGTATTTCTTCCAACGTGTGGGCAGTACCAGTCTTGTTTCACTCTGTAGACTTCTTTAGTTGAATATTAAAATATAAAAAAAAAGTTTTAAATCTTTTTTTTTTTCCTTTCATTCTGGATCTGAGTTTCTCTGCCAGCAGGAGTGTTTTAGCAAGCACTACTCTCAGCCTCTTGGAGCAGTCCCTGACACTTCAGCATTGGTCTCTAGCCCCAGCGATGGTAATGAAGGTCACACTAGGTGGCACTCTAGTTGTTGTACACTGGTGGGATTGTGTACAGTATAATGCAGCCTTACAGTGCGTGGTGTTAAATTGCTCCTCCAAATGAGGCTTTCACAATGGCCGTGGCTGTAGATGATGTAATTCAGATGACAGATAATTCTCATTTAGTGACTGCGGCATTGTTAGCAATAAAATCCCTGCTGTGCTGGCATTTTAAATGATCAGAAAATTACACGATTATACAGAAAAAGCCCGGTGACTTAAGAATATCCTGCACTGGATTTACGACTGGGAAAAAAATTTTCTTAAAAATAAACAAACAAAAAGGCTTGTAGGATCTCATTTGCCTTTCTCCAAATCCTAATGAGGCACAGAAGACCTGAATAAGCCCAACCTGGCCCTGGGCTAAACAGGGTGGGCAGCTTAGCCCAGGCCAGTGCACAGGGTCAAGGAGAAACCCCTGACTGCTCACCACTAGCGAGCACCTGAAGCTTCTTCCGCTCCCCACTGTCCTGTCAGTCTTTGCTCCCACGTGGAGGAAGGCAGCTGGACTTAAATATGTTTAAGCAAGAATTAGGCAAGAATTGAAGGTTGCTCTGTTGTAAGAAACAAAGATTATTAACAGCTTATTAACAGAAGCTGTTAGTGGAAGTTAAACCTTTATTTGATGTATGTTTCATCTTTCTGAACGTGATGAATAGGTTTTTGCAGGGGGAAACTTAGTTTTTGTCAGTAGCTGAAGCACAGGACAACTGGCACAATTTTGGGGGCTTATAAAAAGTGATGAAAGTTAATGTTACTAGTTGTAGCTGCAAAAAAATGAGGAGGAAAAATATTTATATAAAGTAACTAATTTAGATGAGCTGGTGTGACAAGGATTTTCACTGGTAAGGCAGCCAGCTCCACATGAAATACTGTAAAAGTATTTAAATGGTAGCTGGAACACACTTCACTTAACTCTGTCCTGACCCCCGATAACTAACAACTAAATAATCTACTAGTACAATTCAGGCCTTGCACATCTGTCAGAACAGACTATTTCAGTTGGAAGAGGCCGATGGTATCATCTAGTCCAACTGCCTGACTGCTTCAGGGCTGACCAAAAGTTAAAGCACGTTTCAGGGCACTGTCCGAATGCCTCTTAAGCATTGACAGGCTTGGGGCATCAACCTCCCCTCTAGGAAGCCTGTTCCAGTGTCTGACCACCCTCTCAGTAAAGAAATGCTTCCTAAGGTCCAGTCTAAAGCTCCCTTGGTGCAACTTTGATTCATTCCCACATGTCCTGTCACTGGGTCTCGGGAAGAAGAGCTCAGGACCTCCGTCTCCACGTCCCCTCCTCAGGAAGCTGTAGAGTACCATGAGGTCAGCCCTCAGCTTCCTTCTCTCCAAAACAGACAAGCCCAAAGTCCTCAGCCACTCCTCACAGGGCATTCCTTCCAGCCCTTTCACTAGCTTTGTTGCCCTCCTCTGGACACATTCAAGGACCTTCTTAAATTGTGGGGCCCAGCACTGCACACAGTGCTCAAGGTGAGGCCGCTCCGATGCTGAATACAGTGGGATCATCACACCTCTTGACCAGCTGGTAATGCTGTGTTTGATGCACCCCAGGGTGCAGGTCGCTCTGTTGGGAGCTTCTATTTTTTCAAAACAGTATCTTAAAAAAACAGAGTTAAAATAATTTTAGGAATGAGTGATGGTTCTTGAAGTAATTACTAAGCCTCCTCCTTAATAAATATGAAATAACTGAACAACAGGATTTTTAAAAAATATTTTCTGCGTTTTTGCTATTAATGGCTGCAGTACCGACACTGAATGCAGGAGGGATTTGCAAAGTATCTGAGTGTGCTAATCTGTGCTAGCCTGGCATTTGCCTGTATGTCGCTTCTTTTGAAGTATATGGCAATTTTGTGTCACTGATCCTTGTATATGGCCAGTCAGGGTTCCAAATGTGTAAGGAGGTTCAGAAGAATTTGCATACTTAGACCTCCTATTTTATTGTCTTCACTTATATTTTTGAATGAGGGGGAAAATGTGGACAGAGAAGTCTAACAGCAACCTTCACAAAGGGATGAAGGTTCACGATAATAACTGTTTATGCATGGAGTAATCCTATAGATATTGGGAAAGTTGCAATGAGATTCAGTTTGAAGCTGAGACACTCCCATTTTATGGGGAACTGTGTTCATATGCATTAAGTGTCTAATTTATCCCTGTAATCTGATAATCTGAGCGATAGAGGTTTCGTCTATACAGCTAGTGTAGCCTGGAGAGTGAGTCAACTAGCCAGCTAACCAGAGGATCACTCCATTTGACTAAACATAAACATCTGTGTTGTTGGAGATTTATGGGACATCCATGAGAGTAAATGAAACATGACGTAGGTCTTATGGGAAACCCACTATCATCTGGGAAGAGACAGATCAAGCAGGATAAACTACATCTTAAATGGTGGTAAACATGTTTAGCAACAGCTGAGGCCTTGAAGAGCTAGTCAGTATAGTGGGCAAGGTTGGTGGAGCAGTTCAGATCACCTACTGATTACCCTCTGTCTGAAGCACCTAGTGAGCTATTAAGTTGTCCAGCATAGGTGCTTAGTGTGAGCAGACACTGCATATCCAGCAGCATATGTGGTGGGAAGCAAGTTTCTGTAGGTCCTGGGGAGTACCTGCTATCCCGTTGTAGAGGTCTTGGACAGTTTTAAGTGTCTCAAACGTTCTAGATGGTCAGTTGATTTTCTTCTTATGTCTCTACTTCAGGGTGTGATATGTTGTTCAAGATCCGTTGGTTGTACTGACTAGATCCTCCAAGGCTTTTGGTTCAGTTTCTTAAAGACAGGTGGCATTTGAGTGACATCTGAGGTGTGCTAGAGTATCCAGGGCATGCACGAGAAGTTCTCTGATGACACGCCAGATGTGACACGCCCAGCTGGTGGCCAGCTGGGGTATGGCAGGATTTCTCAAAAAGCTCTAGAAGCGCATGTTTAGGAAACGAAATCCCACCTCCACTGGATCAAATGATTTCTCAAAGACCTAGTCAGGGTGTAAATACAAATATGTAGACACCTCCATTGGGTGCCTTAAATTTTCCCAGCATTTGCAGAAGTAGTTAATTTCTCAGTGAGTATAAGGAGCTATTTGCTGTGTGATGTTAGTGCCTCTGCTCCATCATTTATGTGTATTCTAGTAACACTGCAACCTGGGAGGTAGTCAAGATGCCAGGGATTTTTTTTGTCTGTTGTTTGTGGCTTCTTGTTTCTCTGAGTCATGGCACTTATCTGGAGCATAATGTTTCCTCAAAATAGAAAATCCTTCTGAGTATTGGAGTGAATTTAGGAATGCTTTAGGAGAAAGACATGATGGACAAAATCAAAAGATAGTATGAATTTGAGGGTTACATTTCTTTTGCATCTGCATTATGCTTAGAGATGGTTATAGCTTTGTGACTTGGCACCCATAATTAGAGAAATATAAATGTTGTTTTGAGTTATACCACTGACTTTTGCAGCTGTATAAATCCAGAAATTGTTCTTCTGTGTCCCAAGTAATTATGTATAAGAGATAGAAAAGATGGAATGGCAAATCTGGTGGTTTATTGAGTTGAGTATATTAGAAAATAATTTGTCCTGTGGGTACTGAAAATGCCTGAGACATGTATGCTATTAGGATTTAGGCAAGCTTTCAATGTATGCATTTCACATGCTTTTAATAATATGTGGCTTTTTAAAAATTTCATTTCATAATGCAGTAACTACTGTAAGTTATTTTCCTGGCACCTGTACGACATGCTAAATCAGATTACAGTATTTTGTATAATTATAGGCTACATATCTGAATATCCAAATTAATACTTGAATGGACTCTCCCTTCAACGCCCAGTACATATTCACTGATGACATTCAAGATGAGCAAATATAAATGAAAGCAGATTTTGACCTAAGTAACCACAATTTTAGTAATAATTTCTGTGAAAATTGGTCATAATTTCTTTTCAAACCACTGCAAACACTCTTTAATTTAACAAACGTTAAATATTTGGAATAATTTGCAGTTGGTTGAAAAACATGCCAAAACAAAGCAAAACCTGAAACTTTAAACTGTCAGGGATCCAAAATTAGGCCTTTGTGAACTCAGACCTTAAAAAAATTTCTGGAACTTCTAAGACATGACTCAATAGATTTTTTTTTTCTGTTTGAGTTTCATCATCATCATTTTGCAGCTTAGGAACTGCCATGAAACACCTTTCCTTCCACCCTCCCCAGGTCCCTGCTGTCAGGCTGCTTTGCAGGATGCTCGTTTTCGAGGCTCTGGTCGGTAACTTATTTGTCCAGATGTTTCAGTACCATCTGGCCCTCTCTGGCCAGATGGGTGCTTTCTGTCAGGCCTCCTTAGAACATGCATTGCCTCTTCATTTTTCTTTTGTCAACCAGCAAATAATTTTTTTTTTTGGTTTTGACTCCCCGTAAGCCTTCAAGCAAAATTCATTCTTTATCAGTCTGCCTCGAAGCGGTCTATAGACTGTTCATTTGGGGCAGCAGATCAACAGTTGAACTTCTACCCATGCTGGGCAAAAAGGTGAGCAGGGTGGATTTGCTTGTTGATGGCTTGGCTGAGATAAGGGCAGCTACCCAGCTGTTTCTCAAGGTCCTGATACCCTTTACCGCCATTGGGTGTTCAGAGCCTGGGGTGCAGGTGGTAGTTTTGAAGGACTCTTGCATTGGTCCTGAAGTCTGCGTCCTTCATACGTGGTGGCCAGAGGAGGAGATGGCTCAGCTGCCCAGTGCAGTAAATGACCTGCAAAGGCAGAGGAATAATGGAATGTTCTGGCACCCATGCACCTTCTTCTGCCTTAGCTGCTCTGCTGTTAAATCCGTGATAGGAGTCACCGCATGAGAAATGCTGCCTGCTTTCCTCCTCCCTTTGCTGGATCTGAGAGAGCTGGGTCCAGCCTTCGCTGGCCATCCTGGCATCTGTTTCTACTGGGAGCAGCGGGCTGATGGCAGCTGGCTCTGAAGCTTGCCTCTGGGTCTTGCCCAAGCCATGGCTCTCGGAGCCAAAGGATTGAAGGTTAATCTGCTTCTGCTTTCAAATGGCTAGAGCAGTTCAAGGTCTGGTCTTCTCAAAGATTTAGAGATGGAGCTGTGTGGCCATTTGTCTAATCTCTGCCTGTAAGTAGTTGTAGGATAAACTGTATTCCAGCGGGGACCTGCAGTTCCCAGCCATTGGCCATTGCAGCAGAGCTGTCGTTCAGCATTTGGGGTGGGGGGGTGTACTCTTCCTGTATTTCACTCCTCGGCTGAACTCTGAGTTAGCTTTCCTGGAATTCTTCAGCAATTTAAAAAAATAATTGCTAGCGCTTAGGTAAGAAAATGAGCATGGAGTTCTTGGCATTTCTGGGGCTTCCCTGAATTACAGCATTAAGGCTGTGAGCATTAATGTGAGAGGCATTAAGGCTTATTGCGGAGTCATATTTAGATTTGATCTCTGCAAATAGTGGGATATCTGTAGCAGGATAAGATTTACAAGCATTTAGCTCATCTGTTTGTTTCTCTTCATCCTTAATCGCATAAAACCACCAACAAGGAACAAATTCCTCCTCTTGTAAGCCATTGCACTGGATGTGAAGCCTCTCCTGTTCAGGGTCATGACTTTTGGTACCTCAGTGGTGTCTGAAAGCTTGAGCAGCTCTTCCAGATTTTGAGCAGTGGTTGCCAATACAGCTCCAACAGCTCTGAGTATAACCTTTTGTTTGTGCTGGCAAGGCTTTTTTTCTTTTCTTCTCTCTCTTCCTCCTCTTTCTTTTTGCTTGTTCTCTCTCTCCTGTGCTGCTTTAATTTTCACTTTCTCTTTGGCCTGTGTTTATCTCTCTGTCATTCATTCTGCATGTGACCCTTTGGCTGTGCAGTAAAATGCTTGCTGATTACCTGGTATGCAGGTTTAGTGCCATGAAGTGACATATCCTATTTATGCTAAATGCTCCATTGCTTTTACTGTGTTGCATAAACACCACCACAACAAAAAAAGGGGAGGGGAGGGATCTTAGATTCAAAACTACCTCGAATGTATTCCTAGTAGGCTTTTGATCACGTTATTCTAGGGTAAAAGGTACCAGGCGCAGTTTGATTGGCAAAGTGAAATAACCTTTCCTTGACAGCATTTGGTAAGTGTATGAAACCAATGACAAAGCATAAATTAGCAGTGTGCAAAGAATGAACAGTTTCAGCATTTTGTGGAATAATAAATATGCAGATATTCAACAACACTGCCACTATAATGTGTAATACGCCTGCCCTGTGATAAGAACATAATGCATTTCGCGGTCACAGACGTGCTTGACAAGTTACAGAAATCTCAGGTTAAATGCAAACCCATACAAGGCTGCATGAGCCATTTCATGTCTCGATGCTAATCTTTTGTTTGCCATGTCTTAATGTTAACCTCTTGTTTGTGATTAAGCACCCTCTAAGACAGATCAAATTGCAGGAAAGGGTTGATCTAATCCTTTATTCATGTTATACTTCTTAAAGGTTTATGTGCCAGAAAAAGTCTTTGGCTAATCTCTCCTTAAAACTTTCTGGCATTGATGGGTATAAATTTCTATCTTTGAGTTTTTCATTAAGGAAAGAAACTCAACAATCAGTGACAGTATTTTTAACAGCTTTGGTCATCTGGATCTTTGGCATTGGCCAGTGCTGAGCTTCCATTCAGGTCTAGTCAGATGTCTGAGAGAAAGGCCCTGTCATGGTCAGGTCTTCGCTGCGTTGTGGTGATTCTTGTAGGCTTCAGTGGTAGTTTCTTTTCATGCTTTAGAATATCATATTTCTTTGCTCTAGTAGACAAGTTTTTGAAGAAATTTCAATTTCTCTTTTCTGAAGATGCAGTCTAACCCTGTCATCTCTGTCTCTTTCTTTGCTGAGACCAAAGTTATGACTTCATAGAAATTCAGTTAGCTGAAAGTGGTCGCTTTGTCTTTAGTTACTTGCACTTTTTTAATCACCTTCCTTTAACATGGAATATGATTTTCCATAGCTTTTTTAATATAAAGATTTCCACAACTGATATAAATGCAATTTGTCAGTTCTTTTGTCCTTGATCTTTTCTGTGGTTCAAGAGCATAAGTGACTTAAAAAGTTGAAGTGACTATAAAGGTGGGGTTTTTTTGTTCATGAAAAAACAAGGAATAGCTGAAAGAATTGTTGATAGAGAGCTGATAGCCTTCTCACTCTGAAACAGCTGGTAAGTACTGTTAAATTGCTTATTAAGTATCAAAAATACGTATTTCTTACCTATTTCTAGGAATATAGCCACAAATACTGCTAATAATCTGTAGAGATATCCTTGGAACACATTTATTCCTAGATAATATTTAGAAGTGCTTAACTTCTAGGAATTAGCTGCAGATATACCAGGTGCATTCAACTAAATTGACCTGGAATACACTGCAGTAAACCAGGATTGTTAGGAGTACTGAGCTTGTAACCAGTGTTTCAGAACTGATTCTTGTATTTTTTGGTGCCTCAATTTTTTAATTCCGCTTCAGAAGCACCTGATTTTCTGAAAAAGTGAATTACTTACTCTTAAGAAAAAATAAATAAATCAAGATTTAAACTATGCATGAAAAAGGATGTGCAAAATGAGACTTTCTACATTACTGATGACATTGTAAAACACAGATTGTCAGATGTAAAATAACAATATGTGTTTCTTCTGACCTATCTTGAATTAGATCTGATCTGACATTTTTATGACAGAGTGACACCAGTTCTAACAGGAGTTTTGAAATAACAGAGGGATGTTATTTCATCCCTTTAAGGGATGTTTTCTCTTGGGAAGAACGTGGTATCATGCAGACAGTTAAACATGTAAACAGTTTTTAAAGAGTTTATACTAAATTGCGCCATTAAAACTCAGATAGTCTAATTATTATTTAGAAACCCCAGTGCCTGTGTGGCTTAATTTAAATATGAACTTGCATTGGAAAATTTAAATTTGCAGTATTTTAAAGCAAATTCTTAACTCTTGCAAAATTTGTGGATGAACAACAACACTGGCAGTGTACTTGTGTTAGGCTATATTTACTTTCATATGTTTTCAATTAAAAAGTTAATACAACATCAAAATTTGCAATTTTCATTCAAATGCTGGACACGTCTTTAACCCTTTACATAATTCCTGCTCTATCAGGATACTCAAAAGTTTTTCTTAAGAGTACATAATGTAATATTTCAATATTACTAGAGTATATTTGACCTTACATTATTATTATTAGACATGTTGTTATTAAATCGGAAGATATATCAGTGTGAAATTAAATCAAACTCTGTCCATTGCACTGCAAAGTCCTGAATCACCTTTTCTAAGGAGAGGAAAAAGAGGGGTGTAAAGGCCATTTGGTTATACAAACACAGCATTGTCATTTACAAAGCCTATATTTCAATTTTTTTTAATGTGCTTTTCTGTTAGGGTGGGGGTGGCAAGTCAGGACCCAACTCAGTCCCACGTGTATGTGTGTTTTAAGTTGGAGTCATCTGGACCTTGACTTAAAGTCACCTTTCTAAACTGAGTAAAATACAGCGCTTTTTTGTTTGTTTTCTTTTTTGCTCTGAGTCACGGGAGGAAATGTCAGGCCCACACCTGTACGTTAAGCGTGCGTACAACAAATGCCAGTACGAATCGAGGCTGTGAAAGAGAGCGTCCTCCTGGCTGAACGTCTGCACGTTAGCGTTGTGCCTGTGTGTAGCTGCCTGTCCGTCAGTGGTACCGGGTGTTCTGTGACAGCCGTCCGGTCCCTTCGTGTTACAGTACAGCATTTCCTAAGCGTTACTGTCAAGTTTTACCCCCGTGCCCTGGAAGTGGTCAGCAATGAGCATCTATTCTTGGAAATTCTTTGGAGGCTGATCCTACTGCTTTGCTGTAATATTCATTCTAGATCCCGTCAGTAAAACATCGTAGAGCGCCTGAGTGCGACCGGCACCTGCAGTTAAAGTCTCGGGGTTTCGCTGTTGCAATTGCGTTTCAAATAAACGAGGGAAACTCAGTGGTAACACCTGGTAATGGTTGGCAACTCGCTCGGTAGTTCTTTCTCAGTGTGAGAAATCATAACGCATCTGCTGATGCTTTTTTAATAGGTTTTGTATACTGGTAACAAAAAAAAAAAGCTAAAGCTTTGAAACACAGATATTTTTCAAACCAAGTATGTTGGCGATTAATTAGACTTGCTTGCATTTTAATAGTTTACATTTCTATCTAGTTTTCATATGTAGCTAGATGCTTCTTGGCTGTCATGTTGAGAGCTGCACAGAGGTGCCTACAGGACAGGAGCACGGGAGGAGGATAAAGCGCCGTTTTTATAAACAGTAACTTTGTGAACAATTTTCTAGACAGACTGGCTCTTAGCATTTGTTTCACCTTTATCTGTCAGAAGGTTTAAATCTGTTGCAAAGTCCCAGTCCCCAGTCCACAGCACCACTGCCCTGAGCAAACTGTTATGCTTGTATGACAGTAGTGAAGCAGCAGGTTATTTATAGCTGACAAACCAGCGAAAAATCACATCAGCTCCACATAAAAATAAAAATTTGACCCCTAACAAGCTGTCAGAGCAATCGCTGATCCTTCCCTTTAATCTTTCCTTCTGTGGATCACTGGTTTCGTAATAAAAACGCATGAAGTGCAAACCAAATCTGCTCACTAAATCCCTGCTATTTGCTGCGCTGCTTGCTTTTGGATCTGGAGTGCAGCTAATAGTTTCAAAGGTTGCTGCATATTTTTCTCCTTTATCTCGCTGGAGTTACTAAATGAAACGGGAAGTTAAAATGCACGCGAGAATTTTCTATTGCTCATAAATGCTATGTCATCTCTGTGAAAGGCCATCAGCCCTACAGCCCAACGCTGAAGCAGTGATGTTTATTTAAGAGGATTGGTGGCCAGAAATAAGCCACAGTGTCTAATCAGACACAGGCCCTGCCTGGGCACTGTGCCACAACGTTTATTGCGTGTGCATTTCTCATAAGCAAAATGGCTACGTACTGAGGAGGATGGACGTGAAGTCTGGAAGAAATTACGGTGCAAACGGCAACTCTTAACTTTCTGAGGAGGATTTAAGTGTGTGTAAATATACTGGAATGAATGAGACTGTGCGACCGTGAGTTACCGAAAGCCAAATGGGGAATGTCTGTGGATGTGTGAGGGCTGAAAAGGAAGAACAGTGTTTAGATCCTGCCAAAGCTCCCTTAAGTCCAGCTAAACATTCCCCTGGAAGAAAATATTTCAGAAGAAAAACGAGAAAGAAATCAACCGAGGAGAGACCAGATTCAGCACAGGTTAAAGAAAATGAAGAAAAAAGCCAGTATGAAGTGGGGATTTCGGAAAACGCCGAGAACTGTCCCAAGGGTGTGGGACTGGCTGATTCCTTCCCCCGGAGAGTGACAGTCGCCGGTAATGCTCTGCCCGTGAGTACAGACCTTTTGGCTGATTTTGTTAAAGCAAAAGTTTTACTGGGTGAGACAAAGAGTGATTCTCTCTGTGGGGACAGTATTCATGGTGATAATCAGAGGCTCACCAAGTCTGGTGAAACAGAGGCATGGTTAAAGGAACAAGACAAGAGGAGTTCAGAGAAATGCTGTGCGTGGAAGAGGAAATACTCAGAGGATAGCAACAGGAGAGAATCGGCATTCCTGAAGAAATCTAGTAGTCTTTGTTATGGAAAAGCAGCCAGCGTGGATTCTGCTATCCACATTTTAGGCAGACAACAGGAAGAAACTGGGTTAAACATAACTTTTTGCAGAATCGTTGAAGATGTCCCAGAAAGCAGTAAATCTGAAAAGTTGCATCACTTTCTGTCTGAAAGCAAAAATGATCTGCTGCTTGAACAAAAGAGGTTTTATTCTTCTGATGCTATGCTTTCCCAGTTGCCCAAAGAAAAGGCATTATTTGGCATTCCACCAAACAGAAGCAAGGTAAATACTTTGGCACAGTCTTATTTTTCAAAGTTCACTCAGAATAAGTACTTTTTACTGTTACAAAAATATCTTCACTTTGCTATACAAAAGCCTTTTTTTTTCTTTTACACATGCTATGATAGTACAGGTGGTCGTAGGACAGAACATACTGCTTCATCTTTTTCACAGGTTAATTAATAACTTTATACTTCCAGAGTGTCGATGTGTCCTTGTGCTATTCTGCTGTCTGTGGTTTGATTTGTTTCCTAATTTCGATAAAGATTTTCATGTTAAAATGGTTCTAGAAGGTGGAGTGAATTTTAGAGACTTTTTTAAGTTCACATTCACTACCTGCAGTAAGTTTTTGTACCAACTCTTGATGATCTCGTAATTCCTTTGGGTCTTGTGTCAAGGAAAGGAATATTTCTAATTCTTTTCCAATAGGAACTGAATAATGATAGAAACATGTAGGCAGCTTGAAATAGAAAAAGTGAACATAAATCATGTTAATAATGCTCTACACTTCTTTTAAAAGATTTCTACCCAAACTGTCTATATGACCTATCAATATTAATTATGGAAATTCTATCTTCTTCTCAGGGTAGGAATATTTTCCTTTTACAATAAAAGAAACTGAAGTACAAACTCAGTTGCTGAGTATCTGAAGGAAAGAAAGCTTTGTCTGTTGGCATTCAGGCTTACCAATTCAGTCCATATTACTAGTTCTGCCCCACTTACCTTCAGCACCACTGAAATCTGTAGGCATGGGTCAAATGCTGACACCAGGATCTGGTCCAAATCTGATTTCCCTGGCTCAACAGGGACATCTGAGCTTTGAGTTGAGTGAGCAGAGGGGATGCACGTATGCGAAAGGTACTCTTTCCAGCAAAGTGTAGCTGCACTTCTGTTGTTTATATAACTTACTTTTGTAACAGGAATCAAATTATACTTTTTCCGAGCTTAATTTTTAAGTACAGGTAACACACCCAGTTACAACACACAGTACAAATAGCTTCCTAATGCGCACCAAGATCTTTGCCCTTTTAATCTTAGCTGGAATTCATGAACAGCTTAGGGATGTTCTTTGATTTGAATGAAACGTCACTACTGAGCCAAAGAGTGTGAGGCCTTGTCCGTTCAGCCAAGCATGGACGCTTTCTCCTGTACAACCAGAACAATACAACTTCTAGTACTGCTGCAGTTACTGCTCCAGCCAGGTATATACCCCTTGTTACCACAGGGGGAAGGGGGAAAAATGAGGCTTTTGCTGAGCGCCTACATCAATACTGAGACTTGGGCTGGTGATACCGATGAAACACTGCCTAATGATACTATGAAATGTAATGATAATTAATACAACTAATGATAATATGAAATCTACTGACAGATCAGGCTAAATGCCTGAGTTGCTGAAATGTCTGGTTTTCAGCTCAGTTCCCTTTCTCCACCCGAGATTCTGAATATAAGTAATTTTAAAAACGCTTAGCTGTGATCTGAAAACAAATCCAGGAAGAAGACTCGATTTCAGACTCTAACCTATTTTACAAAGTCATGACCACTTTCCTTTGATTGCATTTGAGAACTAAACAAGTATTTGGATGTTCTTTATTTCAGTACAAAACAGTAAAGCTGTTAGTTACACAAATCCACGAAGTTCCTGTTACCAGCCTGAGCTAATACACAAGGTTTGCAGTTACCAGTCTCAGTTTTTACCACTGCTGTAATTACAGAGATCAGTAGCCTCCTCTCACCTTGTCAGCTTACCCACGTTGTAATGTACTCTCAGCTTACACAGCACCTCAGATGTGGCTGATATTTGAAAGCGTGTTGGCTTTTCAAACTGAGAGACAGACACCAGAGGAAACTCATCGGTAGAGCCGGTTAATTTGCGTTGTAACAGAGTTATAACATTCGACCCTCTGAAGCGGCATAGTCCTCACTACTGGAATATAGACTTCAAGTTTCTTTCTGTGGCACATCTTCCTATGCAGGTAAAACAATTATGATTTTGTGTTCCTGCCTCATTACCTCTGTTTTCCTATTTGCAAAATTCAGGTAAGCAGGGTATTCTGAGGCTTCGTTCCTGACTGCTCGCTAATAGCTTTGAGATAAAAGGGTTTTATTGAGCTCTGCTGGAGCCTAATTTCTACAGCCATTGTTCCTAGTACAGGAAGGTGTTTTCCTCGAGCAAGATATGCTCTGATACTGTTCTAACTCTGGGCTGTACCAGAACAGATAGCAGTTTGCATTAAGGTCAAGAAGTTGTGAATCAAGCCTGAAAGAGATTTCCTGCAGGAGACCCCTTCTCAGTGAAGTTTTAGTACAATGCAGGTAGAGTAGAAAATCAAGGCTCTAGTTTTGGCTTCGCCACAAGGGATGCTACCACTGTGATATTTGACATCTCCTGTGTTGAAACAAGCCATGGTTTTCATTCAGTATCAGCAGAAGATAGGTACGAGCTGCTGTTACCTTCAGGTTTTGATGGCTGTCAGCTTGTGCCAAAACCAGTGACTTATGTGTATCACATTATCAGTCATTATCATTATTCTTCCAGTTTAATTTGTGGTAGTTTCAGATCTGGTTTATGGATGAAATGTTTTCTAGGGGAAAAAAGTCTGATTTATAAACAAAATCATTCATCTACTTCCAGTACTCAACCGTTGCCTTGGCTGGAAGTTCCACAGCTGGTTTTTCTGCCATGCATCTGTAGTGTCCAATACAGTGGATTTCTTCTCGTCTACAGTACTAATAATAATGTGCCAGAGAAGAACCCACCACGTATTTGAGTCAGGCTGAAGGCAATGCACCTGCTTTTAAATAAAAAAAGTAGATTATTTGTAATCAGCATATTCAATAGAATACTTTTGACTAAGTAGTCATCTGTTTATTATTTCAGTTATATATTGTAAGATAACAAGACACCTTCCAGCCATGTCCACCACCATAGAACCTTGTATTGTCTGTTCATGTAGTCCAGTTAAGGAAGGAATAGGTGCCAGTTGGTCTTCTGGAGTGTGATTGGCAGGGCAAAGGTGCAGAAGTCAGGAGCTTTACTTTATCAGCATAGTACTGTTTCCTTCCTTGGAATACTCACAGGAAGCAGGCGCAATCCACCTTAAATGCTGGTGATGGAAGGAAATCTATAATTACTGATGGAACTGCAAAACTGGGGCTGAAAAGTTCTGGACAGGTCATCTAGGTCATCTCTGTACCTGAAGGCAAGATAAGGCAATGAAAACCATTCTTGACTGATACTTTGTTTTTCTGTGTCTGCCTTATTGGTGGTTTCACGTGCTTCCTGAGTAATTGTTCTCGTGCTTATCTGTCTCTTGTACTGTAAAGTGGTTTTAGCTGGAAACACGTATGATCTTTTTGAAGTCATTAGTTCTTTTCCTATTCCCAGAAGAGTTGATTTATTACCCTTTTTGCAGCAGCATTTTACACATTTGAAGACTGCTGTCACATCTCCCCTCAGTTTTCTTTACTTTAGAATAAATAAACCAAATTTTTCAGTCTTTCCTACCAGCTCATATATTTTTAGGTATTTGTCATTCTTGTTTTTCTCTTTCAATCTCCTACTGATCCAATATTTTCGAAGGGTGTTTCCTAAAGCTGGACTCGAAGCCCCGCAGAGCCTTGCGAGAGCTGAATAGGAGCATTTGAATTTACAGCCAAATGGAAACTCACAAAGTCCAACTGCAGCGTCAGGGGAGATGGCTTCTTGTGATCATGTGCAAGTTCAAATTCCATTCTTATAACTATACTTCCCTCAACATGCTGTCAGCAATCCTTCTCAAACACAACACATAACTAACTTCTTAGCTTAGGTGGAAAACAGCCTTTTAAATTCTCTCCATATTCATGTATTCTTTTTTCTTATTCTTTCATGTTCTTCAGACTTTTCTGGCTTAGAGCTAGCTGAGATCAGAATACATTTCATTATGTATCATACATCTCTAGTCCATTATGTAGTTTTGTGCAGTTAGGTACATTATGTCAAATTTAGACTTGCTTCAAAATATTTGGGATAAGATGGGATTGGAGGGAAGACTCCTTGCTATCTATACCAGTCTTGCTTTTCTTCTGGTTGCACTGTAAAAAATGAGCCATGGAAATCCAGCACCGCTATTGATCTCTTTCTGGAAGGTATTCTCTGATCTGCGCTGCTCTTTAGACTCAAAACCGCATCACTGAAATCAGTGCAAGCAAAGAGCTTGAGGCTTTTTGGCGTACGGTTTTTGTAGGCAGTTGTTGCAGAGGAAAGTTACAGGCAGAGAAAACACATGCAGTAGCAGAGATGAACTAGTTCTTTTGGTTAGAAACGAGCAATAGAGTATTTACTGCCAATTAAGGCTTTGATTCTGAGATACCAGGGCTGTGCAGAGCATTATCTCTGTGTCTTTTTCTGGCATAACTTGTAATTCACGGTGTTTGAGATAATTTGGAGAACTGGATCTCTAGCAAACAACTGTTCAAACTCACGCAAACTTAATAATTTATTCCATGCTCAAGACTTGTGGAATATAAGAATGAGAGTTTCATACAGATTGTTTGCTCTGAAGGACAACATTTGAGCAGTAAAGATTTGATTGCCCCTTAGCTTATTTTCTGTTCTAGTATTCCTAATTTAGTAGTCCTTCTTTTTCTTTCTGTGGCAAATGATGTTACAAATATTGATGATAATGCATAGTTGGTAGATGAGTATCTATACTGCCCTTATGGGGTTATCGAAGGAAAAATGTGCTCTGTCTCTGACACCTTATTTGTGGGGGTAGTATTTTAGTTGTTAAGTAGTTTCAAGTTAATAGGGCATCTTGCAAAGTAGAGCTCATATTTGTAGGCATGATAAAATATAGCTCTTTGACTCAGCATTGCCCTCTGTGTATTTTTATACTTTTAAAATATGAATTCAGTGTTTATGAAAAAGTCTGAAATCTTAACTTTGGAATCTGAAATACTTTATTTAGAGAACAGAAGTGCTCAGGCTGTTTCAGGGCTCAGGCTAAGTTTTTAAATCCAGTGTGGTGTATTCTTTTTTCTTCAGATGGCCAACTGGGGTTTCGAATGGTGCTTGGAAGATTTTGAATGTCGATCTTAGGGTAGTGAGCTAAATTCATGTTTTAGCCATCCAAAATCAGTATTGCAAGCTTGCCTGAGTGATCACTTTCAGCATGAGAAATTCTCCAGGAGTTTGTGTCCATAGCTACAGATGTTGTTTGCATGTAACAACAGCGACAAGTACGACCTTCAGAAGTTGCCGTGATGTCTGAAATCACTTGTTGCCAGAGGAATCTACTGTGAGCTCAAATATGCTGTGTTTGCACTCTCTGCGGTCTGAAACGTACATAGCCATCGCCGGTCAATTAACCATGAAGGAAGCTAAAGGCTTGAATTTAGCAGTAAGGAATGGCCATTAGCAAATGACATTGTTAGCTTGCTTATGCTAGATTATATTAAAAAAAAGTTATACTCGAGGATTACACACAGAGGACTTTCTGAAAATGATGGGAAAAAAAATACAGGTTGGTGTTTTGGGGTTGGTTTTTTTTTGCTCGACATCTGACACTTTCAGATGACATCATCTCGTTCAGAAGCGTTGTCCGGATAAGTGGTAAATGGTTGACTTGATTTATATTGTGGCCTGGTTGTTCTGCGATGAATAGAAACTAAAGCTACTGAAAAAATATTTGGTTTGCTTTCTTGCTTTGAAATACCAAAGAATAAAGGTAACTCACAGAAAGGAAATCTAAACGCTACAGATTGTGAGTTCCCTAGATTTTTACAAGAAGTTTTCAGAGTGATTTTTAAGTTGGTTTTTTTGCTACATTGGATTTCCCGTTGTCTTCATGTACAGAACTCATATGTCTGAATTTTGTGTAGTTTCATGTAGTAAATACTCTATGCAGGATTTTGATATCTACAAATTTATAAACGATCACAGCTGCATGTGTTTCTCTTCAGTGTTTTAAACAGAAAAAAAGGGATTTTATTTTCCTCTTCGATTTTTTTCTAAAAATGTGCAGTGCTGAAGCTG
The DNA here is from genome assembly GCA_013399095.1 of Psophia crepitans. Taxonomy (NCBI): domain Eukaryota; kingdom Metazoa; phylum Chordata; class Aves; order Gruiformes; family Psophiidae; genus Psophia; species Psophia crepitans. The sequence goes on along the minus strand of VWZZ01003806.1, from coordinate 405,528 downwards.
GAGACAATAGGATGCAAAAAAAATGCTGGCAAGTCTTTGGAGGTGTTTGTGTGCCAGGTGAACAGTTGCAACTGTTTTGCTTTCTAGCATCAGTGCCTGTATTTTTCCCTTACCTAGAGCCAGCAAATATGACGGCTTGTGATAAGTACCTGAGAAACTGCTGCCACAACTTGTGATTTGGTGGATACTTGGATAGAAAATAATGTAAATTAATTTGTTCCCTGCTTAAAATTTACTTAAAATTTGCTGTGTAGCTGTAAATGCTGTCATCCCCTGAATGTGTGAAAGCTGGTTGAGCAGAAGTTGCACTGAGCACTGCGGCAGCTACATTGCCGTGACATCTCCAAGGCTCTTCCTTTAGTCCCCTGCCTCCTAGTTCTTCCCACCACCTCCTCTAGACATTAATATCACAGTGTCAGTAGGAAAGCTACATCTCTTTGTTCCCATCACTGTTTTCTGTAGCTCTAATGTGAGAAACCCCCGTAATTTCCAGGCTAGCCTGTCTGAATTCCCCCCGGAAGAGCCTAGACAGAAGATATCTTTGCTTACAAAGATTTCAAGGCCGGGAGGCATCTCTGTGACCATCCCATCTGAGCTCATGAACATATCTTCACGGTTTGCACTAGAACGGGATTGCTGGAACTGGCACAGCTCAAGTAAAGCCTCTTGCGCAGCTAACTCAAGTGCCTGGCTCGCCCTCAAAGCTGCCTGTGGGCAAACCTCCCCTGAGCCCTGGCCTCAGGCTGGCTCCAGAGCCACAGGAGACCCATGTCTCCCCACAGTGCTGGGTGTAGGCTTGTGTGGTGCGACCCACTTCCAGGTGGGCTCAGGGGGGTGCTTAGCGTCCACCTATGAATCTTGGTGCTCTCTGAAGTCCTCCTGCCTCTGCCCAAGCCCCTCAGCCGGTTGTTTGCAACGTCTGAACTTCTGTACTTAGATTCTTACACAGTGCCTCATGGTGCCTGCGCTCTTGGTGTTCTCCATGATCACATACTGTCTACTGTTGTTTGAGTAAGAGGTAAAAGGTGGTCACTTAGAGGAAAGATAGCCTTTATTTACCAAGGCATGTCATATTGCATTTCAGATATATATTGAATACAGTTTCTGTCTGGTTCTTGTATTTATTTGTGAGTATTAAGAACAGCAGAGCATCATATTTATACAGTAACAGTTTTCTCAGCCAACTGACTGAAGGGGAGAATTTAAGGTACTAGAAAGTAGTATTTGTATGTAAACTTCCCAATCCTTTCCTGCTTTGTCTGACATGAAGGTGATAATACTTAGGTAATAAAAAACTAAATCTTATGTATCAGGCACAATTTTCATGTATAATCCTTCAACCTTTCAGTCATTGCTCAAACACTTCTCATAAAATTTTGTCCTAGTACCATTACTGTCAGTTTTCACTGAAATGACTGTTTTATTACTGAGTTCCGGAACAGCATATGTTATAACTTAGCCTGTTATAAGAGGGGAACACTGTAGCTAAATAAAGGATGTATAGTATAAATATGGGTATTACGTAGGTGTGAATATATACATAGAAAAAATGCTGTGTTTTATATGTAATTATATAACATTTAGGTATAATAGTCATGATACATAAAAGATATTATTATTCACGTTGCCAACATGAAGTAGACGTATTTAAGTATTTTTCATTATATAATAGGATTATATTGCCCCCAGACATTAAGAGGCTGAGTACTAACGAACTGAAGAAAATTGTGACGCTATGAATTTTGTATTTCATATTGAAGATACTAAGAGTGCATTAAGCATATGACATGAAAGAATATTAATACAGTACATGAATAATCAACTTATTCATGTATGCAGATCTCAGACAAAATGCTTCAGTAATGCAGAATAGTTTTTGGCAGTATTTTGAACATTATTATGTGTTAGATGTAATTGTAATATTTATATTAACTGTGTTTTAGATATCGGATATCCATGTTACTGGAGAGTCAGAGGACATGTCTGCTAAAGAGAGACTGCTCCTGTGGTCACAGCAGACAACTGAGGGCTATACTGGAATCCGTTGTGAAAATTTTACTACCTGCTGGCGTGATGGAAGATTATTTAATGCCATCATTCATAAATACAGGTAAGCACTCTGTTTATTCTCTTGGAAAACACTAATTACATCATTTTGACATACAGAAAGAGAGGTTTATGCTGTAATAGCACTGCAGCTGTGGGGCAATTATTCCCTGCTCTTTGCAGCCAAAGGATGCCTCATTAGCCCTTGTGTGTCCCTCCTTCCTCAGAGGAGCATCTCCATGAATCCTGCGCATCTCCCATGGGGCACCTCCAGGCTGCTGAGAGGAATGTCCTGGGGTTCAGTCTTCTCCACAGTCCCTTTTTGTCATTCTGACATTTAAGCATAGGCAGGGTAGAGTCAGAACTGATCACCAAAGTCCAAAAGTGCACTGCTGGTGAAGTCCATCAGCTACTGCAGGACCTGAGATATGCCCAGGATCCTCTTATTCTTCCCTCTATGACTTCGCCATGTCCCTGGAGCCTTCACCTTCTCTGGTGTTTCTGCTTGGAGCCCAGATCTACTCTGAGATGTGTCTCCTGTAAAATGGCAGGGCATTCTCATGAAAAATGGGAACAGTTAGCTTGAATTTTCTCAGTCTGAGAAGGGAATTGTGCTACTTTCTCCTCCTTTCTATGTTTTTGTGACCACAGTCTTATAAATGGGCATTTGTAGAACCACTGGCGGCTGTGGCTAGAGGCTAAAGGATGCACTACATTAACTTACTGAAAATGAAGTTGAAGAAGTCTACTGATGAGAGACGATTTCTAATTCTGGATTCTAAGTAAAAACAGGTCTCTCTTGACAAAGCCAACTTTGGCATCAAAACCTGGCAAAGGAATGAGATTTAAGATCATTGCTGTGCTCAGTGTTCCGTCTTGGTTGGCAGCATCTCTCTGTTTTTGTACATTTTTTGGTTCCTGAATTGAATAAGGAGGCTTGTGTCTTAGAGGAGCACATGGGAGAGTATTCTGGCCACTGGGCCAATTAGTGTATACTGACTTGTCCCTCATTGTGCAAGGCTTGCAACTTCTGGGTTTTATTACAGCATGTGTAAAGAGTTTGTGCTATATACCCTGGGGCATATTGTAAGACAGTTTGAGGGTACATAATTTCCTTGGTATAATACCAAAAGAGTGTAGAGAGATCCAAATTTGGTATGTCTCAGTGCAGCTCCAAGGAACAGAAGCTGGGTCAGATGATTCTGTTCTTGGATTTTCTCTTGAGGAACCATTTGACCCACCACAAAAAGAACATACTTGTGGTATGGGGACTAGGACACTAAAGTGGGAGACGAGCCAAGCAGATGCAGCCTTTTCCTCACACACTGTGTAGAGAGGCTGTAAGCATAACATACAGCGCCCTGAGTCCGAGGAACGTAGCTGTGTCAGCGCATGGCTTCACAGTGAAATGAAGCTGCATGTGAATCAATGAGGGCTTTTTCTGACTAACCCTTCTGTTCTGGGTAGCCAGTCAGGAGGGGGGTGCCTGCCAGCAAGAAAGTCTTGGGAACATTGGCAAGACAAAGGGAAATAGCTGGCAAAAGACTAGGCTGTTTTACTTCAGGACGGAGCAGCCGAAAGAATGAACACAGCACAGGCAAGTATTTGAAAAATAAACAATTTGAAAGATACAGACAGAGGAGAGGGAAAAAAGGAAGGAGTTTAATGAGAGGGAATAATGGAAAATATTTCCCAGAACTTCTTCAGAGCCTTATACCACTTAGAGAGCAGTGTAGCCTTCACAGCTCAGCAACTAGTAGTTGTGGTACAAATCAGTTAATAAATAACGAAAAATTTGAATTCTGCCCTCCAGCTGTGTATGTTAATGCCTTGGGACATGACTGGGTGCCTGAGTTCCTTTGCTGGAGCAGTGTTTCTGGCAGTGCTCCATGAGTTTCCTGCGCAGCGTTTCAGTGGGGAAGCATGGGCACCTTTGACGTGAGTGTGTTGCCCAAAGCAGATGATTCAGGGGCTGAGGTGCTGAGTCCCCGTTTTGTGTGTTTCAGTGCTGGTTTGCATTTATATTACCCTCTTCCAGTAAACTTACCTTCTCCAGCTCAGGATCCTGTGTCATTCCCAGGAATGTTTAGTGTCCGTATCTGATGTCTTTTTGCCGTGAGAGGTTACAGATTATTGGACTCCATCTTGCTGATGAAATCAATGAGATTCTTCCACTGATTTCAGTGAGCTTCTGTGTTTCTTTCCTTTCTCGTTTTGTACCATTAAAACAGATCAAAATTTCCAGCTATTGCTCACAAGATAGGAATGGTCTTCCCAAACAGTTGTCTGATATTTTTAACTACAGTGTTTTACTCTAGAGAGCTCTTCTAAAGCTTGGTTTGTGTTCTGAGCAGTAAGTAGGTTAAACACTAACAAAATACGTGCGTTTCTGGCAGTGATTCTCCATATGCTCTGTTTGTCTGTTTTAGTAGCTCCCAGTTGGCAGACACAGGTGGTCTCAGGAGGCAGGCTGGACATCTGAGGGTCCTGCAGATGGCACCGGCTGGTGTGCTCCATGAGGGTGGGTGACCAGGCATGCCTGCTCGGGCAGTGGGATGGGACTGTGGTGCTGCCACTGTGGAGCACCCCCATGGGTATGCATCTGTCAGTTGTGATGCAGCGTGGCAGCCCCTCCTGTGCCAGGTACGCTGTACTCGCTGGAGATCCCTCTCCTTACAGAAGCACGTGAGCCCTAGGCCAGGAGGAGTATCCACTCTCTGCGAGTGGGGACAGGGCACTTCAGCAGAGACGTGACTGCCAGCCCTGGAAGGGATTTAAATCGGCCCAGACCTAATTTTAACTGGATGATGTGTAGTGCTATGCTAGTAATAACCAGAAGGCACAGAAATACCCAGGCATGTTGCTGGTATCTAGAATCACAGCTATGCAGCCCCGTGTCAGGGCACAGCGGTGGGGGCTCTCCATGGAGGGGCAGCAGGGCAGGGCGGGGCCAGGCAGTCAGGGCCCATCCCACCACCCCAGGCAGGGGTGGGATAGCTGGGGGGCACCGGGCTGGCCCTGGGCACCTCCCTGGGGATGGGCTGAGGCTGGGCTTCGGATGTGGGCCTGCAGGTGGGCTGCACCACTGCAGGCGCTGTAGTTTGGCCAGGGACCAGAGGCAAAAGCACCAGCAGCTCCTGGGTTACAGGAGCCATGCTGTCTCCATGAGCTCTCAGCCATGAGCTGAACCTGAGCACAGACAGACAAGCCTTGTACTCACAGCCCTGACATCATGGCTGAGAAGCCTTTTCCGGATGCATCTTTGAGAACACAAGTCATATGGGTCCAGCGTGATCCCTACAGGAAGACAGGAAGATGTCACTGTCCAGTTCTAGGTGACGGGGGACTAGAGTGGCAGGTTATAATTACCTCCTTCCCAGGCATAAGTGATTTTTAAGATCACAAGTACACACCAGTGTAGTGGTTTCACCTTGGCTAAATGCCAGGTGTCCACCAAGCCGCTCTATCACTCCCCTCCTCAGCAGGGCAGAGAGCGGAGAGTGGAAAAAATAAGATGGAAAAGACAACTCCAAAATCGTGGGTTTAGATAAAGGCAGTTTTAATATAGCGAAAGCAAGACCCCGCGTGGAAGCAAAGCAAGGAGAAACAAAAGATTATTCTCTACTTCCCATCAGCAGGCGATGTCCGGCCACTTCCTGGGAAGCAGGGCTTCCAAAAGCGTAGTGGTTGCCCTGGAAGAGAAAATGTTGAAAAAAACGAATGCCTTCGGTTCCTCCCCTCTCCCTCAGCTTCCCATTGCTGAGCAGATGTCATCTGGTATGGAATATCCGTTTGGCCAGTCTGGGTCAGCCGCCCTGGCTGTGTCTCCTCCCAGGATCTTGCCCACCCCCAGCCTACTGCTGAGGGGGGGGAAGAAGGGTTGGAGACACAGCCTTGATGTGTGCCGGCACTGCTCGGCAGTAGCCAAAACCCTGGTGTGTTATCAGCACCTTGCTGCTACCAATGCACAGCACTGCAAAGGGCTGCTACGGGGAAATTAACTCCAGCTCAGCCTGACCCAGTACAACCAGCTTCAACATTTGAGGAAACTGCTGAAGCTGTGGAGGGCTGGGCGAAGAGCTGGGCTGTGAATCAGCTGCTAGCAGCCGGGGAGCCTCTCCCCTCGGCGGGGCTGACAGCCTGCCTGCTCTTAGCAGCAGGTGAGGATTGTTTCATCTGGGCTGACAGAAGTGGTCTCCATTTTTTTTTTCTGTCCCAGTGGGGGATCCCAGCACCTTTTGCTGCAAGCCAGCTAAGATTTGTGGTATCTATGATGTAGAACTGCAGGAATAGTGCATGGATTTGCCATGGCTCCCTGCTTTCCCCCAAGGCGCGTGGGAGAAGCAGGCTAAGTCCGACATTTCCCTGGCATGACTAATTGTTGTACCCGCTGCAGCATCTTGGCAGAGATCAACAGGGTGGTGTGTGGTGGCTGGGTGAGCCAGGTTGCTCTCCGTCTCCCTGCCCTGTGTGCGCCCGCAGCCATGCTGGCAGCGCTCTGCTTCCAGCGCCGAGTCCGGGGCCATGGGCAGCGTCACCCCTGCTCTCCTGAGCAAGTGCAAGGGATTTGGTTTGGTTTTCCTCTCAGGCACTGAGGGCTAGGTTGTCAGAGCCATCAGGTTGTGAGGGCCTTCAGTCACTTTCTGTCTTACCTCGGTTAAGAGTATGAATGAGTTTCCAGTGATTTTGCAGTGTTCTTTAAATCAAAGGAAAGTAATTTTATGAATGACAGAAATGAGAGGGAAAAATTACCCTATTTGAGCTACTTGGCTCCATACACAACTTGATTTTTTTTTTTTTCCCCCCGTCCAGATTTAGGCAAACGTAATTTGTTTTCATGTGAGAAGGTTGCTTATGTTTTCAGCAGGTTCCAGCGGTCTGTGTTTATAGGGTAGGATTAAAGATTACTCAGCTCAACTTCTGAAGAGAATATAAAGCTTCCATTTTAAAACATCCCGCACGTGGTTAAATCCCTGGGAAATGAATGGCACTTCACACCGGCCTTGAGAACAGCCTCAGGGGGCTCCATTGCAGGCCCTGGATTTTGCTTCTCATGTCTTTATTCTGTGTGAATATTTGCTTCTACATAGGAACATAAAATAAAATGATCAGATTAAAAGGGCAGTTTTAATACTGAACATTGCCATGTTTGTTAATTGTATGATTTTATTTAAATATATCATCTTTCAGACCCTTTTGTTCACCTCCACACATCCATCTGAATGTGTGATCAGATCCATTAGTGAAAGCTACAGATATGCCCAGGAGATTTGAAAATATTCTGTATGTTTCATCTAGTATGTAATTGGCCTTTTATAGCTTAATTTTTTGTTCAAGATGTGTTATTTGCTTTAGTGTATTATGCTGGAAGAAATTTGACTGCAGGCAGTTTAAAGAAATACGTGATGTTTCTTTCATATCATCGTATCATACGTAGCAAAAACCTGTAAGCCAGACTTCAGAGTTGGAGGCTGACTTTAACCAGCATGTAATGCCCAGATTTTCCCAGAGATACTGCTGTCTGCACCAGGGTCCTCGTCTTGCAGCTATATCACCTCGTGTTTCTGGTCACTAGGCTGTGTTTTAGGTGAATGTTCTTGATTTGTGTTTTCATTTTGTTACGTACGTGCCTTTTGCCCAGGACAAAGAAATAATCATTTTTTAGAGCTGTATCCCGTTGTTAAAATCCATAGAAACAGTTGGTGTTTATAGAGGATGAAGGCTACTCTTCTTTCGTTAGGAGTTGCATGCCAGATTGGAGCTAATAATCTGAATTGTAGATCCACATTACACTCTGCAGATACATTTATTTTAAAGCAAAGCAAATTCAAATGAAAATTTATACCAAAACTAACAAACTGCCTTTTTTTTTTTTGACCTCAGACTGCCCTGAGCATTTGGTGCATAAGGACTTCAGGCCATTTCAGTTTAAAAGTGTCTGAAATCGGAATTTAAGAAATAGCAGAAATAATAGCTGCAAGGTTTACAGTATAACAGTACCTATAGACACTTGGTTAAGGACAGTGGTTGCTGATACTCAGAAAACACAGATGTGGTTACAGACCAGCTCATCATCCTCAGTATGGAGGATAGGAAAAGCAGAATAAAATCAGACATGTTCCTTTTTTTTTTGGTAAAAATGTGTGCACTCCCATCTGCATTTTATTTTTGCAATCTTACAAGTTTTATAATAAAGAGGTAATGTTGCTTTTAGCAGTTACGAAAGGAATTTCAGCAAGAGCGGTATGTTCTTGTGTAAGTAGGTAATAGCATTTAATGAGTAGCCCCAGTGGTGCCTTGTGTGGTGAAAAATAGCATCTACTCAGGAAGCACTGCAAACTCGGTTCCCAGGTAAAGCCATGTTTCCTAAGTTCTGGTCTCAGGTCTTAGGTCTGTTCTAGTAAATGAAGCAGGTCCAGCCCCTGCACTCTGGCCCTGTGGGTGTGTGGTACAGCAGGGCTGCTGAACTCTCCCCGCAGCGAGGCTGCAGCCTCTTCAGAGCAGTCCTGGGTCAGTGCTGTCCCCTGAACTGGGCCTGAGTATTGCCAGGGAGGGTGTGAGTGGCAGTGGCCATGTCTGGTCTCAGGTCTTGACTAGCAATTGAAGTCATGGGCCCTTGGTCTGGGCTTCTGTAGACTTTCGGCACAGGCACATCCAGTTACGTCTGAACTTCTAGGTGGATTTCAGCAACTGTACAAAATGGAAAGACACTAGTGAGGGAAAAAAGCGGATAAACTGTGTTTAGGTCAGGCGGCAGTCTGACAAGCAAGCAGGACTGTAGTATATACATGAGGGCTTTGAGGCAAGAAAACAAGCGAGGATATTTCATGTAAAGCCATACGAAGGTTTGCCGAGACCACATGCGGATGAGTGTCTACAAATTTTGGCACCACCTAACAAGAATGCCAAGTATTAGAAACGCTACGGAGAGGCAAAGTGGTGATAGATATCAAAGAGATGCATTCTGAGCACAAGCTTGAAGAAAAACTGTTTTTACTGTATGGCTAAAGAAATGTGGGAATCTGATCCAAAGGAGCCTTTGGTACCAGTAAACTTTGTACAAGGCCTTAATGATGCCTGTGCTTTTTAAGTTATATACAGTTTAGAAAGTGAGGAAAAAAAGGCTATTATTCCCAAATGAAAGAGGAACAGAGGCAGCACAGGAGGAGTGTAGGTACACAGGCTGCGTCATGTGGGAGGAAGAGGAATAGAAGCTACAGCAGAGTGTGTCCCCAAAGGAAGGAGCAGTGTGACAGCTCCATAAATGCTAGATAAAAGTGAGAGAGACTAATTTGCCAGTGCCATGGCACTTTTCTTTTGAAATAGTACTATAATAACTCTGTATACTTTCAGAATGATGAAGCGGATGTTTTTTGGAGTGTGGTATAGCAGGGAGCAAGCTAGACTCCTGCCTGCTGTATAACTGATCTGACTTGGAACAAGCTGTTTCAACTTAACCTAGGATGGTTTGCCATGTACGTGTAGTTAGTTGAACACTAAGCTCCTGGCCAGCAGTGCATGTGACATCCCTCTGATGTTAAAACATGTTGCAGCTGATCAGGTACTGACATGAATACATTCCTTAAGGGGAGGGATAGCAATGCCTCAATTTGCAGTAACACGTTCAACGCCCTTGGGGCATGAATGAGAAAGAAACTAAATATTACACAGTGTCAAGCCTTAAAAATGCTAGGGGATATGTTTTAAATAAAGAGATTAGCTGGGTCTGCTAGTTTTGGCTTGCCGTTTTGTAACTTGTAATTTATTGTTACCCATCTTTAACAAAAAAACGTGTGAGTTTGGTTGTGTTGCACCCCACTTTCCACCCACCTCATTGTTCAGAAACGCGGTCATTACTGTTTTCAACAATTTTTGTAATGTAGAAGAAACAAACTTGGCATTAAGAATTGGCAATTTAGGAAAACATAAACAGCGTTTAAGATGATTAAAAATATTGACACGGAGATGTGCTTTTAATGTTACTTGCCTGAATATGCATATGCATATAGCTAATGGGTTTAGAAATAGCAAGTAACCTCAGCTACAGTTTAATTAAATGCACTCAGAAAAAAATTCTGATGGCTATTGGTAAAGGCGGTATTAAAATAGTACTGGAAACGGGCCTGCAATTTTAACATCTTGTGTTGTGGTGGTGGTTAGCATTAGTGGGTATTAGGTGGAAGACTTCCAGGCAGTTGTGTTGATTAATTTCAGATCTGGACTTTAAATGATCCCTGTGTATGTTGTGCTGGATCCTACTGCTAAGTAGCAGCTGAATGACAGATAACAGTTTTATTTTTGCAATAACTGAGAAGAAAAAAAAATTGGGATGAAGTCAAAGCTTATCTCGCTCTAGCCAAATGGTAATAAACTGAAAAATAAAGCTTTGGATTTAAAGGCTATTTTTTTATTCAGTTTTCATGTGTCTCTTATTGTTTGATTAGAAAAGACCAGGATACCTAAGGGTGTCAGAAGCCTTTATTCAAAAGGATTTCTGAGCAGTGATGGTGTATATGCCCATCATAAGTCAGTCAGGGAGAGGTCTTGGTCTTCTGGCAGTGCCTTTGGCAAATTTCAGGCACATGGAGGAACAGTTGCCTCCAAGGCAGGATAGCACAAAGAGAAATCTTGGTTTTGAACTCATTGTGGTACCTCACCCTTCTTCCCTGTTGGCCACTGTGTTAATCCCACTGGAAAGCTAGTGCGCCACCCAGTCACTGCTGCGGTCTGGAAGGAGTTTTCTCAGGGAACAGGACAGAAGAATTATTTGGTTGGGTTTCTTCATTGTCTTTTTGGTATTCAGACACTCCAAGAAACCATTATTTATGGTTATTTCTGTAGACTGTGCAGTGTGGGTTGAGGTTAACAGTTAGGAGCCTTTCTCCTATTTAAATTTTATCATAGGCAAAAAGTTGGCAAAGTTACTATATAATTAATGTTTTTGTAATGACAAAACCATCTCAAATTACAAAGAGACTAAAATCTGTTTTTGAAGCTGGTGAAAGGACTGAGGTCCTTTCTAGTTTCGTTCATGTGTATAGGGAGCTTGAAATCTACATTGCAGACTTACTGCCAAGCTGTGATTAGGGTTCGTTATGCATGGCTAAAGCTGAACTCCACGTTTCACTTACGAGTGTTACAATGCCTTAGTTGTGTCTTTATCTAAATCAATTGGTATGGCAAGTTACAGGTAAACTTTTGCTGTGCTAACAAAGGCGGGACAGGAGGTTTCAGTTGGTTTCTTAAACTCGGTGCTTGTTAAATCAGGGATATGCGTGATAGAAGGAATTATCTGAACTAGCTGTATATATTGTTAGGGGCTAATTGAATAAGTTAGGGAAAAACAGCCTTCAGGTGCCCTTATTTTTAGTGCAGCTGAAGCATTCATTCTTTTTCTATTGGAAGTCTTGATACAATGTGTTGGGAGGTCTGAAGAATAGACAAGAAATATATCTGTGAATAGTGTGTCCTCGTTGCAGTATTTCCAGCTCACCATCACTTGCAATATTTTTTTCAAAATTATTCATTGTATATGAAAATTTGCATGAAAAATTATGAAAAACTTATAGGAAGGAGGCCTGAAGAGTCCAGATCATATGAGAATGTTTCAGCTCTTGAGAGAATAGAAAGGCACGATTGTTCATCTGTAGAGAGGCATTGAATGAAATCTATAGAGGCACATAAAATCATGGATAGTACAGGCATTCCTGTCATACCAACACAAGAGAAAAAAAAAACCAAAGAGTGTACAAATCGTAATGATCATGTGAAATACATTAGCACAGCATGTCATTGGGCCGGAGGACCTGTGGAGCTTGAGAAAAGAATTTGCCACATAGTTGAAGAAACGATATGCAGAACTGTAGGCAGCAGCATGCTTTTTGGTTTATCACAGCTTATCGCACTTTTCTATAATGACAGTTTTCAACTAGAAATAATTTCATTTCAATTAAAATTGTTTGCGTTTTCCCTGAATTTTGAAGTGTTGCCTAACTTCAGTGATGACACTGCTCAGCTTCACCCAGGGGCTTGATGCATTGGGGTAATTTTTGTCATGATTGATGTCATAATGTCATGTCATGATTGTTATTGTAAAGTCTGTCGTTGAACAGTCATTTTAGTCTCACATTTGAGATTACATGAAATATTTTGTTCCCCCCAAAGATATTTCTGAAAAGTAGTCAAATATTTATCTCATTTAATTCAAATAATATGTATCAGTTGGCTAAGATAGAAGAATTTAATGGATGACTTTTCACCTGCTTTAACCTTTAAAATTCCAGTCAAGTGCTGAATGATGAGCTACTAGACATGACAGACTGTGGATCTCCTTAATGACTGTCGTGGTTTTACTCTAGCCGTTGGCTGGGCACCACATAAACGCTCGCTCCGTCCCCCTCATCGGAAAAGGGGGAGAGAATCGGAAGAGCAAAAGTGAGAAAAACTCGTGGGTTCGGATACAAGAGTTTAATAAGTGAAGCAAAAGCCATGTGCACAAGCAAAGCAAGACAAGGAATTCATTCCCCACTCCCCACGGCAGGCAGGGGTTCAGCCATCCCCAGGACAGCAGGGCTCCGTCACGCNGCTCAGCAACAGCAAAACCATCTCTGCACTATCAGCGCTGCTTCCAGCACAGACCCAAAACACAGCCCCATACTGGCTTTCTTGAAGAAAATTAACTTTCTCTCAGCTGAAACCAGGGCAATGACAATGGTAATATTTTGGTAGCCTTTTTTAATTTGGTTCATATTAATTGAATGAGAAAGTCTTCAAGAAGCCCTAAGCAAATTTGCAGTAATCATTGCTATCAAGTCTGTGAGATCCAGTGAAGCAATTCTGCATTTAAAACGTACAGTACTGCTTTATTTTTCTGTGAGTGTCAATCTCAAAACATGCGCGTTCAGCAAGGCAGCACATTTCATGACAGCTTTGCAGTTTTCTAGATGACTTCTCAGTACGGTCAGTGGATTTGGCTCGCTCTGAAGTAATTCTGAGATTCTGGATAGCTTGCTGGATAGGTTGCACTGGCTGTGTTGGCCAGATTTCCACTGACTAGAATGAAATACATACAGACACTTGCACGTAGACACCTAAATTTAAGTGTCTGTATCTGGAACTGTGTATCACCCCTTGTTACTTTACTCATCCTCATGTTAGGGACCTTGTGATCTCGGGGACGTATGCAAGCTGGAGGCATTCAAACCTTTTTCTGTTCTTTCTTGTGACATCTGGGTGAATCTGTTGAAAAGAACCAAAACCACAAAGCTACAGTTCACAGTTACTGAATCCTGTGAATGCTCGAGGCTGATTACTGATGATCAGACCTAGCTGCACGCTATTCCCCACAAACCTCCTTTGCTGGGCAATTCCACTTAATAGTGTCATAACTATCGATTAAAAGTCTTGCCTGTCCTTTGACTATTTCCTCTGAAGGACAGCTGCAGCCAGTTCTTCGTTTAGATACTCCGTCACATTTAACATCCATGATGTATCTTTCATCTTTAATTTTATATCTTGTCTACTCCAATGTTTGTGAGTAGCATACAGAACTTTCCATCTAACAGACATGTGAGCTCAAGGACCAGTGCCAAGGAGCTTCAGGCAAACAAGGTGATCTGGTTCAGACATCTGGACATCTGGTTCAAAACTTTGTTTGCAGACGTTGGCATGGAAATTAGTGCTCATGTGTCTGAGACTGACGGGTTCTTTCCCAACGCAGAGCGAGAAGCTAGAAAACCTCAGGTGTGACTGTTGTCCATAAATCCTTCTGAGACAAATCCACAATTGCTTTGGCAAGCTCTTTTGAACAAGGCTTAGGTTTGTGTCGGACATGGAAACAAATCCTTTGATAAGTTCCCAAACATTGACTCGGCATATAACCTGGTGTAAATATGGTTTTTTTAGCGCTTTTGAAACTCTGCTCAGGGTTAGGGTCGATCAGTGCTAGGCATTACTGTATAGTAGGTTGAATAATAAATAGATTTTGCTTCATCGTCTCAATTGTAGTGTTTCTGGTAAAGTAACAGGAGGTGGTTATTAGAAGAGATAGAGCTAAAATTTCTGGTTTACATGGACTTTAACTAGCTTCTGATTCCTTTCTTTGCAGTCTTTCTGCTGCCAAAATCTTCCGAGGAGATGATAATACATTTCTTGTGCTCCCTTTTGAAGTATGTGTTGAATCCTACCTGTTTGAGAAGGCTCTCTAGTCTTTTTTTTAAATGTATTTTATGACTTTGTATTCTGGCACGGTCTTTAATTTGTTTGAGTAGTCCTCCCATCCCTGAAAAACGCATGCATGAGTCTTTCTGGCACTCGTCCTTTTCAATTGTCTGTGAACAATGAAGCAAAGAATTTGTTTAATTTTTATAGGCATTTTCTACTTACAGCAGTGGAAAAGCTAACTGGACTATAATGACATGTACACTTCACTTTGCATCTTCGGTCATGTTTTCTCTGAGGGTTCTGCATGAAGCTCACTATAGTAATATTTCTGCTCAATATAGAACAAGAAAGAAATATCCTTTTAATATCAGGCAGCATCCAGAGTTTTGACTGAAACAGAATTGTGCAGATTAAACAGCTCTTAGATGGTTCACGTAAATAACTTCAGGCTTGTCAGTTAGCCTCCTGAACTTGTTAACAGTGTTTTCATGTCGGATATTACTCTGATGTGTATATGTTTTAATAAAGTTGAATGTTCTTGTAACTTGGGCAGCTGTCATCTGGGAACACTGGAGAGAAGATGGTGGTTTCTTAATCATTGACTGGGAAAGTAAAGGTTCAGTTGAATATTTTTTTCCACAGTGAAATATCAAATTTCCTTCAAATCTAACCTTTTGTTTTAACGGGCAAATATTGTAGCTGCTAGTTTGGATCTTGAACTGTTGTATTAGATATTAGGTTCTGGGAAAATCTACATGTGCCTAGCTTTATTTGTTATGCACAATCTGATTTTGAGGAGTCAGCAGAGTAGAAAGCTTGCATTTGATCCGTGTAACTTGCATTATAAACCCCTTCATTTCTTTATGCTGGTCTGCAGATACTGTCTACTTTTTCTTTTGGTGGTGCTAGGTATTTGTTTTCTTGAATTCATCATAATTTTGTCAGCTTCCTAAAGGTGTTAATCACACTTTTTCCCCCCCCCCAACTTCTGGTACAAATTGTGTCTAATTTCTAACACCTACACTAAGATCTCATGTGGCAGGCACCAGTCTTTTTATAAATGAAGTGATTAATGACGGGCGATGTTGAAGCCAAACCCCTTGACTTAGGTGCGGCTGCAGCAGAAGTCTCTCCTTTGCATGGAATGTTCCAACTCGGCTGGTGTTTGGGATGTTTGTGTGTGTGTTTTGATGGCAAGGGCCCAGCCTGCTGAAAAATGTGCCGTCAGATGACTCACAGTATTATGACAGAAGGTAGAGTCATCGTCTTTTACTTAAAGTACGTTTAATTTAATTTGTTCTTGACTATGTATAAAACCACTTAATAGTGCAATGCAAATTGATATAAAATATATTTACATGACAAATAGCTTCTACAAAACTCCTGTATTTTCTCTTTATTCTGAAAAATTAAAATGTTTGCCATGATGGATGATGCTTTTAAATCTAGTGTCTACTTCAATTAAGACAATTAAATCAATATGTATTAGAAGGATACTCATTACAACTCTAATTTAAGCAGCTAGTAGTATTTCAGAATTGAAAGGAGAAATGAAATACTAAAGATAGTGGAAAATACCTGTGCACCTTTATAATACAGCCCCATGACACTCACTGTGCACAATCTGTGCGAAGTAATGCTGAATTCCCTTGATTCTTCAGAGAAGGATGGTGCTCAGTGATCACAGCACTGAAATCTGCATGTGCATGCTCAAATGCAAGTTCCCCTGTACCCATTTAGTGGGCAGGTATCTCTGCAAGCTTATGACAGGTAAAAACTACTTTTATCATCATTGTAAGAAAATGATCTTAAACAAAAAGAGCCATGTGGCAATTAGTGTTTTCCTGAGCCGTGTTTTTTTGGATGCATTTTTCTGAGATTAAAAAGTCTTTTACTGAGCAGTGGGAGGTAACCTCCTTTTTCTGTGGCTTTGCAACGTATCCCTCTACTGTTTGGGAAGAGGAAAGGGTGACCTGCGGAGGGTGGAGGCCCCAAGCCCCCAGCAGTGTGCGCTTCCCATGGCCAGTACCAGGCGCTTTTGCATTCAAGTCATCATACCTGTCTTTTCCTTTTTATTAGCCATCGGTGGGCTTGTTCTCAGTCAGCTGTTGAGTGTGCTGTCTGCTTCAGAAAACCAAAGGCAAGCACTGTCAAGAGAGAGACAAATGTCTTCTCTAGTATTTTCTGGTAGATCAAGGCTTCAGATAAATATGGAACAATTAATCTAGGTTGGTATACTGTGTGTTACCTGGATAATTAACTGAAACCAACACTATTCATTGCAAATTTCCCTTGTTCTTAAAGGGGAACTGGAATAACCCTGGTAGGAGTTGCAGGGATAGGAAAATATTTTTAAAAGGAGGAGAGACATCCCACAGAGTGGACTTGTCTTCAGCTGGGTGGTAAAGCCACAGCAGCTATGTAAAATGATGTATTATACAACAACAGTTGTTTTTATTGATTTTTACCTGTATCACTGTGAGAAAAACCTTACCTCCTGTTCGTCTAAATGAAAGCTTTATTCTAAAGAGATTATTGTGTCGTAGCTCTGCCCCTTGCAAATCATTTTCTGGGAATAGTCAGGGCTTTTACGATAACTTGTCCTTTCTTGTTCTGAGAGTTGGCAATGGAACAGGCAGTAAGTGAATCTTGGGCCGTTTTTATCAAGTGTGAAACAAATGTAAAGAAGGCAGGTGAAAAAAAATAACCGAAGAACAGTGTGCGCTTACAGAAACCCGCTTCTCGCATCAGAACTGTGCTGTGAAAGCAATCTTTATTATTCATACCATCTCCATTATTGTGGCTGAAATAGGAGACTGGAGTGCTCTGTGTTCGTTTCTGGTATTGTCTTTTATTTTCCATGGATTTTCTGTGCTGCTAAGAGCAACCGATGATATTGGTTTCGTTGCATTGTTGTCGTTGCACTGAAATTCAGAGAAGAATGGCATGAACTTGATCATGCTCCCACTAAGCATATTGGAAGTGGAAAGTCCCGCTGGTTTAGCAGGATTATGTTTCTTTTTACACCGCTCAAGATTTATTATTAATTAAATGTTCTTTCAAGCAATAATAGGTGCAGTTTTATTATCTGTCTTGTAGACATGTCGTCTAAAGAGCGCAAGAAAACCAGTGATTCTACAAGGCTGAAAGGAAATACATTTTTATTTACAGTGCTCTTGCAGTTTATTCAAAGACAAGCTGGTACTGATTTTCCCAAAGTTAATACCATTTTGCAATCATGGGAATTCGGAGTGTTGCCAAATGAGATGTTCTCATTTGTTTTGAACAATGTGATATTTATGGGTTTTATTTCTCTCTCTCTATTGCAATTATTTAAAGCTTCTGCTAGGTAAAACTAAGAAAATAGTCTCACAAATGAGAAAAGTTAAGGACTGAATTGTTGCTAAAGCTTATGTGACATATCTTTTGGGGTTTTGTTCTAGGGTTTTTTCAGTGTGGATCTGGTTTTCAGTAGCGTAGGATTTCAGTAGCAAAGGTTTCAGATCCTTGTGACTTCTAATTGGCTTCAGTGGGATGAGTTTTTGCTCAGCATCTTTGAAAATCCTTTCTTCCTTTAGTTGTTACGGCTAAGAGGATTTCCAGTGGTGCAAGAGGCAGACGGTAACACAGTCTGCCCTGAGAATCACAAAATCTAAAAGCCAGGCAACACATAGCAAACCTAAAGGACAATATTAATTTTGAAGTTTTACATTTATTTAAAGCATTAAAGTAGTGATGTTTGGGCCTTAAAAATGTTTATAGGTAAGATTGGCTTAAGAGGAATATTCCATTAAAACAGGAGTGGCAATGGAGTTTAGCAGGATGAAGATTTGAAGGTGTAAGTGCAAGGGTTGAGGGGCTGTCTACGAGAGAACTGGCAGCAATGTTTATCTGAGAGCAGGGCTTCAGTGCAGTTTGAACAACAAGACTTCTTTAAAGCCAAGTAAGAATATTTGTCTTCCAGGTTAAAGCAATGGTTTTGTGAGTGAACTTGTTTTCATATGGGTTCTGACATGTGCTCGTGACTTTGATGCAGAATGACTAAAAACTTGTGAATGCAGTAGAAATGAACTTCCTCATGTAAATAAGTCCTAAGAGAAAAGCGATTTTAACCTCCTTAAGGGCAGTGGAAAGGACAAGGCACACTAATGCAATGGCAATGCACATGAATAAATATGCACAAGAAAAAAAAAATATTTAAGGGATGGCTAGAAACTTTAGCTTGTAGATGAAGAAGACCTGACAGTGTTGTTGTTGGTTTGATTTACTAATACAGCAGTGATTTAAAACTGATAAAGAGTTGTAATCAATTGTTAACTGTTTTTATTTGACAGGCCGGACCTGATAGACATGAATACCGTTGCTGTTCAAAGCAACCTTGCAAATTTAGAACATGCTTTTTTTGTAGCAGAAAAACTTGGTGTTGCCAGACTCCTGGATCCTGAAGGTAAGATATCTGTGAAAGGCATTGTTGCTGATTATATTAAAATAAAATCCAAACTGCTCGCAGGTTGTAGCATATTTGTGGGCATTCTTACAACTACATGATAAAGCGCTGTTCTGTCTTGCTCTTTTAGATGTTGATGTTTCCTCACCTGATGAGAAATCAGTCATAACTTACGTGTCATCACTTTATGATGCATTTCCCAAAGTACCAGAAGGCGGTGAAGGCATCAGCGCAAATGTAAGTGGGAGAAAAATACTTGTACAGTGTGTGAGCTTCACTAATATGGTTTTTGATTTCAGTTCCAGAATGTTAGCTGGATCTTCTGTAGGACTCATGTCACACTTTTCTTTGACATATCTTCTAGGTTGAGATTTTAGAGGCTTAGCAGCTATTTCATGTTCTGAATGTGAAAATATTCGTGCAAAGAGCTTAACTAAAACCAATATACTTGAAGTTGGAAAAAGAGTGAAAGTTCTTATTTTTCAGTCATAGGCCTATAAATTGTTCCTCACTTACTCTTACAAATTTGAAGAGAGCTGAGTCTGTTTAGCCTAGAGAAAAGAAGACTGAGAGGGGATCTGATCAATGCTTATAAATATCTGAAGGATATGTGTCCAGAGGAAGGGGCCAGACTCTTCTCAATGGTGCCCAGTGACAGGATGAGGGGCAACGGGCACAAACAGAGGAAGTTCCGTCCCCCTACGAGGAAAGATTTTTTCACACTGAGGGTGACAGAGCACTGGCACAGGCTGCTCAGAGGGGCTGTGGAGTCTCCTTCTCTGGAGATACTCAAAACCCGTCTGGATGCGATCCAGTGCTACATGCTCTAGGTGATCCTGCCCTGGCAGAGGGGTTGAACTAGATGATGTCTGGAGATCCCTTTCAACCTCTGCCAATCTTTGATTCTGTGAAGTTTATTAAACTAGAAAATTTTGTGTTTTCACAAATTGGAATTATTTGGGACCAAAACTGAAGAATGAAATCACATATTTGGAAGCTTTAAGTGAGCTGTAATGAGCACATAAACATTGTTTCAGAATTTCAGGGTTTAGAAGTCTCTTTTCTATGTGTAAGACCTCAGACTTCAAAGATAAAGCAAAAATCAGCTTTCAGATTATTTTCTTCTGATCCTTAATCTGCGTTGTGCTTTGGTAGGATGTTGAAGTCAAATGGGTTGAATATCAGAATATGGTGAACTACCTCATGCAGTGGATCAGACACCATGTCACGATAATGTCTGACAGAACATTTCCCAACAATCCTGTGGAATTGAAGGTGAGGTGTGGCATCTTAAACTCCCTTGTTGGAATGACATTTTATCTTACTGACTCAAAGCGTGCTTGAACAAATGAAGTGCTTTGATTTATACAATCAAATCCTCTGTAGAACAGTGCTACCTCTTAACCTTTTCAAAGTACAAAAAGTATGAACATCTGAACAAACAAACCCCAATCTTTAGCTTGTCACTGATTGTTTTCCATAGAACTGAAGTAAAGCAATGTAAGAACAAAAGCTTACAAAGAGTATTAGAAGGGGGTTTGGAGAATAAAGTTATGTGAATTTTAAGTAAAAGTTGATAATTTTTGTCTCTGTGTAGGCACTTTATAACCAATATTTGCAGTTTAAAGAAACAGAAATTCCACCAAAGGAAACAGATAAATCAAAAATTAAACGTCTGTATAAACTGCTAGAGGTAAGTTTTAACATGCATTGAAATGTATAGAAGTTCCCATTCTGTGGCTTAAAATAACAATGCATATGAATTTTTAAGGTCTGGATAGAATTTGGACGCATCAAACTTCCTCAAGGCTATCATCCAAATGATATAGAAAAAGAGTGGGGAAAGCTTATTATTGCCATGCTGGAAAGAGAGAAGACCCTTCGGCCTGAAGTGGAGAGGTATGTCAGTGAACGTTTGACAGGCCTGGTTAATATATTTTCTGTTGTTTTAACCCGTATTGAAAACTGTAAATGTCTTCTGCCATGATAACATCCATGTTATTTTTTAGATCAAATAATTCTGCCTTTGTTCAGGCCTGAAGTCTTTATCTGCTTTACAAAAGGAGGTCCAGATGGAATCGTCTCAGGTGGTCATAATGAATAGTACCTGTGCTTCAGATCATCAAAGCACTTAAACAAAAATACAGCCACCTTCTTTGTACAAATTGGTCAGAGCCAGGTTCGCAGCACTTTGCTCTCTCACTTGGACTCCATTTCATATAAGCAACATGCTCATCGTTTACACAAAATGCATATTTCACGTGATGCACAGTGTTGCGGGCTAATGTCCTGTTCTGAGGTTGCTTACAAGTTGGTTGTACTCAAGGACACACCCAGTGTTTAGATGTGCAAAGCACATAGTAGACTTCCATGGTGGTAGAATGTGTGACACTGTTTTATGCATCACTAATAACATACCAAGCATGTTTAAAATCTTGATGCAGTCTTTGAGCATTCCTGCTTTTTAATGGTACCACTTTTGAGTTCTGCAGCAGACACAGATGCTATCTATTCATTAATTTAAATTATTTTATTTAACTCTTAGCTTAAATGAGTCTTTGGGCTGCTACCTGCAGGTAGGTATAGATATCTAGGCCTGGATTCTTTCTGCTTAGCTTTAAGCATCCAGAGGAGACACCTAAAATCTGAATCACCTTCTAGAGAGTCCTGGCACTGACTTTCTGGTGACAGCAGGGTGATCATTCTCTCTGATTTAAGACACCTGAAGTTAAGTGTGAAAAATCCAGATCATTGTCTAGGAAGTCCTCAGAAAGGCAGATTTTAGCAAGAGAAGATCCCCAAGACAGTCAGAATTGATTAGAGATGTGTCATGCTTACAGAAGCAAGAGGATGACTGAAATGTGAGATTAATGGGAAGTGTTGATTCACAGCATTTTGCTGTGAAAGAAATTCTGTGGAGGAATACAAACTTGTCCCCACCATGCACAGCAGAACTCTGGAAAGCAGAGAAAGAAATACAGCCTGCTGGATCTTGCAGGCTAATTTGTCCTGACTTGCCAAAATCAAAGTTTACTGCCTTACTTTGCCAAAAGGAATTCTATTCATACTTGCAGAAAGCTGGATTATCTTTCTTAAGATTGTGTATAAATGACATAAGTTTATTTCTTTTTTATTCAGATGGACTGAGCACAGGTAAACAAACATAAACATAAACTCCTTCCCATATTTTAGGATGGGTAAACACACTTCAAGTGACAGATCATGTGGTGGTCACTGCAAAAGGAGAGAGAAAAGTCGATTAAGTGATTCTGTCTTAGTGATCAAGTTAAAATTGTTGGTTGATCTGGACAGAAGAACTTGATACATGTTTGTTGTATTGGTTAGTAACGCATCTCACTAATGTGATGTTGATACAGCTTATGAGGTGGGATTTGGTTACGGCAAAGATGCGACCTCAGCTAATACTGAAATTTGGCAAGTACTAAAACTTTGCCTGCAAGTCTGTTGAATGCCGCTGAAAGTATCAACACAGATAGGCAACGTGTGGCCAGATTGGTGTTTGGGATCAAAACTCACGTTATGTCAGTGAGCAGAGTGCCAAACCGAGCTCTGGTTTGCAAGACTAGCGGAGTTTGGGATTACCGCAGGGGTGTGTCTGGGCCTTTGCTGTGCTCTTCTGCGTAAACATGGTCATCTTACGGTGAGGGTGTGGTTTTCAGGAGGCCCTAAAAGCAGGGGGTGAAAGACTGAAAAAACCCCACCCTTTGCCCAAATTCTGAGTTAAAACGTAAACTTAAGGGCAGTGATCAGAATTTTCGTACTTGTTTTGCAGTCAGAACAGCAAGAAGCAATTAGCTCTGCATGTGGAAGGAGCTGAAGGGAAATTTGCAGGAGGACAGATGAGTGGGACAGGGCAGTTAGTAAACACGCATACTTGGACAGTGGAGTAAGGCTGGTAGGTTGGATGGTGTACAGGTGTCTCTGATTATATTGTTGTGAACTCATTAACCAAAATATTCCCCAGTTCTGTTGTGCAGTTCCATTTGAAGGAAAAGGAGTCAGGTCAACCTGGAGGTGTTTTGTACCATACCGTGGAGCTCTCTCTTCATTCCTTTTTGAAACTTTTCACTGAAGAGTCTGAGAAACACTACAAAGACTTCTTTAAGTTCTTATTTGGCTTACAGACATTTAGTGACACTTAAATAAAATATTTGGCGCATCTGTTTCCTAGAGACGCCCTAATGTTGCTGCCTAGTCTGTACTTGCAAAGCTTTAATTCACGCCAGGGAAGCCAAAAGCAAGGTAGCATACATAGCCCCAGGTAAAACCCTTTGAAGAGCTGGCAGAATATTAATTGCTGGGTTTTGAATATGCATACTGAAGCCTATTTAAAGGCGGAGTGCTAGGTGATTCAAAAGCCAGTAGTGAAATTTCATCCCTAGAAGCTGTACATTTTGTAGGAGTTTTATTTTTTCATTTTTCAGCGAATGTAAACAGCCAGAAAGACTGTGCTCTGGATGTAAAAATGAATAGCAGTAGTTACAGCTATCATAGCAGTGATTCACTGTTTAGCAACGGTACTAGTGCTCGAACCAGCGTTGACTCTAATGAGAATTTCCTTTCTGTTAATTGTGGTCCCACGTTGATTAAATCTTGTATAAGCTTTGGTAATGGCACCTTAGAAGGAAACAGGTAACTTGGCATATGTATTTCTTAGATGCTCTTTGTTTGTTTGTTTTTAAAGTCATGCATGATGTATCCTAAATATAAATAACATTAGTACTTTATTTCTTTTTCGGAAATGCTCTGGTGTCACCTAGGTTGGAAATGCTGCAGCAGATTGCAAACAGAATTCAGCGGGACAGCCGGAGCTGTGAGGACAAACTAATACTTGCCCGGAACGCTCTGCAGTCTGTAAGTCAGTCTGTGATTTTGTTTGCTTGTGTTCATGAACCTTCTCCAGTGGAATGGCTGCCGAAAAAAATCTTTAGGATTTTTAGTGCATACTTAATTTCATACTTCTATTTTTGTTGTGCTGTTACTTTAATTTAGCATTTCTCCAAGGAAAAAAAATTGCCTGGAGTGAGATTTTTATCTTTGCTGGTAGTTAGATAAAATTGTTGTTCACAATTGTTTCAAGATTAGAAGCTGTTTTTACAAAAAAAAAAAAAAGACAGGGGGAAGGATTTCTTACAGCTTATTTCTCTTCGTTTAGCTGCAGGGCTTAATGGCTTTCTCTTACTTATTCAGGACACCAAGCGGTTAGAGTCAGGGCTCCAGTTCCAACATGAAGCAGAGATAGCTGGGTATCTTCTTGAATCTGAGAACCTTCTCCGCCAGCAAGTGATTGATGCTCAAATTCTTATTGATGGAAAATACTATCAGGCAGACCAGCTTGTGCAAAGGTACTTTACAGTGCATTTATACGAATAAATAAATGTCCCAAATATAGATACCCATTATGGACACCATTTTCAAGTCTTCATGTCTATGAAGAAACTTCTCAATCTCTCATTGGGCACTCAAAGGGTACTTGGTATTCTGGTGGGTACATTGCTCACAAACGTTATTGAAGACAAGAGGAGCTGTTTGTACTCATTTGTGAAAATGAAGTCATTCACCAGAACATGACTTAAATGTTTAATGTATGCTAGATACTGAGTGTAAAGATGTTAGCTTGTTTTATGCACCTAAAATGCTTTTAGAATTCACTAACTTTGATTTTAAAAACGGAGGCAAGATTTCTGGAACACCTGTAGGTGTCTTAACAGGTAGTAAGTGGGCTAACATTAGCTTATATGTGGCAGCATGTACAGTCTTGGCAGAAAGATGCATTTAAACAGCATAATACAATTTTATGAAGAAGTGGCTCACCCAGACTCGTCCTGGACTGGGTGAGATCAAGCACATAACAGCTCCTTGGCAGTGAACTGCAAGTGTTTGATCTACTGCAACATGTAGTATCTTGTCAAATTTCTGCTTTGCTGATTGTTCACTGGAATTGTGTATGGTGCATGCTAGTGCCCATACCATGCTGATTTTCTAGTCATTGCCTGATTTCTGCATCTGTTATCTGTATTTATAGAAGTATAAGCTGACATACCCTATACTTTCTGATAGAAATGCTTATTCATAAATGTTTAAGTACAATTACAGTGTAGGAGATTGTGTGAACTCCTATTGCTATTCAGTTCAGCATGATAAACCTGAATCATAACCATTCATTGAAATGAATTAATTTAAATTAATTTTCTTTTCTTTTGCTAGAGTTGCAAAACTTCGTGACGAACTGATGGCCATACGGACTGAATGTTCTTCCGTGTACAACAAGGGGCATGCGCTGACAACAGAGCAGACAAAGCTGATGATATCAGGAATAACAGAAAGCTTAAACTCAGGATTTACAACAAATCTAACCCCTGAATTAAATGCTGCAATGACCCAAGGTTTAACACCTACTTTGACTTCTTCCAGCTTGACATCTGGCCTTTCATCAGGTCTTACTTCCAGACTGACACCAACCATCACTCCCGCTTACACCCCGGGCATCCCACCACGGTTAATTCAGAGCTATGTGACAGGAGTAGATGGTGGGACTCTGCAAACACTCAAATTGACGCAAATCAGAAAACCTCTTATGAAATCAGCTTTTGTGGATCAGAATTTAACAGAAGAAGAGGTGAACATGAAGTTTGTCCAGGACCTTTTGAGCTGGGTGGAAGAAATGCAGGTAGCAATCTTTAAAGAAACAGTCTGCTTCTAATTCTTACCTTTACTCCTTGTAGATCTTGGCTAACTTTTCCTTCTTGTTTGTAAGGTGCAACTTGATCGAGCAGAGTGGGGTTCAGATTTACCAAGTGTTGAAAGCCATTTGGAAAATCACAAAAATGTCCACAAAGCTATCGAGGAATTTGAATCGAGCCTTAAAGAAGCTAAAATCAGTGAGGTACGGCACTGGGTGACCCATAAACTAACGCTGAATTTTAGAACTGTGTTTGAGTTTCACAATCTTACTTTAACTTCTGATCTCTAGATGGCCTGTCAGATCTAACTGTTTAACCTGTCTTAACTTTTTGTTGTCTTTTGACCTCGTAAACCAAATACAGATCCAAATGACTGCCCCTCTTAAACTCAGTTATGCAGAAAAATTGCACAAGCTGGAGAGTCAGTACTCAAAACTCTTGGTAAGTTTGTTGCATCCCTTCAACGTTGAGCTTTTTGGTGAATATCAGCTTTGATAACGGATGAGCTTAAAATTCTGATCTTTGTAAATATTTTTTTTTTCTTTTAAATAAAGAGCACATCAAGAAATCAGGAAAGGCATCTAGATACTCTTCACAATTTTGTGTCTCGTGCTACTAGAGAGCTGATATGGCTAAACGAAAAAGAAGAGGAAGAGGTTGCATATGACTGGAGTGAAAGAAACCCCAATATAGCAAGAAAAAAGGAATACCATGCAGTACGTATTGCTGGTATAATCCAGAGGGAATAATTCAATAATCTTTAAGAATTTAAGACATTTTTAAGATGGTTTCTCTCTCTTTTGTGTCTGGAAAAAAAGGAGTTGATGAGAGAACTTGATCAAAAAGAAGAAGTTATTAAATCAGTACAAGAAATAGCTGAGCAGTTGCTTCTTGAAAATCACCCAGCCAGGCTAACCATCGAGGTAAGTTAGTAAAAGCAGCACTCAAACAAGAAAATAATTTTGTGATTTAATAGACCTTAGATTTTGGGGGGAAAAGAAAGGAAGTGCTAACTCATAGGAAATTAAACACCACCACTCTGATTAATGAAGGCTTTTTTTTTTTTTCTCTTCAGCACCTCTGCTGTATCTGTCTTCCAGCTTTCAAATAGTAGAAATGCTTCTGTAAAGTTAAGGTTATACCTTGGATTGCATAGATCAGATCCCCCTAAAGGCTAAAGTTAAAATTTCCAGAGTTGGTCTGTAGATGTTTCTGTCATGCACGCAGCTCCTAGCATTATTGATACAAATTGCGTTGGCAGACTGTGGGCACAGAACAGTCCTTATGTGATTTCTCTCCTGTGGAATTGAAAGAAGTTTCAGTAGAGCTTTTCTAGTCACTTACTGTATGTGTGGGTTCCCTTTATGGTTTAGGGTTGGTTTCATAACTTCTTTGTCAGTGAATTATTCAACTAGTTTGGATGTTAAAGATCTGACCGGGTGATGTGATTTACTTCAGGTTTGAATCAAGCTCTGTATTTTAGGTAAATGGTTTACAGAATATTTATTGTAGCTGCTGTAGGGTCATAAGTTTCCAAAGGAGAATGTAAAATGCTTTTCCCTATAAATCTTGGAGAAAAGAGTAAATACTGTCAGTGGGTGGTAAAAATGGGAAACAATAAAAAACTGTTTCATTTTATAAGAATGAAAAAGCAGTCAAACGAGATTGGAATTTTATGGTTCTTCAGCTCAGGGAGTTTATATCTGCGTAAATTGGAAACATGAAAAAAACTTCTCCCTTCCTTCTCATGACATTTACTTTGAATAATAAATGACTTTTTATGTAATGTGGGGAATTTATTCTTTAAAAGTACATGCTAGTCTAATGGGTTCTTATCAGAATATATTAAAGATAAATGAAACTATGCGATCTCAGTGAAGATGACTATGGAGGTTATGACGTTTTAATAATGCTACATTGAGACATTTAAAAAGAAAAAAAATCATGCCTTTTGTACAGAAGAATCTATGTTAATGCATCAGTTTGAAATTCATTGGAAAACTCGAATTCCCTGAGAATCATATGGAATTAAAAAAGTGAGGCTTTTGACTGATTTGACAAAGTCAAGAGTACCCTCTGCTGGTGAACACTCCTGCAGTGCACCTCTCATGGCAGAACCCTGCAGACAGTACAGGAGACCCTATTCACTCGAATAGGGTTACGATCTTTAAATTGCTGTGCAACTGTTACACAGAATTAGACATTGCAACGAGTCCTCGTTAATTATTTTTATTGTGTATTCGGTGCCTTTATCCAATTTGTATCCAGGCAAGAATCCCGCTATTTTCATTGAGTAAAGAGTGACACAGAATTGTAGATGAGCTTAGGCCGGAGGAACCTCGGGAGATGTAATCCAACCCCTGCTTAAAGCAACGTCAGGGCTTCATTTGGCTGAATTCTGAATGTGCCCGAGGATGGGGATTTCACAGCCCCTCTGGGCAAGTTTTCTTATGTTTGACTATGCTGTAGTGACAGGTTTTTTCTCACATCTAATTGGAATTTTCCTTGCTGCAGCTTGTTTTTGGTGGATGAGGAGGTCAGGTTTAGATGCTTGTGGTTCCTACATCACGGCTGTGTTTCCTAAACTCTCTAAAGTTATGCATGTTTTAATTTTAATTTCCATTTGTAAAATATATCTCTCTCCCTTAAAGGCCTATAGAGCTGCAATGCAGACACAATGGAGCTGGATTCTTCAGCTCTGTCACTGTGTTGAACAACATTTGAGAGAAAATGCTGCATATTTTGAGGTAAGAAAGTAAATCACTGTAAATGTGAAATGTAGTAAGTTTTGTCCATAGTCACAAAGTTCCACCGAAAGTGCTAGTTGCTCTCTCAGTAGTTGTAGAATTGACTTTTGTCATGTGCCATCAGTAGATGATGAGCCATGCTCCTACAGTGTTACCATACCTGTATTGTCTTCACTACAGTTATATCATTTCACAGCAGATGAAAATCTGGCCAGACGTTTTTTTGGGTGGGACACAGCTGCAGGTAGAAATGCTGAGAATGAAGTCGTGCTCTCTTCCTGTCATGCACAACTGCTGTCAGTACAGCTTCTGCGAATGATGTAGAGCAGAGGGTGGCTAGTGACGGCCGAGGGAGAACATAGTGTAGGTGGTTGTTCCAGGACTACCCAAATAGAAATGGAATGTATGACATCAACAATAAATGGAGCAGAGAACACCCTGAGAACAGACATGTCCTACAGAACACCTTTCTGACTATCACCCATTTACATACTGAACAAATGATGCAGTACTCAGTTACATGCATGAGAATCGAAGACTGAAGAGTTTTTTGTTGCTTTTTTAAATAGCAACTTTAAATTATAAGCTTGAATCCCTGGTGTCTTCTGGGTTGGGTGGTTGAAGAGGAATGGAATGATACAGGGATGAGATGTCTTCAGACTGAGAAGAGTGAGAGCCCAAAATTAGGAAATGGACGCTGGAGAAGACCAAGCTGAGCAATTTGGGCTTCTAGTGATAGAAGGAAGAAATGAGAGTTCTGGATTTAAGAAATGAGGTTTCAGAGACAGAATGGGGTGGGGATTATCACAGGACATTTCCCTTCGCAGTCATGCTTAACCAGGACCCTAGTTTGGGGGTGCAGAGCTGCCGGATATGGCAGCTCACTTCCCCTCCTGCCCAAAATGTTTGCTCCAGTGTGCTTGCTGAATTGTGCAGCTAGTTTGCTATCGTTTGTAGGCTTTGTCTGCTCTTTATATATGAAAGTAATTGTCATTCCAAGGGAAGCAAGAACCACTGCAGAAAATTTTTCCATTGCAGGAACAGTAATTAACTCAGGTTTAATAACTGCTGAATTAATTTTGCATGTAGATAGTCCCAAGAATAACTGGTGTTACAACGTGTGCCTTCCTGAAGAGTACATTTAGACGTGAGATCATGAATAGCGTTGTGTAGTGCAGTGGGCGCTTCAAGCTAATGGAAAAGACTATTTTTAAAAAGACAGCACTTAAAGTTAAGACTTCATAGTGTAGCTGTTTGTATACTTCTTAGGTTGTTTAAAAATAACCCAGATATTGCTCTCATCCTAGTTTTTCAGTGATGCCAAAGAAGCCATGGAATATTTAAAGAATTTGAAAGATACCATATACCGAAAATACAGTTGTGATAGATCAAGCAGCCTTCATAGGCTGGAAGACCTTGTCCAGGAGTCTATGGTAAGAGCTCAAGGATCCTATTAACATGAGTTACAGTTAAACAAGAAATGTGTAGATTATAGTTGGATATGAAATATGTGTGTTAAAATTATTCCTTTAAAGTGAAGAAAAAAAGAGATTTATTAGAACTTATAACTAATAATTGCATCTATACATGTGTAATTACTGTTTTTCATAGCTTTAAAATACAGTTTTAGTTATTTCTTTATCTTTACAATACCAGATACTGTGAGCAAACAGTGGCTTCAGAAAGGTACTTTGTTCTTGTAAAATGTGTTACTTTTAAGAAACACAGTAAAAGAAGTCAGGAGAAGAGAAGCTTAACAGGATCAAAGAAGTAGCACTGTATTCTGGCCATCTCTTATGACGTATTCTTTTTCTTAACTGTTTTAGGAAGAAAAAGAACAACTCTTGCAGTATAAGAGCACAGTAGCAGGCCTTGTGGGGAGAGCAAAGGCAATAATTCAGCTGAAGCCAAGGAACCCTGACTGTATACTCAAAACATCCATCCCAATTAAAGCCATCTGTGACTATAGACAAATTGAGGTTAGAAACTTGAATTTCCTCGAATCAATTACAGACGTGAGAATTCACGTCTCTTTAGAAACGCTAAAGTTTACTTAATTACCATGTTCCAGGAGAATGCTGGGCTCTAAATTTCTTCCACCCTAGTAAACAAGAGCAAATCCTTGTGTTGAACATTGTTGTTCTGTTGCTTATTCATTGACACCATTTGCAGAAGTGCTTTGTAAAAGTATTTTGCAGTGCTCAGCTCATTAAATTATTCTGCTTTTCTGTTAATACTAGATAACTATTTACAAAGATGATGAGTGTGTATTAGCAAACAACTCCCATCGTGCTAAATGGAAAGTCATTAGCCCAAGTGGTAATGAGGCCATGGTTCCATCTGTATGCTTTACAGTTCCACCACCAAACAAAGAAGCAATAGATACAGCCAACAGGTAAGGACAAAACAAAACCAGCCATTTTCCTTTAAAATTCATTTATTTGAAGCTTGGGTTAAAATAAGGTCTTTTTTTTTCCCTTTTCGTGTGTTACTCTGATCTAAAGTTGGAGTCTCTCTGTGTTTCAGGATTGAACAGCAGTTTCAGAATGTTCTGGCACTTTGGCATGAGTCACATGTAAACATGAAGAGTGTGGTGTCCTGGCATTACCTGACAAATGAAATCGAAGCTGTTCGAGCTGGCAATGTTGCCTCGGTAAGTGCTATGTCTAGGGAGGGGCCTCTTAACCATTTTCTGGGAAGTCATCGGCTACGCTTCCCAGAACTATGGTATAATCAACAATTGGCAGCAATCTTCATCTTCCTTGTGGGAATAGCTGGCGGTGGCCACACTGGTTACCACTGTGCAATGTTCTGCCTTGATCTGAGCAGCCTTTTTTTTAAGGAAAGAGCAGAGAAGTGGTATCATGAAAACTTCCTGCAGCCTTATTGTGCTAATCTCTCTAGTCTCTGGTTGTCACGGAGGGACAGGGTTTTGAAAGTGATGAATAGTGACTAAGTCTGGATTTTGTTCTGCAAGAGTCTACCTTCCTGCATGTATGTTGACCTGGGGAGATGAGCATTATTAAACTAAGTCTAATCTTCATGAAACCCCATTATTTCCTCGTGCTGCAACTTCTTACTGACAATGGAACAAGTGTGAAGTGACATTTAGTCTTCCCAGCTGAAGGCAGCTGAACACTTACTCTTCTGTAATGCACTTTTTCATTCTTATACATGCCTGTAACTTGAGATGTTAAGTAACTAGTTAGGATCAATTTGTCAGAAATGAAATAGTGATATAGATCAAAATACTATTCTTTCTGACTAAAACAGTGTGTGAGGTCACTGTGAAATACACCATGTTAGATGTATGGCATAACACTGTATAACAGTTTATTATACAACATCGGTGCATATCTGGCTACAAACTTGCAATGATATTTGCAAATACCTAAAATGATGTTTTCACTCTTAATTTCCCGCTGTTGCTGTTGGAAAGACGGAATCTGAGATAATTCTTGAAGTGTGGCTACTTGTATGAGTTGCTGGCTGCTTATTTGTTGCTACATGGCATTAAATGGAGAAATGGTGTCCGACGTAGGGTTGGCTTAATGCAGCCTGTTACTGACTTTAAAGGTGGAAAAGGATTTTATAGTGAGTGGAAACTATCAGCTGTCACGTGGACTCCAGCTTAGGAACAACAAGCTTCCAGAACCTCCATTCTTTGAGTTAACCATCTTAGTAATTGGTCAGTATCGCTTTTTGATAAAAAGCGTTGCAGGGAACAGTGTGAGTGATGCACCACTGCTGACCATGCCTTGGGTTTATAATCTGTTGCAGATAAAGACGATGCTGCCGGGTGAACATCAGCAGGTTCTAAGCAATTTGCAGTCCCGCTTTGATGATTTTGTGGAGGATAGCCAGGAGTCCAAAATCTTCTCAAGCTCCGATACAGCACAACTGGAAAGGGAAGTTAATGTTTGCAAGCAATACTATCAAGAGCTTCTGAAATCTGCAGAAAGAGGTAAAACTTTGCTAAGAACTGTAGAAAGATGCCCTCACGAGAGAGATCATAGTTTTTGATAAAACTTCTCTCTCTGAGTACAAGCTCTAGTGAATTACCCATTTTATCATACTGATATTGTTAATGGTGCAGCTCTTCTGAACAGATAGTCATCATTTTAACAATGTGCACAATTACACTGTACAGAACCTTTAA
Source organism: Psophia crepitans (assembly GCA_013399095.1). Lineage (NCBI taxonomy): Eukaryota > Metazoa > Chordata > Aves > Gruiformes > Psophiidae > Psophia > Psophia crepitans. The sequence continues at coordinate 373,263 of VWZZ01003806.1, read as the reverse complement.
ATTTATTTTAACTTTGTGTATATTAAGCTGCAAAAAATTTCACACCCAGGAGTTTATTCTCAGCTTTATAGCTCACTGTTTAGTCGTGCCTTCCTTGTTTTTGAATGTTGGAAGTGCAACTTGATTACTTTGTTGAGTTCATAACAGAATTAGAACCTTTTTTCGCAACTGTTAAGGCAAGAAAAGTGCCCTAGATATTTTCCTAGCTCCACAGAATGCCTGTAGTTACTGGTCTCTTTGCTCTGTTCTCAATTACAATAAGAACAGAAAGCTAAAAATATCTGTTTTGATTTACTGTCAGCTAGTGACTTAAAGAAATACAGTAGTGCAAAGCTGATTACTGCAGTAGCATGATTTACTCTAGTATTGCACTTGATATCATCTGACTTAAAGAATCGGTCACTGAGTTTAGCAGTGTCTGCTTAGGGGTGATGCCTGTGCCTGGGGTGAATGGTCAAAGACATACGCTAATTTTTCATGTGTGAGGAGATAATCTAACTAAAATTTAAGCATTCCTAAAATTTGCCTTATTGCCAAAATTGCAATGGAAACTGATAGGATTTCAGGCAGTCGTGAAAAGACCTGTAGAATGGTGACTTTTAGTGTGTTTCATGAGAACACGTAGTGAAAATAACACCATGGCTTTGTTTGTCAACATGTGCCTTGTTTCTTTGAACAGAGGAGCAGGAAGAATCTATTTACAATCTGTACATCTCTGAAGTCAGAAATATCAGGCTACGGCTGGAGAGTTGTGAGGAGAGGTTAATACGGCAGATCCGCACCCCAATGGAAAGGGATGATCTACATGAAAGCGTGTTTAGGATTTCAGAGCAAGAGGTGAGCCTTCAAGAAGGGATGTTTCACCTAGGAAAAGAGTATTATTTTAAAACAGAAAGATCCAGATATTTTGGGTGTAGCCAGGAAAGTTTGCACTGCACTTTGAAAAGACAAGAGTCAAGGATTAAGTTTGTGTTTGTGAGAAAAAAGATGCCAATAAATGGCAGTTCTGTTAGTTACCCTCTTACGCATATGGTCCTTTTAATAATTTTTTAATGGTGTCCACATGAAACAAGCAAAGGAGAAGCAGCCCTTTACTCATAATGATATGTAGCATATACATCAGGTTGATGTATAGGATAAAAGCACTGTCAGTCACCTTTTATTTTACAGAAACTGAAGAAAGAACTGGATCGACTGAAGGATGACTTGGGAGTCATCACAGATAAATGTGAAGAGTTTTTCAGTCAAGCTGCTGGTTTGCCTTCAGTCCCTACTCTTCGTTCTGAGCTCAATGTTGTTATTCAGAACATGAACCAAGTTTATTCCATGTCTTCCATTTACATAGATAAGTATGTAATAGACCATCTTCCATCACACATATTTTAGTTTAGTTTTCTCTTCAAATTAATCAAATACAGAGATACTAGTATGGATAATATTGATCGAGGAAAAGGGAGTTAACATTTTAACATTGTTTAAAGGGGTACCCTGTGACACAAAAAGGCTGAAAAAGGTGTGTTGAATATTGCTATTGATTGTTCAGTTAACAGGAGATTACTGTTTTTCAGATTAAAAACTGTCAATTTGGTGCTGAAGAACACCCAGGGAGCAGAATCATTAGTAAAACTCTATGAAACGAAGTTGTGTGAAGAAGAGGCAATAACAGCTGACAAAAACAATATTGAAAATCTGATGGGTACATTAAAGGTAAGAGTTGGCTCATGCCTTTTCACGGACAAATCAAAAAAAATAATAGGAAAATGATCTGTCTTATAATACCTGTTTTGGTTATGCCGTACTATAGTGTATCAGAACTTGGCTTGTGTATGTGGAGGAAAGTCTGTATTAGGATTGACATCTCTGAAAAAAATGGCAGCTTTGGAGCATTAGGAGTTGGGTAGTTTGTGTGCACATTCCTGCTGTTGGGAAATGCCTTGGAAGTATCTGAACTTCCCAGAGTGGCACTTTTTAGTGCTGCAGTAAGGCTTATTTTTTGGCTCTTCAAAAGGTAACAAATGCTTACAGTAACATAAATATATTGTTATATAAATGTGGCCACAACAACATTCATGCTACTGCTATGGTATACTAATGAGGGTTTCCTGGGAGGTTTGGCAGGTGTCTTTGAGAAAGGGTGAGACTGAATTTCAGCATTTTTTGTGTGCTGTATATACCCCATTTTAATACTGCAAATGATGAGTAATGCTTTTTTGTTAGACAGAATGATTGGCATCTCCCTCATGATTTTATCTGAAAGCTCTAGTTTGTATAATAAGCGTGTTAATTCGCTGTCTGTGTTTTGATCTGTGTGTTGCAGGGGGTGCTGTTACTTCGAATTATTTTGCAGTTCAGAGCTAATTAGTTGCTTCAGAGCCATTCTGGTGTCATTCCGGTGTTTGAGCAACCAGAATTGAAATACTAATTCAAGTATTTTTCATTTATTCATTTATACATTTTACTCATGCAAAGTACTAATTTATAAAATAGTGTCATAATTCAGGAGTCATTTACAACTTCTCATTTGTCACATACTAGCAATGGAGATCTGAAGTAGATGAGAAAAGACAAGTGTTCCACGCCTTAGAGGATGAACTGCAGAAGGCAAAGATGATCAGTGATCAGATGTTTAAAATGCACAAGGAACGTGATCTTGACTTTGACTGGCATAAAGAAAAAGTTGATCAGTTAGCCGAGAGGTGGCAGAACATTCATTCTCAAATTGAAAATAGGTTTGTGTAACTTTTTATTACAATCTGTTTATGTTTTATGCTGGTTTTGTTGTTTCTGAGGAAAAATAATCAGAAATGAATATTAAAATAGGTCAGAATAGTTTTCTGAACTGCCTGTGAAATGTGCTAAGATCAAGGATTCTTACGTTTTTTGTGCTGCTGACATTGTTGTCTTAACTTTCCACAGGAAATGTCTGTGACTGTTGAGCACCAAAAGATTAACAAGATATAGAAACTTTATTTACTCACAACTTACTGAGACACAGTGGAGATAAATTGTTTTTTTCTTTCTTTCAAAAAAGCCTGCAGAGATGGCATGCTGTCCCATGGAAATTCCATCTGTTTCTCCGCATAATTACTTCTGACAGGCTACACTGATGAGCTGATTCATCAGCTATGATTGGATTCATGTTAACTTACTTTTAATGACTCAAGTGCTAAGTCTGGAAGTCCTTAGCTTCCCTTGACTTCCGTGATAATTATGCCGCAATAACTTTTGGTGAAGTGCCAGTATTTTCTTTCGGTGGGCGACTGTTTTCATGCAGCCTCCATATCCATTTGAGATGTTGCTCTAAATTCAGCCCTTCAGTACTACTGTCATGATGGTACTGGAGAATGTTACTCAAATACACATGCCTACACAGATGTGCAGATACAGCAGAACACACCTACCTGGAATTCTGAAGGAGATGCCCATACATGATATTTACATCCCTTTACATATAGGAAACACAACTGTAGAGACTGAAGGAAAAAGCATGGACAAGTTAGGGACATCTGTACTATGCAGCCTGAATTTATGTCCTTTAAAACTTACTTTAGCTTGTCATTATGGATAACCTCAACAAGACCATCAAGATAGTGCTGCTGATGTAAAAGTTCACACAATAACCTTGCACATTTTTGTTCTCTTTTTCTAAGGGGCGAATTTCCATTCAGGTGCAATACTAAAGTTATTCACTTGTAATTAACTAATTTAGTGGTCTCTGTTTAACATTGCTGGCAGTTAAAAGGAAGGTGGGCAAAAGGTGACTTATGTAAAGCTGACTGCAGAATGGCTAGCTTTAAATCCACCTCAGATTTTTCATCACTTGATCGTGTGACATAATTTAAATGAGAAAACAGTAGTTCTATGAGGTACTGAAGTGTCCTTATTTCCTCAGAGGGCAAACATGAACCACACGCTCTCCTCACAGGACTGTATGCTGAATAGAATATGTTGAAAAATGATTGTTAATACTTAGTGGCTTCTAGTGTAAATAGGACAGATTGTCCAGCATGGAGCTGGAAACAAGCTGCTTTCTGCAAATACTCACTCTGTTGCTCCTAACAGCTTGACACTCATGATCATTCTACAAAAAGTATGTGCAAATATTGGCTGCAGTTACCACGAACCTTTCTCTTTTTTGTGGTTATTAGCTTTAAAACATGCTTAAGTATGAAACCTGAGCAATATGGTTTCCTTTTTCAGTCTCCTTTTGGCATCTTGAGAACAGCACTAGGGCGATTCAAAGTATTCAAGTCAAACTATAAAAAGCTGTTTAATAAGTATCTTTGTCCTGCAGTGTTTTGGAGTGGTACTTTGAAGTAGCAGCATAACCATCATGAAAGAAAAACTCTCAGTATTCTCATCAGTATGGAAAGCACTTTCAAGAGCTACACAGCATTCTCTTTTCAGGTCAAAACCATGATTTAACAATGAATTTCCAGGATCAATTGCTTCCGCACATTGGAATATTTAATAAAGGTTTTAGATGTCGTGTAACTCCTGTTGTTTTCTGGGAGGCGCAGAGAGCAGGGGCACCACAACTTAACACCAGCACAGCACACTCCTTCCTGATTCACACAGGTCACATTTTAAATACTCCCATTTCTTATGACAGAATTAATTGCTATTGCAGAGCCCTCCCTCTTGGTTGGGGTTTCCTGTGTTCATTGAGGTTCAAGCAGTTCAGCTCACTAACGAGGGATATATGCAGAGTTTCTTCTGTAGCAGGATCTCTCCTGGGTGTCATGATGAATGAATAGGTTTCATCATGCTGGGAATTTTGGTGTTTGAGAAGTTCATGTACTCTTTAGTTAGTGTTATTTTAGTGTGTTTGTGTGAGCTATAGTAGAGCTAAGGCATCCAAAGCCTTTAAAGCTGTATTTGGCTTAGCGTTGTACTTTTTATCTTTAATAGTAATCTTCTCCCTTTTGTCTTATCACTTAAAATAAAATCAGGTTGCGTGACTTAGAAGGTATTAATAAATCTCTGAAGTATTACAAAGATACTTACAATTCTTTGGACACTTGGATTCAACAAGTGGAAGATACTCAGCGAAAGATTCAAGAAATCCATCCTGAGAACAGCAAAGCATTGGCTAAACAGCTGAACCAACATAAGGTATGAAAGCGATCTCTTTGTAGGAAAGCACTGCTGTCATGACCGAAGAATTAAAATACCAGTTTAACCCAGTGATGTCAGTCTTATTTCTTCATATGAGGTGCTTCTGTCCTTCAGCCCTTAACTGTAAAATCCCAAGTCATTGCCAGCTTTTATGGTTTATGTTTATAATGCAGGTAACATGATGAATATATCACTCACCGACTATTGCCATTTTACAGACCAGATTGCTTTGGTCCTCAAATCTGCAAGAAGAGTAAAACCTTAGAGAATGCCAAAAATTCTGGACTGTGCTTATCACATCATTTTTTATTCAATACTGCTCTTGGTATTTATGGATGTAGAAATATTTTCACAAAAGCAGAGCTAAACTTAACAACTGTCTCCTGCAAGAAGGAAATGCAGCTTAAGTAAGAGACAGAATAACAAGTTGTATGCACAAAATGGTATAGTCCTGATTTCATTTTAAATTCACTCACCAGGAGGTGAGTGAACCTGACAGGGTTTTTTCACTAGTTCTGTGAGCCTAACAAAACCTAGGACATAGGCTTGAGCATATAATTACTTGTACGCACATGGAAATGGACATGTTATGTAAATTTCATTATGTTAGATAAAGTAGAAATGCTACTTACAGTAGCGATAAAAATAACTTTTTAAGATGAAGATGTAGATTCGTGTTTTACAGATGCTGGTTTCTGAGATTGAAATGAAACAAAGCAAAATAGATGAATGCCAGAAGTATTCAGAGCAATACTCAGCTGCTGTGAAGGTGAGAAATAACATTATACTTGGAATTTTTATTTTTTTTTTTTACTGTCAGCATCATGTGGAATGCCAATCATTTTGTGTATTTTCTCTTTTTTCACAGGACTATGAGTTGCAGACTATGACTTACAGAGCTATGGTTGACTCCCAACAAAAATCTCCAGTGAAACGCCGAAGAATGCAGAGCTCATCAGACTTCATTATTCAAGAGGTAAATAGATTTCTTATGACAGGAAAACGTGGGGTTTTGTAAGTCTTTGCTTAAAACAGAGTAAAGACAAGAATGGGATGTAGGATTTATTAATGATTAAATAGGGTAACCCAAGCGCCATTATATAGATATGTGTGTGTATATATCTGATGTGATAAGTATTCTGTTGGTCATTATGCAGTGTTTAGATAATGAGACATTGTATTGCTGTTGATGAACAAAAGTCCCTCAAATTGTAAAAAGCTATATGAGAAATGTACCTCAGTAAAACTATTTAAAGCTACCTCTGGGCTGGATCTTTATCATGCTAAACAGAGGGAGCTTTGATCTTCACTATGGTGAAACTTACCAGATCTGGCAAATCAACCTCATTTGGGTGGGAAATACAAATGTGTCTCCCTGCTAAGCATTAGAAAAAGGAATAGTGATCAGCTCTGCTTGTCCCTCTCATAACCAAGGGGGGGAAGAATCTAGTGACTGTGAAGTCAAAACATTGTCTTCTGTTCCGTCTCCTTGTGGATCTCCTCATAGATTCTTAGGATTTATTTGTGCAGGTGCAGCCTGTTGATGACACTCAACTTTGGAATCAGAATTAGGACTTTGGATTTAACAGTCAGGATTTTGGAATCAAAATTGGCATAGGGTCTACAGTTGTTTTTACCACTTCTTTGAAAGTTAATGGAATGTTTCCCTCTATTTCCCCTCTGCTTATTTCTCTGCAGTTCATGGATTTACGGACTCGTTATACTGCCTTAGTGACCTTGATGACCCAATACATTAAGTTTGCGGGTGACTCTTTGAAAAGACTGGAAGAGGAAGAGGTAGGTTATCACCTGGCAGCCCACCAAGCAGAAAGAACAGCTAGGCAAAGGAGGAGCAAGGTACCTGTTGGAATTATTCACAAAGTTAGCAACAGATATGAAAGACTGAAATTCCTTGTATACCGCACTCTATACAGGAATGTAGGAGTGTTAAATTACGCCTTTGTCATTCAGATAGGCAAAATCCTATACCATCTGTACATTTTACCACTCCTTCTATTTAGAAGGATCATATGAATCATTAAATTGTAATGGAGATGTAGTTACATACAGTACATTTTAATGCTTTAATATTTTAGGTATTGTAGGGCTTGATCTTTGGATAAATACAGACATTAAGATGAGGGCAAACATAGTGTGCATGCACCACTGATATCCTGTGTAGGCTTGAATAGTATGCATTCTGGTCTGCTTAACAACATAGAAGGGAGGTCTTTAAACAGGGAGATGTGATGCCCTCTTAATTAATTTCTGAAGGTTCTCTGACATGTTTAAATTATTTTTTTCCTTCTGCCTTTCTACTGCATTGATTCCTTGTGTTCAAACAGCATTTTAATCATGCTTAGTGTTGAATCTTATTAACAAGAGTAGGTTACTCAAATTAAGCAGACAAATTACTCCAAATACATCCTTGCTGCAGAATCAACTTTCCAAATAATGAGAAAAAGAATGTTTAAATTCTTCACTTTCTTTTGAAATGTTTCTCTCCAAAAGTGATTATACAGTCATTCTTTAAGGACTACAGTGTTTTAGTATAATCTATACATTAGAGAGAGCATATTTCTAAAATCATGCCCACATTAAATATAGTCCTGTAATTAATTGTGTCCATATTAAATGTAGTCGTATATAAATTACATAAAATTGGAGAGCACTCTCATAATGGTATAAATTTTAATGTTGTTATTACAGAAAAAACCCAGAGTTCTTAAACCAATGTTATGTAGCTCTAGTGCTGGGTTTGTCTTTATTGGCTTTTCTTGCTATCGAATACCTCTGGGCAAACCATAACAGTAACAGCACATACCTTAGTGCATCGTGAAGGGGTGGAGCACACTGATGGAAATATGTAGTGCTTGTTGATAAGTAGCCATTATAACTGAGGATTTAGTATGACTGGTGATGCTAATGGTATCAAGGATAAGAAGTGAAACAAAGAACAGGAAATAAAACAAGGATCAAGAAACCCGTGAATGCTGATAGGCTTCACGTTCCTCAAGAGCGAATGGAATCTTTTAAACTCTTGTGAGTGTCAGTCTGCTCTGAATCTCCAGAACTGCTTTTTTGGAAATCAAACACCACCCTTCTACCATCTTCCTCCATCTTCTGTCAGTCTTCTAAACCTAATTAGGTTTCCAGTCTCAAAGTGATTTGATGATTTTTTTTTCTTCATAATCAGGGTAGCAAATCAGAAAATGAATAATACTTTTCAAAGGAGGAATGATAATATTTTTCTTCTGGGATCAGACCTCTAAAGTTTGTGATTGTTCCAAGATTTTCTTCCATTCGGTCTTTCTTCCTAACTCTCAGTAATGGCATTAAGAATGGACAGAATAAGGGAAAAATAAGATGCTTTCAATGATACCTCAATTTAATCCATATGGTGTCGTGCTCAGAGCTTACCAGAAGAGAGTGAACTGCAGCAACCTGTGAAGTCAGCTGAAGTTTTTCAACATTTGGGATGTAATGAAGCTGTTGAATTCAGAGAAGACGCCACACCTAATGAAAGCATGATGCATGTGGAATATTTGCAAAAAGATAACTCTTCCAGTAGACGTAAACACACAGAAAATAAATTAGAAATTGATAGAAGAAATTCAGATATAGACAGATATAGTAAAATCCAAACCGATAGAACATTAAAGCAATTTTTAAATTTCAGTGCTCGAGAAAGTAGCATTAGTGACAACAGAGAATATAAGTTACATGCGAAACAACAAAATATATTGGAGTTTGGTAATCAAAGTAAAGAAGAAAATGGTAGAAAAGATTGTTTTGTTTCAGCTGAGATCTGTGTGAGTGTGAATGACGATCCTGGTGAAATGTTAAATGAGAAAATTGTTAATGGAGGGAGACAGAAAACAGAGGGATTATCAAAGAAGTTGCCAGAAGTGGAAATGATACACGAAATGACAGCAAAAAATCTTTCCAGAAAGGCAGGCAGTGATGTTTCAACACAGGAAAAACGCAAGATGCAATCAGAAAGTAATTTGAAGCTAACGGCAAAGAAAGATGAAGTTACTCCAAAAACTGGAAAGCATGCCCTGGATATCCGCCCTTACAAGCAGCAACATTTTTCACTAAGAACCCGTTTTGAATATCAGCGTAAAGAACGTTGCTTTACAGAAAGTAATAGCCATAATATTTTGAACTCTGAAGACAGAGAGCTTCAAGCGTGTGGTGAAAAAGGTGACTTACTTTCAGGTGTAAGGGATGCAATACCTTTAGAGAAAGTTGCATCCACTTCCAGAGACCTGGCAGTGCATGATGGAAGTGAGAAAACAAAGTCACATTTGCAAGCTCTGAGTAATCCAGGCCTTTCTGGTAGGGATAGAAACAAACTGCACAGAGCTCCTCTGAATAAAAGTTACTTCATAGCAGAGAACAAAATCCTAGAAAAATCAAATTTAAGTCCAAGTGAAACCAAGAGTACAATGCAAGAAATGTTGACTGCTTCTTCAGGAAATATTTCAGAGAATCAGTATGCAGCAAAAGGCTCTGAATCTGATCCATTAGAAGTGTCACTAGTGCAGAATGATCCAAGTTTAGGTACAGAACTGTTAGGAAATGCTGATGATTTAAATGCAAATATAGCCTTCTCGGAAATTATTTCTGGAGGAAAGGTTTATTTTCCATTATCAGAACATGGATTACCAAATAAGCTTTTGAGTCATGATGAGAAAGTAAGTGAGAAGAACATATCACAGGGTAAATTTTATGGTTTGGACAACATAAATATAAATTGGGAGAAGCGGAGTGGAGAAGACAAGCTAGAACAGCATCAGAAATGTAAAGATTTATTGTTAGTTGCAGAAATGGCTGGTAGAGATAAGGGCCATAGCACAGAGATACGTGGAAAAAACACTGAACACCAGAAAACGTTCTGTGAAAAAGCAAGGAAAAAAGCCTCACTTGAAAAAAAAGAAAAGCAAAAAAAAAGATGCAATGATAATGAAGAGAAAAGGAGCACAACTATTGCTAAGGTACCAGAGTTTTTATGCAGTGCAAATGAAACAGTTAATTTAAGAATGATTCTAATCCAACCCAAATCAACATTTGAATCTCAAAATATGTCAAGGTCAAGTGATTTAAAGGTGATTGAAGATAATTTAAACAGTGAATATGCTAGTGATATATTAATTACTGTGCATTTTCAGATGCTTATATTTTTAAGTTCTTGTAAATTTAGTTTAGTTTATTACCATTTAATTACCATCCTTTTCTCCTCCCAGCTGATGCTCAGCCATGTCGATTAGAAATAGTGGAAGCTACCAAGATACAGTTTGTGACTATATCTGTATTTTTAGTTCTTCTTTTTTCAAGCGTAACACATTAGATTTTGTGACAGTGTTTTGTATCTATTGGGGTCTGTTCAAAATTGTGACATGGGGAAATACAGAGAGGAACTGAAGAAACTGCCTTTGCATTAGCCTTTTAGGAAAGAAGTTTCATATATCATATGAAAAATCAAGGAAATTTGGTGAATTTGAACTAACTCAACATTCTGTTTATTTGAAAATGTTGCTCTAAGTACCCTTCATGCCATGTTTGTATGATCATAGGAATATAAGTGTGTTCTTACCTCATGTTAGCTCACATTTGTAACTAACGCCATAATAGGGCTAATGAAGACAAGGTATGGTTTCAACTATATTATTTCTGGTGCATACGCATCTTGCTTTAAGAGAGTTTCCTTTGATCTGCCAACATACGGAGACGACTAGCCGACTGGTTTTCACTAGGATTTTCTTCATTACTGAGTTTATATTTCTGACTGTGTCTACACTGCAGAGCAGCTGTGCTCTTACCAGTCCCTCAGCTGAGCCAGTGGAGGCGTTGGGACTGTGGAGCACGCTACGGAGCATAAATGTACTGGGGTCTCGATACTTCTCTTTCCGGAGCTGGTGCAACTTGGCTCTAGCTCTAGATACTGTTTCTTTCCTTGGCGGGGATTTCCAAACTTCTCTTGTGTTATTTTTGCTTGCAAGTTTAAAATTCTTATTCCATTTCCTACTGAACTGACCCAGAAATGGTAGGCCACTTTGTCCTTGGGAATTCTTGCACATAGTGTTTGGCTCACTGTTTGCTCTACCTATTTGTTTGGAGAAAAAGCATATGCGAGCTGTTGTTTGACACTGCTTACCGCTAAGAGGCATCTGACTGAAGTGAGAGGCTTCGAGACTTCTTCGCTTTGTGGATGTCTTTATGAAGGGTTTCATATTTGGCTAATGGTAACTTCCTGAAGCCTTCAAGAGAAGGTGATGGTGATGGTGGTGGGAACTGCTCGTCCTGCTTTCTGGACATACCGTATAGATATGAGTAAGTATTTTCCATTCTGCTTTTCAAAGAGCCTAACATATTTCATATGCTGTATTACAAAAAATACATTCCAAATTATCTCATTCTTTCACAGATTTTAAAGGATAAGGAAGCGTCAGTACGTGAGGCATATTCAGATCTAATGACACAGCAAAATAGTACAATTGATGAGAACAGAAAACTCATGGGAAAGGTAAAAACACTTGAGGAGATGTTGGAAGATATGAAGAAACAAAAAATCCAAGCGGAACAAGAGCTCCCTAAAGTGAGGGAAGCTGCAGAAAAAGAGCGGAAGAAGCAGCAAAAGGACATGGAAGAGATTTGCCTCCAGAAGACCAAGGCTGAGCAAGAGGCAAAGCAGTGTCGTATAGATCTAGAGAACACTGAGAAAGAGAAAGCAGATGCAGAGCAGGAGCTGGAGCGTGTAAGGCAGCTCATTTTTCAGGCAGAGACTCAAAGAAGTGTACTGGAAGAAAACCTCCGTGCTTTTCGAAATCAAATAGAAGAAAGCACCTTTACCAGAAGAAACCTTGAAGAACATCTAAGAAGAAAAGATACTAATCTTCATGATTTAGAGCAACAAAAAAAAACCTTAATGCAAGAGCTGAAGAAAAAAACAGAAGGAGAGGAGAAACTTATGAATCTGATAAAGCAAATGGAACAAGATCTTGAATTTAAAGGGAACCTATCAGAAGTAAAGCTGCAAGAAAGAGAGAAAACTGAAGCCACAAGGAAGATTGTTGAAGGCAAGTACTCTGTAACTAGGGAAACTTCTCTGCTAACTTCCATGGCTGGGCAAAGCACCCAGTGTAGGACTGATTCTGAAATTACAAGTTTCCAGAAGAAAAAAGAAACCAAAAAAGTAGAAGAACTTAAACAGAAGATAGATGAGCTAACCCTTGCTAACAAAAAAGCTGATAGAACTATTAAAGACCTGAAGTACGAGCTGAATGAAATTGAGCTTCAGAAATCATCAACAGAAGAAAAGTCTTGTTTATTAAAAGAGAAACTAGATAAAGTCAATAGTGAACTTAAGTGCCTAAAAATTAAGTTGGAGCAAAAAGACCAAGTAGAGCAGGGATATTTGCAACAGTTGAAAGAACTGGACAGGCAGCTACATAGAACCACAGGTAAAGCTGAAGAGGTGATGCAAGAAGCTATAGATCTTAAGAAAATTAAGATGAACTATCAGGAGGAGCTGAAATCTATTCAGCAAGAAAAGACACAGCTAAAAAGAGAAGTAGAGGAATTAACTAGATCGCAGACAAAAGCTGAAATCACTATCAAACATTTAAATTCACAAATCAGTTCTCTTCAAAAAGAAAAGCTGGTGGCTGAACACAGAACACAGTCATGCAAAGGAGAAGCAAATAATCTTCAAGACCAATATAATAAAATTCAAGAACAGTTGCTTCAAAAAACAAAAGTTGAGAAAGAAAACCAGCAGGAAATTCAGATGCTGAAGAATGAATTAGCCAAAAGTAATCAGGTGTCAGAAACATTGAAACAAAAGATAGAGGACCTTAATAAATGGAATACTGAAACAAAACTACTGATGAAGCAAATTGAGTCTGAATCTGAGAAGACAACTTTGGAAAACCAAAGTATTATGAGGAAAAATGATGCCTTAAAAACCCTAGCAGACGGTTTCAAAGAGCAGCTGCGTACAACAAATGAACAATTGCACAAGCAAACAATAATTGAGCAAGAATTCATATGTAAAATCAAAAACCTAGAACTTGATCTAGCAAAAACAAAAGACTTAGCTAGTGAATATAAACAAAAATGTGATAAACAAAGTGTTTCCACTCTAACCATTGACCGGGAGGTTAAAAATCTAAATGCCCAAATGAATGCTCTAACTATGGAAAAGAGAGTGAGTGAGCAGAAGATACAACTACAACAAGCTCACATACAAGAGCTAAGTAGTAAATTAAAAAAATTACAGGATGAACTCCATCAGAAGACTCTGGATGAACAAATGGCACGCAAGAAGATGATTCTGTTTCAGGAGGAATCCATAAAGTTTAAACATTCTGCAGAGGAGTTTCGGAAGAAAGTTGAAAAATTACTGGAATCCCATAGCATCACAGAAAAGGACATTTCTGGCATAAAACTAGAATGTGTTGCTCTTCAGCAGGAAAAGCATATGGCTGAGGAAAGCATCATGTTGTACAAGATACAAATGGAAGATCTGCAGGAAAGGCTTAAAAAATGTCATGAACAGCTACAGCAAGGGAAGCAGGCAGAAATGGACTATCACCAGAAGTGCAGGAAACTTGAGGAAGAATTGGAAGTGCAGAAGCGCACGGTTGAGAGCATGAAGCAGAAGATGGATTTGCAGCTCAGGGAGAATGAACACAGGTTTCTTTTGCTTCAGAATGAAGTTCAGCAAAATAATAAACTCCAAGATTCTGGATTTAAGTTGAGCTGTGAGAGAAGAGGAAATGATTTCAGTTACCTGAGTGACACCACCGCTAGAGAACGCGAACAGCTTCCTCCACATGCAAAACCTAGCTCACCTTTGCTGAGGCAGAAACAGGAGAGGTCAGGTTTTACATCTGATCAAATGGAAGGAAATACATTATACGTGAGTGCTGATGATGCAATACCGAGAGAGGTGCAGTTCCAGATGTCAAGAATAAACCAATCACTAGAAGATTCAAGCTCGCAATCTTTTACAGAGTTTGTTTCTCAAACGAGTACACAGCTCCAGATAACTTTTGATAAAGCAAGCGAAATCTCTGGAACGTCTGAAAGGGACAAACTGAGAAACAGGAACCTACACAGTTCCAGACAAACTGTTAGACATGGAGAAGACACGAAACGTGAATTAGGAGTAGTAAAACTGCATCCCTTGGAGGTACACACTACGTTTTGTAAGGATTTGCCTTCCTAGTGCTGGTTTTTACTATTCTGTCTGTTTGTTTGTTTGTTTGTTTTAATTATACTTTATCACTGTTCTATATTCTCTCTAATGTTTCTTATGTTCTTACTTTGGTGAAGGGAACCCCTTCATTCTTACATGACACAAAAAGCTTTTCATTAGACCTTTGTAGCGGTGTGTTAATATCTAAACTCACATTATTTTAAAAGTTTGTCTTGGAAAAAGGAATTCACATACACAGTTGTATTATTATTGGTCAAAATAAACTTTGATTAACAGCACTAAGTTCATGTAGTAACAAACAATAGTTATTGTTACTTAGTCTAGTCCTATTCCTGTTACTGAATAAATCAAAGTGGCAGATGCACTTTAAAACTCTAGCTATCTGTATTTCTCTGCTCTCCAACGCTAGTAGCAGTTCTCCTTTCTGACTTACATTCAAGTTCTCCCTTTTGTTTCTCTGGTAGTGGATTTAGGAGTGAATTATGTACAGCATAGTTCTGCCGATGTATATCTCACTATGTCAAAAAATTCCTATTTACAGATAGTGAAGAACAAGCACTATGACATGCATGTTGAAGTCACAACATTAAACCAAGAAAATGACAAGACTTTTGGTAATGAAGAGAGAATGTTTGAGGGATACAAAACATCCGAAGGGTTTAGGAAAGAAGACTTTGCAAAGATGAGCTCTTTCTTAGGGGAAGAAATTTTGAAAACTACTGATGATGCTAATCAGTTGGAATATTTTACAGAGGAGTATGATAATATTAAATTTCAAGGTCTCCGACGTGATACAACTGCCAGACAGTTGACTGAAGTTAAACTTTTAGACAGGCTTACAGTTGAGCAGCTCCATTCAGGGCAGAAGACTATTGATGAGGTTCAGAAAAGTCTTGAAAAATTCTTAACTAAACCTACAGCTATAGCTGGGCTGTACCTTGAATCCAGCAAAGAGATACTCTCATTTGCTTTAGCAGCAAAGAGAAGAATCATAGGGAAAGCATTGGCATTAGCGTTTTTAGAGGCCCAAGCAGCTACTGGTTTTATTATTGATCCCACAACGGGTCAGAAATTCTCTGTCGATGATGCGGTGGTTAGAGGCCTTGCAGATACTGAATTCAAGAGTAGACTGCTTGAGGCAGAGAAAGCTGTTTTGGGCTATTGGTGTGCTGGGAAAGTGATCTCTGTGTATCAGGCTATGGAAGCTCGACTCTTAGAAAGACAAAAAGGTAAAAATATCCTTGAGGCTCAGATTGCAAGTGGGGGGGTCATTGATCCTATAAGAAGTGTTCGTGTACCTCCAGAAACCGCTGTGCAGCTTGGCTTGCTTAATAACACCATTTTTAAATTTTTGCATGAACCTTCTAGTAATGCCAAATGTTTTCACAATCCAAATAACAGGAAAGCTATGTACTACTGTGATTTGCTGAAAATGTGTTTGTTCAGTGTAAGCAGTAAATGCTTTGTGCTTCCAGTTGGTGAACGAAAAATAAGCAGCCCATCAGCAGAGAAAAGTCATAAAATGTCTGTAGTAGATGTTGAAACAGGAGCTGAAATGACTTCATATGAGGCTTACAAAAAAAATTGTGTTGATAAAGCTACATATCTTGAGCTTTCAAAACAGGAATTTGATTGGAAGGAGTCTACATATTTTGACTCTGATGGGAATTCTTTTCTTTTGCTTACAGATCTTAAAACCGGTGTACAGTTTAATATTGAGGAGACCTTAAATCAG
Source organism: Psophia crepitans (assembly GCA_013399095.1). NCBI lineage: Eukaryota > Metazoa > Chordata > Aves > Gruiformes > Psophiidae > Psophia > Psophia crepitans. The sequence goes on along the minus strand of VWZZ01003806.1, from coordinate 357,184 downwards.
GGTAGAATTGGCAGAGCATTAGTTAATAACTATAAGGATGGTTTAATCACAGCTAATGAGTTTGGTGATATTTTAGTTAGCAGTTCGCAGCCAAATAAAGATTTAAACAGTCCTATTGCAGGGTTTTGGCTCTCTGAAACCAATGAAAGAATTACAGTCTTAAAAGCCTCACGGAGAAACCTGGTAGATAGAGTTACTGCCCTCCGATGTCTAGAAGCTCAGGTTAGTACAGGAGGCATAATTGATCCATTTACTGGGAAAAAGTACAGTGTTTCAGAAGCTTTGCAAAGGGAGTTCATCGATGATGGTTGTGCCAAGCATATCCAGCAATGTGAACTGATCTTTACTGGGATCATTCACCCCATAAGGAAGACAGTTATGTCAGCTGTTGAAGCTATGCATTTAAATGCCGTAGACAAAGAAATGGGCATGCGCTGTCTCGAGTATCAGTATTTGACTGGTGGGTTGATAGATCCAAAGTCTCATTCCAGATTAACGATGGAAGATGCAATTAAGAACGGTATTATTGACGCTGTCACAGCTACAAAGATAAAAGATGAACAATTCTATGTCAAAGTCTTAACATGCCCCAAAACGAAGAAGAAGTTAACCTACAAAGAAGCTTTAGAGAGAGCTGTTTTTGATTGCCACACTGGGCTGCGATTGTTAGAAGCAGCTCAGCCCATGAAAACAGGAATTTCCAGTCTTTACTATAATTCATAATGGAACAAAGATGTTAGTACTCATTTGGGGGGCTGCTTTAAAACTCATTCAAGTCAAGGGAAATATCTGTGATGGCTTTTATGGAAAATCTTAAATAGTGTTTTCTAACGTAATCATGAGCTGCTGTAAAACTAATTGGTACAAAACACTAATTAGTATAAACTGCTAAACCTGGAATTAGATATTACTTGTTACAAAGTTGAAATTTATAGGTGAACTTTAGCAGGTTCATAATTTCAAAATGCAGACTATGTGATCAATCTTTACCCGAAGGCCTTGTCTGACATTATCTGCATGTAGGTAGAGTGAATGAGAAGTTGCACTGAGGCTGGTGAAGTTAACATCAGTGAAAAATAGGTAGATTTAGGTGAGACAAGAATCAGATTCTTATATAAAAAATGGAATGAGGTTGCCCATTTTGCAAATGAAGACAGTGCAGTATTTCGTGTGACCTGATACCTAATTTAATATTACATATCAGATTGCAGATACAATTTATTTTACAAAAGTGGCAGTAAAGGATACAAGGGTTAAATTTGCAGTCCAGTAAAGACGTATGCATACGTAATTTTTCTCACACTGGTATTTCATTAATTTTGCCGGGCTACTTACATCATAAAAGTTACATATCCTAGTTTTTTCTCTCATGTCAGGTAACTTTTTTTTTTAGAATTATTTCATGCTCTAATAGGCAAAAGAATTACAGTTAAATGTCAAGTTAAAAAAATCTGTTGAAATAACATATTTTCATTTTTACTTGTAATATGTGGAAAGGCTTAAGCATGTTTTCTAAGTATTGATAAATTACAAACTACTAACAGGTTGTACTACTGTACAAAGAAATATATTCTCCTGTGCAGAAAAAACATTAAATGTCTCGGTATTTTGCTTTTATTGTTCTTGTTTCTGTAGACATAAAAGCAATGTATTCTTCCTAATTGTAATTTAGTAATCCATGGACATAGATTGCAAAGTGCTAACATCCTATGCTGGCTGTACATATCCACACCTGAGGGTAATGCAAAGGCAGCAATTCAAAGATACTTCATATGCAAATGTTGTTTGGATTTTATCTGCTGAGTGATGGCTGGGAAGTTGTGCTTTTTCTTAATATCAGTCATTTTACAATGAATGTACATGAGTATGAATAAGCACCACAATCATAATTACAAATCATTTGAGGAATTATTTTGCTAATGTCTGTAATTATGTGGCATTTTTGTTCCTACATCAAAGTGTCGTAGTAATGCATGTAGTAATAAATAAAAAGAAATCACTTTATGTTTCTGCGGTAATAGTACCATTGTGGTAGAGTTGCGTTTCTGTGGATGTTAATGTTAAATATTTCAACAATTTACATTTACATGTTTTTTACAATTCGCGGTGCTCACCAGAAATCAATGGAAGAAGAAAAGAAGGAACATGTTGAGAAAGCTGGGGATTTACTGAAATGGGTATCAAACCTCAGCAAGACACTCAGCAAAGAAGAAGGAGAAAAGGCTGAAAAGACAGATTTGCCTAAGCAGCAGGTACACAGATGTCTCCTGGTAAAATACCACGCCATCTTCTTAGTTTTCTGTGTTGATTAAAATGACAAAGTATTCCATAAATACTTTTTCTCTCCTACTCACCATCCACATTTTACTGAAGATGCAATTTCACATTTGGTTGTGAGTGCAGAGTTGGGTGTATGAACATCAATGTTTAGGGACACAAACATGTTACTCGGGAAGAAGTGCAAGCTGCTTTTTACAGGCCTGGCATGGGACGTGTTCTGACACTGCGAAATGTCAGTTTAGAGAAACCAGACCCTGCACACCATAACTCGGCCTTTGCAGAGGAACAGTGCACCCTGGCAGGACAGCACTTTGTAGGTCTGGCCCCTTGTCCTGAAATAGTTCAGTGAGTAGGTCTGGTACCTTCTGCCTTGGTACCAGGAAGGAGAAGGACCTGAGGGTCAGGTTTCTTTTTACTTGCTTTTAAGGCGTTATTCTGAGGGAATACAGCAGGTGTTGACTCAGCCCTCTTTATTATCACACACCAGTCCACAGGCTGCTCAAGTATTTACCAAGCACATTATCATTGTGTAGAGTGGTAACTCTGACCGTAGATCTCCATCTGTGAAGTTTCCTATCATTTCTGACAGCTCCCCTGCTAGGCTTGTCCCACAAAATAGCTTAGTGACACCTACAAAGATCTTAGTAGGTCAAGAATGCTGCATACTGAGCAGCAGATGGATGGAGCGATGTCTTTTCCACATCCCTTAGTACATGACTGGATGTTTGGTCATGCAAACATGATTTTGGCCCTCTTGGCAACCTGTTCCTGACTTTTTGTTTTGGCCATGCATGCTGGAGCCGATTAGAGTCACTGGAGCAACATGTGTGTAAATCAAGCTTGCTGTTGGGCAAATCCGTGGTCCTGCAGTCCTCATGGCCACCGGTTCCAGCGCACGGCTTGTTCATAGAGGGCCAGCGTTAGTTCTGGTACCGAGTTTGTCCCTGTGCCTGTAGGAGGAAGTAAGTTTGTATTGATTTGAGGATATTGATTGGAAAATCACTAATAGTTAGGATCGGGATTTGCAGAAGCATCCAACACTGGTCTTTTTCTGCCCTTGTTAATGACAACAGTGCAAACCTTTGTCAGCACTGGGCCAGCACTCAACTCCTTACAGCATCTCAGCTTACTACAGCAACTGTGGGTGGCATCTTCCCCATGCAGCCTGAGCCCTCAGCAAGTAACCTGTGAGTTAGCTGCCTTGGCTTCCTCTGGCCTGTGGGAGCTGTGTGTTTGCTGAGGGTGTATCCTTCCCTTGTGAAACGTCCCGGTGAGGTAATGACACCCTCCAGGGGCGCCTGGTTTTGTGTCACCAGTGACTAGCACAGGTGCCTTGACAAGTTTTGTTGAAACATGTAGACTAGTGATTTGATAGCTAACTTTAGCTGAAATACATTTCATAGAGAGGTTTGGGGTTGCTGTGGGGTGTAGCTCCACAGGGTGGAGAAGCTGGTGCCAGTAGTGATGGGGCACACACAGCAGCCACGGCGATGCCAGTTCCATGAGCAAAGGGTAGCTCGTGATCCCACGTGCTACCTCAGCATGTTCACTTTGCCGTCTTGTGTAGTGCGTATAGTGCTTGCTCGCTCAGCTTCTGTCCAAGCAGCACAAGTAATGGAATTGTGGCTTGCTGGCAGTGATTGCAAAGGGAGACTGTTCAGGACTGTGTTCAGGCCCTTTGACATGATGCACACAGGGACAGAATTGGTTATGTCCAGACCTAGGTGATGCAGTGGCCAAGCACCTTGCTACAGTTCTCAGCATCGACATTGAATGTATCTTGGGCTTGCTAATGAAGTCCTAAGATTCCTCTTTGATACTTGAGCGCTTTTCTTTGAAGAGACTGCTGGCAGTTTCTCAGAAAAGTTAAACGATTCAATACTTGTAGATTCCTCTGCTAGAACAGAGATGACATCTCTGCTAGTGGAGATGACACAGAAATGATAGCAGGGAGAATATTAATACACAATTCGGTTTTTCCAAGTGTCTGATGTTGCATTGGTCTCCGTCATTGAATTTCGTGAAGGTCTGTGACCTTCTGGTCTGGTCTTTTGGTTTTTTTTTTTTTGATATAAAATGTTTCTGTCTTTTGTCTTGGTGAGGAACTAACTTGAACATGAGCATTGTACACATATCTTTATAAAGCTTCTTTAAACTGTGCAGTATAGTAACTATAGTAAGTGAGTAGAAGGCACAGAACAATGACTTATCCATATATAAATGATACAATTCAATACTAAATGATACTGGTCTAAGAACAGACAACATTTAAAGAAAAAATCAAGTTCTTATACTATTGAGTTTAGTCCCAGATAGAAATACTGTGGTTTTAGTTTTTCTTTTATATGTGCACAGAGTTAAATCTTGAACACGGTTTGTTTGTTTTTCAGATTACCCTGGATGAAATGTCAACCAAGAAAGAACAAATAGCTGAAGCTCTGCAGACTATTCAGTCATTTTTAGCTAAGCACAGTGACAAGTATGCCATCTTTTGTTTTTGAAATAATGTAAATTAATTGAATCAGTACCTACTGTTTGCTTAAAAATAAATCGTATTCCCATCTTATAGTTCCAGTTACATTTCACCTACAAATGTCAGTTTTTTTCTTTAATTTTATAATTTTGTCTTCCCATTTGGGGAAACTTGATGCAGTTTTGTTTATTTCAAGACTTTGCCGAGGTTCATATACCTCTGATCAGCTTAAAAAACGTTAGATAGTAATTTTCATTCAAAGTCAAAATAATTAACAAATCAGTAGTAAATTAGTACTTGAACTGTATGTCACGAGCTTGTTTCATTTGTGTCTCAAATCAGACTGTTTAAGATACTGAATTGCTGAGTATCTCATGACTCCTTGCTAGCTATGTTTACCCGTCTTGACTGGTAGTCAGTAGGCAAAGGCACATGCAAATGTTAAATGTTAAATGCTTTAGTGATAATTCTGCATAAATTCTAGATTAACGTAGCTTCTTTTTCTGAATGACTACAAGCAGATTGTAGCTTTCTCAGACATCCTTGTGATTAGGCTATATTTTTTCAGACTACTTCTACCAGTTTCCTGTCCCCTACACTTTTTCAAGTAAAGATATGCAAATCACTCCATGCAGGTTACAAATTACTCAGAGATTTCCTTCCTCTTTTTTTTTTTTTTTTTTTTTTTTTTTTCTTAATAGAATGACAGATGAAGAGAGAAATGAAATGGAAAAGCAAGTCAGATCCCTCCAGGAGAGCTACAGCTTGTTATCCAATGAAGCTTTGAAGCAGCTGCAGGAAGCACAGTATCTGGATGATGAAAAGATGGAAGAAAAGGTAACAGGATTGAAAGTTACATTTCAGTCTCTTTTGAGATTTACTGCATGGTTTTGGAACTGCACATGATCAGTGAAAGAAGCAGCTGCAATTAACAGTGTGTGAAGAAACTTGAGATTTAATTGACTGAAGGTTTGGTGTATTTGCTATGGGATACTGTGTGTGACCTTACCTGTGCATATGAACATTCTGCTCGTCAGATTTTTTTGTAAAGAGTCTTAATAATGTGTGCCTTGCATGAAGAAAGATAAACAAATCATTCATCTCTTAACTCTTCTCTTAAAAGCCATTCTTTGACTGCTAGATAAGTCTGTGTTTCTGCTGCAAAAATGACACCATAAAATAACATGTTAATCTCTCCCATATATCACTCAGAAATGTCCTAGAAGAGATCTACTTTCAGTTTTTCTTAAAATTTGTCTGGATATGAAAACGGGAGCACATAACGTGATTATCTCTGAGACACTACAAATACATTTGTTAATGGATCTTAAATATGGAATTCTCAAAAATTATGTTGCAAATCAGTGTTCTCATATACACATAGAGGCAGTATAATTCGTTCAAATAATGTTGCCAAACTGACTTCATGCTTTCCATGCAAACTAAATGCAGTATTTGGTGCTAGAGTATATGTTTCCACATTGAGTGTATATACAGAAGTGCTGTATGCTGTAAACATGAATAGCATGGTGGTTTTGAATCACATACTGTTGCCGAATATTCTAACCTTTCACAGACATTTCAAGCATGAAAATTTGCCTTTCAGGTATATGTTCTATTTGCTCACTCTGCAATCATTTCTTCTATTGTCTTTCACTAACCCTATTTATGTGTGCAAAGCATAGGTTTTCAATTCACAGATGCATGTTGATTTTAAATCTTTTATCACATCGTGTGCTGTTGAATGACTGACATAGATCACTTGCGCATTTGAGCTGCTAACATTCACAGCATTCCTCCAGGCCTGGTAAGTACATCTTTTTATGCTTATCACGCATTCAAAATCAAAAGAAAATTTAAAATACGCCATCTGAAAATAGTGATAGCTTTTCTTTTATATTCCTTTCTAGGTGAATAAAGTCATTGCTGGTGCCATTGACCAAACGACTGGAGAAGTCCTTTCAGTCTTTCAGTCTATTTTAAAAGGTTTTATTGACTATGACACTGGCATTAGGTTGCTTGAGAATCAGCTGGTTCTTTCTGGAATAATTTCTCCAGAATTGGGAGTATGTTATGATTTGGAAGAAGCTAAAGCTCATGCCTTAATTGATGAGCAGACTCTGTTGCAGTTGCAGGAATTAAGTAATGCAAAGAAGCTTTTTTCAGACTCATCATTATCAAATCTTCCAGTTGTATCAGCTTTAGAACAAGGTCTAATTTCAGAACCTTTGGCTATTAAAATTCTTGAGAATCAGCTTTCAAGTGGGCACTTGATTTTGCCATCTACTGGAGAAAACCTGACTTTACAGAATGCTTTCCAAAGAAACCTGGTTTCTCCAGTGTTATATGCAAAGCTTCTGGAGAGACAAGACACATGTAAAGATCTCATAGACCCCAACTGTGCTGAGAAGATTTCCCTTGAACAGATGATTCGTAGAACCATAATACATGAAAAAACAGGGTTGAGACTCCTACCTGTGAAACCACAAGAAAAAGGTAGAATCACATTCAAATGTGGAAGGAAGATAACTATCTTGAGGGCAGCCCATGAAGGACTCATTGATCGGGAAACAATGTTCAGGCTGCTGGGTGCTCAGTTAATGTCTGGAGGTATAATTGACCCTGACACGGGGAAGCGAATGTCTGTGGAAGAGGCCATGAGACAAGGTATGATAGATCAGGACACTGCTTGTGGGATCCTCACGCATCAGGTTCAGACTGGTGGAATCCTTTGTCCAAATTCAGGACAACGCTTGACTGTCGATGAGGCTGTACAATGCAACTTAATATCGTCTACCAGTGCACTGCTGGTATTAGAAGCACAGAGAGGCTTTGTTGGACTGATTTGGCCTCACACTGGTGAAATATTCCCCATAGCAACTTCTTTGCACCAAGAAATGATAACAAACGAGCTGGCATTCAAAATACTAAATGGGAGACAGAAAATAGCTGGACTTTACATTCCAGAAACTTGTGAAATAGTCAGTCTAGATGAGGCTGCACAATCAGGGATAATAGACATCAATACTGTATCTATTTTGACCAATGTGACTTTGCCAGATAAAATGCCCCATGTAGAAGAATTAGAGTCCCCTTGTAAAAATGCTGCAAAATGGTTATCGACATATGAATTCCTGCCATCTGTATTTCATGACTGTGAGGAGGAACATGAAGATGCTGGCGCAGAAGAACCTGTATGTCATAATTTAGATCAGGCGAAGAAATTATTCATATCTTATCTGATGATAAATAGTTACATGGATGCAAACACTGGAGGAAGACTTTTATTATGTGATGGGCAACTGCAAGAAGCCATCAATATGTTGCTGGAAGGTGGTGGTGCTGCGTACAATGCTGATGTGTCAGAAATGGAGTTTAATAACAAATACATAAGCCCAAAAGGAATTAACCTCAACTCAACTGACAGTGTCCACTTTAATAATGTCACAGGCAGTGCTCAGGGTGATCTTTCAGGTGCTAAGAATATTTCTAATAACAGGGAATTAAATGAGTTTGAAGATTTTGAGGATTATATATCTTCACAGGGAGAAGATCTCCATGCGTGTAGACCAGATGTTTGCAATGCTGTTGATACTGAGCAATCAGAATATACACAGGAAATGTCAACTAACCCTGCAGAACTTAGAAATGTAGTAAGTAGCACTCAAAATTCCGTGAACAGAAATGCACTCAGAGGTCTTCTGGAGGTTTCTGAGTGGACAGAACTGTGTAAGCACAATGATCAGAAGGCAAGTTCAGGAAACATTGAAGGATATATTCCAAATTACTCAAATCCAAATCATATTTCAGAAACAGAGAAAGAGATTTATATGGCAGACAGCCTGGGTAATGAAAACAGGAATGATGAAACCTTAGAAAATTCCTTGAGTGTGAATGGCTTGTCCGATAATGAAACCTGGAGAGAGCTGAAAAGGTGCACAGAATATGGGCCTCATGAATTGCAAGCTGACAATAGCAGAGTGGTACTGGACAGTGGCAAGAAAGATGATTTTCAGAGAAGTCTTGGGTTTTCCATCAGTGCAGATACTGAATGCAGACTTGCAGAAGAATTGGTTAGTCAGTGTGGTGACACACTACAGTTTGAGGATAATGGATATAGTGACCAACCTCTACAGGACTACGCTGAAGTACATAACAGGCCATCCCTAGAGGATTATTTTTATATGCATGGCAGGCTATCCTTTGAGGATTATACTGATTTGCAGAGTAAGCTGTGTCTGGAAGACAGTGGAGACATGCATTGCAGGCCTTCCTTGGGTAGCAGTCCTGTTACACATGATGGGCTGCCTGTGGGGGACACTAACAGCACAGCACAAAGGCTAGCAGTAGAAGAAAGCAATCTTACATTTGACAAGTTACTGCTGTGTGACAGTAGCTCTGACTCGTCAGTAGAAGGGAGCGATGGCATCCCACAGTTTGAAAGTAACTGCTTGCAGCACAAATGTGGTGAGGTAGCCTCTGAAGATGATACCTCTCAGTTTGATGATGATGATGATGACGCCTATGAAACCCCACAGGTTGATGATGATGATGATAGTGATGTCTATGATACTCCACAAATTGATGACGATGATTCCTATGAAAGTCCTCAAGGTGATGATGGTTTTGATACCTTGCAGTTGGGGGATAATGATACATCAGAGCCAGAATTGTCTGGAACATCAGTCTCATTAGGTTTTCTAGAGGGGAGGGGTGGTCTAATAACCCTGAGAGAAGAAACCAGCTCTTTTCAAGAACTTGCAACTAGTGTTGGAGAGAGTGTCGGTGTCAACCTGACAGGTCTATCTGAGAGCTTAAATACAGCTTCTGCAAGTGCCAAAACTATGGGGAGAATACCTGAGGAGGAAAGGGAAAGAACAGGGAGCTTTGGAGAGAAGGAGCAAAGATTACCAGTTACTCTGGGGAGTGAAGGAAGAAAGGAGGGAAGCCTTAGTTCTTTACAGAAAACGTATGAAGCAGAAGTACGAGAGAGAAAAAAGGAAGATGAAATGAAAGCAGAAAGTGACTCCTATGATGATGAATCTGAAGGAACACAGGAGGAGGAAGATTATGAGGAGGATTATGATAGTTATGATGACTCTGACACTGATTCTAACAGTGATGAAGAAATGGATATTTTTTACTCCCACCATCAATGTATAAACAAAGGTGACCAGCTCTCAATTTCCTTAGGAGGCATAGAAAATAGTGATGAAAATAATCAGAATATTGATGACCATTGCTATTCTGTAAGTCACAAGAGAGGATATACTTTGCACTTCCAGACTAACCATGAAAATGGAAAACTATCATCAGCAATATGTGAATCTGCATCAGATGTTTCCCAAGAAAGATGTGTTAGTCTTACGTCTACAAGTGAAGAAGACAGACAGCAGCAAACAGAAGATGAATTTGGGACTTGTGTCAAAAGCACACACGTTTCACAAGATACTCCCCAGCCTATTCGATTTGAAAATACCTTTGACACTAAATGGACATCCTGTAAGAGTGAAGAAAGTAACAAAACACAGCTTAAAGTTCAAAATTCTCAGCCTCTTCATGATATTGTGACATCTGATGTTGGTGTAACAGCCTTTCCGAGTACAAAGCAAGCTACTGATGATGATGAGAGCACTCAAACAGATTTGCTTCTCTCAGAATGCTTTATTCATAGCGTGAATAAAAATAATAGTACCATGCCAATGTTACGTTCAAATAATGGGGAAAGACAGAGAGAAGCAGTATTTGCAGAGGAAAAAGTATTAAATGATAAGGCTGATATGGAACAACTAAAGGAAAGTGCATCCCAAATGGAGAATACATTCCTTGTGGATATGCCTTATGTGGGTGATGGTGATGGTTTACTTAGTGACCAAGTACATCCAGTTACCAGTACAAAGCATGGTGAGATAAGAAGAGGTTTTGAAATTCTTACAGAAAACAAAAATAGAGTAAATATTATGGAAGAATGTGGTATCATGAGGCTAAGTAAAAGTCCCATTCAGATGGAAAGCCTTGGGGAAATATTTGATGCATCAGGAATTAAAGCTGATAGAGAAGCTCCTGTTTCAAATAAAGAACAAGTAAATGTTGATCAAGCTGTGCTTGACATTGGAGGTGATGCAGAATCAGAAGAATTTAAGAGAGATTTTAATATTTCTGCTTCTTTAAAACAACATACAACAGATTTAAAAGAAGGCAGCCATTCAGAATTGGATAAAACTGGATCCTGTTGCTTTGAGGACAAGGAAAGAGGGGAAAAGGATATGCAGAATGAAAAGGATTTTCTGCTAAATACAGAAGAAATTTATTCAGGTGAATTTAACACTTACTCTTTTCCCCCAGCTGATACAGAGGAATCAAGGGAAATTAGCATAACTAAAGAAACAGAAAGAGTTGTCTGTCAAAATACTTACAGTGCTCTTAAAGACTTTTCAGAAAACAAGAGCAACAATGACAGTGAATTTTCCCCGATAAAAGAAGATGCTTTAGGAAGCATTGAGAATGCCAAAGAATCAGGAGATGGGAGTGAAGTGCTACCTTCTGGGGATCAGACCCATACCACTGATCTTTCTTCTGCAATTATGAGCAGCATAGGAGCTGGCTTGAATTGTGGTGCCCAGAAAGAACATGAGATTCTGAAAAGTACAAAGGGAGAAAATTTCATGGCCAGTGAGACTTCATCCCTTGGCAACGGTTTCAAAAAAGAAGTGTCCATGGAATCATTACAAAAGGCAACGGGACCCTGCAAAGATTTTCAAGTAAAGGAAGATATTTCACAATCACCAGAAATGTCTGACACACTAATGGAAGATGTAAAGAATATATTACGAAGGAAATTGAAAATGGGACATGTTTACCCCAAGCAGGAGGGTGAACCCCTAAGTTACTCCGATACCAAAATTTTAGTGCAAAATTTATTTACAATGGTTAGAAGCACCCAGATTGGGAGTGACATGTCCAGTGGGTCAAATCTCAAGCAAATAAGCAATACTGTTGGAACTGCATTAATGTTTACCCCACCACATGCAGAGCCAAAGGACAGTGATGCTCTTCCGTTGCTTTGGCCTGATTGCAGAAGTCCTGATCTTCTTCGTGATATCTTGAAGCAAGAATCCTGCAAGCAAAAGATGGGTGATCCAGATGAAAGGAAGAGTGAAACAGATGTGAAAGCTTCTCTTCCACAACTTATTACTTCTGAACTTCTGGAGATTTTTCAGATCTCACCTGGAGATGAAAGTACAAGCAACTTAGAGGAGTTGATAAGTGGTTTGCTTACGAGCTCACAGGTTGCTGGTATCACCACAGAACGTGAGGGTAAAGGCAAAGTAGATGGGCTTTGTACTCTTTTCTCAACAGAACAATCCGAGTTTGGATCAGAAATTGCTAAAGAGAAAGCATTGGCAGATGACGCAGCCGTTGCTTGGAGAAGTGACCAGGAGCATGGGAAGACAGACAGCCTGTCCAAAGGCTTTACTGAGCCTGCTTTGAAAACAAAAGAAGCAGTCCTGGAAGACACCCCCACTAGCACGGTAAGTAACAACAGCTGATATGTGCTGTGTGTCCTGTGTTAAAGGAATTTCATGAATCCTTCCAAGTGCTGGAGAGAATAATCAAACTGAAAAAATGGTTGAAAAATTTCGTGATAGATTTAAAATAAAAAATAATTAAAAATAATTAAACCAAGGACTTTTACTGCTTATTTTTAAGTCTGTCAGAATAGAAAACTTTTTCTCATTGTTAAAACTCATTTTCAGGTTGATGGAATACAGACGTGTTTAAAGTTAACAGAGAAAATGCGAGGACATTTGGTAGTGCTTCAAAATATGAAAAGCCACCTAGATAACCAGCAGCCTATTAGTAACAACCTGGAAATACTAAAAGATGAACTAGAACAGCTAGAGGTAAGTAAAGTGTTCTTTATGCTTGTACTTAGTGATGGGTGCTAGGAGAAGCCCTTAGATTAAAAAAAAAGAGATATTTCAAATATAGTTTCAGTATAGTAATTCAGATTTAAATGTCTTTCTTGCTTAGTAACTTAATGCATTTTTTGTATGTTCTCTTTACAGTCATTTGAATCGGGACTGGCTACCTTTGCAATTATCCTAAAAAAGGACATGAAGTTGACAGAAGAATTTCTAAAGTTTTGTAACAGGGATATTCCTGAAGAGAAACTGAAAGAGCTAAAGACAAGCTATGACTATTTGCAGGAAGCATTTTTGGTGGTCTGCGATACATCTTCAAAACGGGCAAAACAAATAGTCTGTGCCGTTGACTTGGAGATGGTAGGTTTTTATCAGTGTACGTTTTTATCTTAGTTTTCTTCAAGGTAATTTGGCTAAAAAGAAGGAATTTGGTTTTGCTTTATTTTGTTTTATCTTAATATAAAAATATATGTATGATTCTGTTTAATATGATAGAAAATGTGACTAGACTCCAGGGACATAAATAAATATACAACTTCCTTTTCTAGTCTAAGCTTGCAGTATTACACCAGCAACTTTTAAGCAAACTGCAGAGGTTTTCGGACTGGATAACAGAAAATGGTGAAATCATGAGTGACTTCACAGTGAATACTAACGATATAGAAGAGATGAAGAAAAGTTTACAGCTATTTAAAGTAAGTAACCTTTATGGCACGTGTCGGTCCTGCTGACCAATGTTGCTACTTATTATGAATTATTAGTTAGGTCTTATATACCTGTGCATTACTGTGTATCAGTTAAATAGACGGCTAGAACTAATTACCTAAGACGACAACTACTTGATAATCCACTAATAAAATCTTGCTGGTTTGCTTTTTCTCTTGAAAAAAACTTTGAGAGAGTTTGGCTTACTGAGAAAGCTATTGGTTCTGCCTACGTTTATTGCAATAAATATGACCCTTTTTGGAAATGTAATTTATAATACAAATATTTCAGTGATTAACATTGGATCTTTATGTTAAAGGTCCAGAATCTTTACTGAAGTTTAATTACCTTCCAAATCAATTACGTATGAGAACAGACAATGGGGAAAGATAAAAAAACCTCTTAGTTACACGCTCCATTAAATGAGTCATGAAAAACAAATCAGATCAAATTTTTAGTAAAGTTCATACACTTCAGTATGTACGAACAATAAAAATAACGCTATTTTACTGGGCTTTAATAGGGTTCCAGTGTGCATGGTAATGTCAAAAGGGCTGCACATTGTGTAACTATGGGCAGAATTTGTCACGCTGCTGGAAATGAAGCTTCTCACTGTGGAGTTAAGAACAGGAATGCTTTCAAGTAAATGTTTTAACATTTCTGGGTCTTCAAACCTAGAACCTGGAAATGTTAAATCTAACCTGTCGTAAATTTTCCAGAGTTGAAGGTCAGCCAGTTCTCAGACATCCATGAGAAAGCAGACAGAGATGTGTGAGGGCATCTTATTTATTATTTGGACATGGACTGTCCCAGAGGCAAACCACGCACAAATTCAAACGCTGTATCTGAATGTGTCAGAATGATTCTGACGCAGAGTTTTGATCTACTGTGGCTAAACTGTCTCCCAAAAGCATTTTGGAACAGGAGCTAAGAGCAGAGGGTGGAGATACTTGTGTTTTATTTGTACTGAATTTGTCTGCATTGCTAGTCATTTCCTTCTTTTCATTTACAGAACAGTGCTGCAGAGCTTGGCTGTAAAAAAACTGAACTGGAGTCCACTGCGTTCGATGTTCAGTTCTTCATTTCTGAACATGCCCAAGATCTTTCTCCTAATCAGAGCAAACAGTTGCTCAGGCTCTTAAATACCACCCAGAAATCTTTTCAGGAAGTGCAGGAAACAATAACATCTCAAGTGGAAAGTTTAGAGACTCAGTTACAGGCAGCGCAAGAGCTGGGTGATCAGAAGGTTTGCCTTTCTGTGTAAATGTGTGCTGAGTGGTTTTGTGTATGGATGAGGAATTTTAATGACACCATGCAGTATTAAGTGTATTCCGATCTTCTCAGTTTTCACTGCAGATACGTTCATAGTTCTACAAAGATGCTATTGATCAAGTTTGGTGAACTGTCATTTTTATCTTTCCTTGGTACAGTCACAGAAACAGAATGTTAGATTATGGGCGTTTGAGGCGTTAGGATCTGTACAGCCTGAGGTGACCAGGTCTGCTCTTTCTAGCAATGAGAGAATTTACTTGAGGTTTCTCACAGGTTTTGTTTCTTTAGCAGCTATGTCAGTAATTAAATTAAGCAGCTAACTCTTCTGGCTGCAGCTGTATTGACCAATGAATTTACTATCGCACCATTGCTCATCACTTCTATCCTGCTGAAGACTTTCTTTTCCTCTGATTTGCCAGGTCATCTGCTTATGTAATTATTTTTTTCTAGGTCTTCACAGTCAAAGAATCAGATTTGTTTAAATCCTCGCTATCATGACTTGTTTTGACTGAGACAGATTAGAGGGACAAACATATGAGTAAATCAGCTAAGATATTTGCAGTTCTAGGCATGGGCACAGGGAAAGCTATGAGTCAAGTTGGGACACTTACCTCTTCAGCTGGCATGGCTGCAGTTGGCAAGCACAGGCAGCCTGTGCAGAGTCCCAGGAGGCTGATAAGATGCTGCCGTGTAACTGCATCTCCTCTTCTCTCATAGATGCACTGTTAAGACTCAGAATCACCACCTCAGCCCCCAGCTTTATGCATAGTGAAAGGTGTTTTGGCATTCGGAAGACTTTGTATTGTTTTACCATCTTAAGAACATTTGTTTCCCCCATACTTTGTGAAAGAAACGTAGAACTGAGTAAAGGAAAGACACAGATAACTTTTCCGTGACTTAGTAACAATAATGAGCTTGCATGTTTTGTTCTTTTCTACTGCTTAAAAAGTCAACATTTTCTATTCAGGTAACATTATGCATATCAACAAGAGCTAACTCACAACTAACCTCTGTTTTGATATCCTTTTTTCAGAGTTAAGTGTTTATCACAGGTTTCAAGCAGTTAAGAGACTGGATTTTCACTCCTGTCGTTGGGGGATTTCATCTTTCACATATGTGCATGGCCAGACCTCTATCGGGCAATTCCATCAAACATGGTCTCTTTTACTTCCGCATATTTGAGGTTTATCCATAACTTCTGTATATTCATCTTGCTCTTCGTACCACTGCTATCATGTTTACAGCATACTTCTAAAATGATTGCTTTGCAATATTGGTGTTCAAAGGTATTTCCTATTAGAGTGTCTGTTAGTTCGTGAAGTGAGGATGTTTTTGGTTTATTGTTGGGTTGTATTTGGCTCTAATACAGGATGTGGCTGAACGGCAGCAGGAATGCAAAGAGAAACTGCAGGAAATCTGTGATTTGCTGACACAGACTGAAAATCGACTCATCGGACAGCAAGAATCTCTTGTTATTGGAGACAGCAAGGCTGAGCTAGAACAATATCAGACCAAACAGGAGGTATGCACAATTCTAGTCAGCTAAGTTGAAGAAGTCTGAGTGCACAGGAGAGTGACTGGACTTAACAAGACTGTCATGTGAGAGGAGAGTAAACTAGATTTGTTTGACCTACCAAAAGTAAAAGCTTAATGGCCTGCATTTAAACTGCTGCCCATGAATACAAGCCACAGTGTGCCAGTGGGAGGAAAGAGCTTTCAGACTTGGAGACACTAAATTGGGGAGTATGCACTAGGCATTTCACTCTTGGAGCAGGCATGAAATTTGTTGTATATTGTTGGATGTGATAAAATCAGGTTTGTTGATTACGCTAAAATAATTTAACCAGCTTTTTAACTGGTATCAGGGAGTGCTTATTCCTGTTCACAGTATTTTGAAGAATTTTGTTGCAAGACTTTCTTTTGCCTGAGGCTTTCCATTGCCTTACTCTTGGTTTGGTTTGAGTTGTTTTTTTCTGATGGTGCTTGCAATCTCCTTGGTGTCTTCATGTAACAGAGCCCTTTCAGCTTGCTTGCTTTCCTACTGAGACCTTGCTTGTCAGCTGTATCCTGTCATCTGCAAGCTTTTATTCTGTCCTAACTGATACTGATTAAGTTTATGATAGTTAAAGATCTGAAGGACTTACTACTCTTCTTTTTCCTCCGTCACCTTGTAGTATTTTCCAGATCAGGTTTAGTAATCTATACAGACAGAAATTTCCTTAATCATCATGGCTTGCTTTACTTATCTTCCAAGTAACACATGTAGTTTGTCGAAGTTCTCCTTATAGTCAGTGGAAAGATACAGGCACCCCTGTGGTACTTCTTAATATCACTTACTTGTCGTAAGATTTTATGCCCTAAATGGGGTGCCCATGAGAGTGAACTGATGCGACATGTGCTTCGTTTGTTTTGCCATCAGCAGTTTGTGACTACCTGGCAGACAAGTTGTTATTTGCTGACTGGTTTCTTCTAGACACCATTGTAGAAGCGTGTTTCAGGAGGGGAACAGGGGCTTAAAAAAGGTCGTTTATTGATCAAGTCAGGGCTTTCATCCTCAGTGAGCTGTTTGAAACGGAGCACAGAGATCTTTGTCAAAGAAGGAGAATCCTGTCTTAATATAGTATTCCCAGGAGAATCTTTGTAATGTATTTGCTGAAGTGTTAAAATGAGCTACAGTTTTAGCTGCCAAACTGTATTCTATAATTGCTGCAAAATCTGTAGTCTAAAATGAGAATGGAGTGTTTTGTCTTGCAGCTTCAAGAGTGTTACACTGTGTGTAAAGAAAAAAATTTTTGTTATTTCAGTAACTGGGTGAATGTATTCTACAGCATAATTTTGTTATAATTAAAGCTCCCTTCAGATAACAGGGAGGCAGATTTTTTTATCTTACTCTATTACAGGACTAGGCAAACTGCTTTGGATAAATGAAAACTAAACATGTGTCCTCTATGAAATTTAATGGACTTAAACATTCTTTGGAGATTAAAATTCTATGATCTATTACAACTAAAGAAAAATACTCTTACGGCATTTCTGGCCTGAACAAAACCAAATAATATGGGAAAACTTCAACCTGGGAAAGATGGCCACAAGTTTCTGACTTTTATTCAGTCCCTTTCTTTTCCACAGCTTTCTATTAGGATAGTAATGGACAGAATTTGTCAGGAGACTTACCTTGCTAACTACAGTGTAGCAGATATACTTTAGCTCTTGATATCTAAAAAATAACATATATTTTCTTCTTTGTACATGGAAATACAATATTTGAGCTACTAAACAAAGGGGGGAAGTGGCCTCAGTCTGGATATGAGTGTAAGCCAACAGACTGCAATTAAAAAAAACAACCACCCAACAAAAACCAGATGGAGCTGCAGCAACATTGTCAGATGTTGAATTAATTTTATTTTATTTTTTTTAATAATCCTTTCCACAATTCAATAATGTATCATGTACTCTCCCAAGTATGCACCAGTATGGTGCTTGCCTTTGGCACAGAGATAGTTCCAGTGAAGTTAATTGAACAGATCTGGTGAATAATGTACTGACTCCTATTTGCTTTCTTTTTTCTCAAAAGGAGATACAAAAAGACATGAGAATGAGTGCCCAGACACTGGCAGAGATTGTGAAAAATACTGAAACCTTCTTGAAAGAGAATGGAGAAAAGTTGTCACAAGAAGACAAGACTATTCTTGAACAGAAACTGAATGAAGCTAAGACAAAGTGTTTGCTCCTTAGCCAGAAGGCAGAAGAGTCTAAAAAAGAACTGGATAAAGCTATGACAACAGCAATTAAGCAGGAAACAGAAAAGGTTTTTAGGCAACCATTTCATACCTTTATACAAACTTACTACGTATCTTACAGGATTAGTCCGTAGAGAGACTAAAATATTATTTCATTTGGGTGACTAATAAACTGTCTGCTGGTTTATTTTCTTTATAAAATAAAGAGCAATGTATATATATAAAGCAAAAGTTTTGTTTAATGTTAATGTATTTTAAATGGTCTGTTTGCATATGATATTTTTTAGAAGCTAAAGATTTCTACACTGAAACTGTAAAATTTCCATGTAGGTTGCAGCCATAGAACAGCTGGAAGAAAGTAAAAACACAATAGAAAATCTCTTGGATTGGTTATCAAATGTGGATAAAGAAGCAGAGCATGGCCGGAAATTTAAGCAGGCAATAGAACAGAATGGAACACACTTTGAGGAGGGAGATGTGAAGGCTTTGGAAGGAGAGGAGGATGATGTCAATGGTAATCTGTTGGAAATTCAGCAAGACATTGAAACTCAGGTGGATGGACTAGTAAAAAGCACAGAAGATAATCTGAACCAGCAGTATCAAAAAGTTAAGGTACTGTTACTGGGGTTATTCAATATTCAGTTGCTAAGCACATAGCTCCTCATTCAACGTGAGTGAATTCAATCTCATTCTTTCTGGCACAGACTTTGGAACAGGTACTAGGAAGTTAGTGATACACTGTGGTAGGAATTTCAGTAGGTTAAATGAATTGCAGATTTGTCACTTTTTCACTGTTGCTATGGTTGTTTCCTGCAAAATAAGTAAAAGGACATATTTTATAAGGTAAATGTTGAGAATACTGGTGGTAAGTCTATTATTCTTAAATTTTAGAGTGAGAAATTAATGCAGGTAAATGCAATGCAAAAAAGCAGCAACGTAAATTCATACCCTTTATGTTAGTTCTTCAAAAAATCCATGTAATAGCCGAATCATTCAACCCCCTGCAATTGCCTGTGAATGCTGATTACCAATATCTGCAAATAATAGTTTGCTGAAATTACAATCGTTATTGCTTATAACTTATTGGCAAAGCCCTGAAAGCTTCAGGAAGATGAGTTACCTAACAGCATTTTAAGCACAGCATTTTAAGAATAGACTTTCCAAGGAAGATAATTGGAAACATTTAAAATAGGAAGAGCTCAGTTCTGTGGCTTTTGTTGACTTACAGTTGAGCAACTAAGAACTTTTAGGTGTGGTTTGCCGGACATGTTGATGGAAATGGTTATGCTGATAGCTGATAATATTCCGGATTTCCTTTCTTATTTAAAAAAAAAAAACTAACTAAGAAAAAATGAAATAATTTGGTTTTGTGTACATAATGATTTTACTTCCACTTTTTTGATAGTTCTTTTCTGCACGTAATGCCTCCAGGGTATTTGCCCACTGTACTCAGCAAAGAAAAGCATGCCAGTCTATTTTACACAGCTATTTTACATGGGGATAGAGGACCTTCAAGAGTGGAGATTTTTTGAAAGAATGTATTTGAGATATGTTTTTTAATTGGCATACAGTTCTAGCTCCTATATCTTACTATTTCTTAGTGAGATTGAAACCATTTACATGCATAGAATGTGTCTTTATTTTTAATGTCAAAAGGACCTGTTTTATGACCAAGTATATTGGATAAGAATCACTGTTCTTGAAATTTAAAAATGAAATTAAAATATTGGAGAATAATAATATTTGTTCACTCAATCTAAGAAGAAAGTGTCGTCTTTTTAACGTTTGATGCTTTCACTCTTTTTGGTCTGTGTTTGAATTGCCTACAGTATATGTAACAGGAAATGGAACAGTTTTGATTTGAACAGTCATCTACCTTTGCTTTATTTGATAAATCCTATTTTGAGACAGGGTATTAGGAAAATTTTGATTACATTAAGCACACTACCGTAAATGTTAAGTAATAAGCAAATCATTTGTATTAGGAGAAAAGTGAAAGAGATGGACAATGTCTAGTTTTACTGTACAGAATTGTCTTTTACAGTGAAGTACAGGGAAAAGTGTGTGAGAGATACATATATCTATATATATAGAGAGATATATCTGTACATATCTCCTAGTGTTTCCGAATTCCAGTGATACATGAAGACTCCCATTTGGTCATGGTGTGTATATCTGGCAAAAATTACTACTGGATGTTCTGTAAAATTTTGAAACCGAACAGAAATATGATGACCAGGAGTCACACTTTCCCTTAAATTACGCTTGAAATGTTTTTTAATAACAAAGATGAAAATTAGAAAAGCTTTTTATAATTTTGATGGACTTTATTTTACTTGTCATTTTTAAGCAGAATTCAGCAGAGATTTCAGGACAGTAATAGTCTAATGGAACCATCCAAGAAGGTGCTGGTCATGATTTATTTTATTTTTTTCTTGTAGGCTCAACATGAGAAAATTATTTCACAGCAGCAGGCTGTCATAATAGCAACTCAGTCTGCTCAGGCGCTGCTTGAGAAACAAGGACACTACCTTTCTCCTGAAGAAAAAGACAAGATGCAAAGGAACATGAAAGATCTGAAGGCTCAGTACGAGACTGCTTTAGCTGAATCGGAACGGAAAATGAAATTGACTCGTTCTTTAAGAGAAGAACTTGAGAAATTTGATGCAGACTATGGCGAATTTGAAACTTGGCTGCAGCAGGCGGAACAAGAACTTGACAATTTGGAGGCAGGTGCTTCTGACTTCAGTGGTATTATGGTCAAACTGAAAAGGCAAAAGAGTTTTTCAGAAGATGTTATATCTCACAAAGGTGACTTACGGTATATTACGATTTCCGGACAAAGAGTTTTAGATGCTGCGAGGTCATGTAGCAAAAGAGATGGCGTGAAGGTTGACAAAGATGGTATCGATACTTCGCCTACGTATGCTGAAGTGCAAAATAAACTGGATAGAGCTTCAGACCGTTTCAAATCTCTCTATACTAAGGTAAGTTTTATTTTTACTGAGTAGGAAAGACTACTATAGTTGATTTGGCAGTTTGTGTAAAAAGGGGTTAGCTGATGAAACAAATTCTGTGGGAAGTTATAAATTCTTTTGTTTCTTAAAGTTAGATATCAGAATAAGATGCTTTTCTAGAAGATCAGCTTTTGTCAAGTGCCAGACTAAGGTCTGAATGAGTGAAATTTTCTACCTTGTGTTATAAGGGAGAAGTTAGACCAGATTTCTTCATTGTTCTTTCCAGCTTTAAACAGGCTCTTCAGGTTTATGGCATTACAGGATGCCTGAGTAAGGGTGGAAAGAAATTGTAATACTTTTAGATGGATAACATTTTTTATATTCCTTGCGATATTTCCCACAACCGCTTATTTTCTTGGCTTCCTACTCATACAGCGAGTATAGAAAGAGAGACTGTGCCAAGATTAACATTCAAAATTTCAGTTTGATTTGTATCCTGAAATAGTTTGTCCCAATGTGACCTTTATTGTCAGCACTAGCTGTGCAAGAATGTACTGTGAGGGTAGTGATTCTTTTACACTACTCTGCCAAATATTTTATCCTTAATCTGAGATTAGTCTCTAACTAATGGAAGCTAGCAGTGCAAAATCCTCCATGTACCTTAGAGAGGGAAGAGAATCCAGCTCTCTGTGCCAGGTTCACGTATGGAATCTGTCTGGTCTCACATGCTGACTCTCCAGCTGTTTTCAAAAAAACAACAAAGTGTTGTTCAATGTTGATAATATTCTGAAATTTGAAACTTTTGAGATAATTATTAATGGAACCATTTAAGAGTTATTGTCTGTATGCTTTGACTATGCCATTTCATAATTTTCTAAGATCATAGATTCAGACTCTTTAGTAGAGCTTCAGTGTCCACGATACACAGTGTTGGTCTGCAGCTGTTGCAGTCTTTGAGAATTTTCACCTCTTTAAGGGTTTTCTTGCTCAGAAACATAAATTCTGTAAAGTCATGGGTTTGATAGCTTGATTACCAAAACAATGTAAACTGTTGAACAATTTGTGAAGAAGGCTTTCCATTTGCAGAAGCTAATTTTGTTTTTCCTACGTCAATTATGTGAACTGTGAAACAGTTCCTTTATTGGATTAGTTAGAGTGTTAATGTAAAGATTTCATTGCAAAATTCTCAGAGAGCTTATTTTTATGCACATAAAAATCCTGTGCTAGCAACTTGATTTGTGGTCTCAGATTAGTCAACTTGCCAAATTCCATCCTTTCTATATATACATTAAGCACAGACATAATATTTATTTAAAATTATTTAAAATAAGTATTTGACCAGAAATATGCAAAGCAAAACCAACACAAGGTAGACTTTTCTTCTTAAATTGAATCTTGTTGAGAACTTGAAGGATGAACTTCTAAAAAGTGAGACCTTCCACAATTTGTGAGATCTTCCAAGTTGTACATGCGTTTCTAGTAACCTTTTTGCCTTTTGTAAAAGCTTCTTGCTTTTAATAAATATTTATATTGCTTTTATTTTGTGATATATATATATTTGCACACACAAATATAAGTTTATAGAATTATGTGTTGAAGGAATCTTAGAAGTTTTGAATTAAAATGTAAATGAGTGCATTCTATATTTGCCCACCAGATGGAGATCAAGTACCAAATGTAAATATTAAAATACCATGTATGGAAGATTCAGAATATAAATATTGAAACTAAGGGTTTAGAAATATTATGATTGATACAAGATTTTGCATGTGAAACCACCTCCAAAAAGACTGAAAGTGTTCCACTCATCTTTTTATGTGGTGAATCACTGTATGCGTTTTGGGGCATGCTAACATATAGGACTAATGGGGCCTTGATCAGATGATGTTCTTAAGCGACCAAAACAAAGCATGTGTGTCATACCGAGCCATATCACTTTCGATTCGCTATGCAGACAAAGCATTTACGAAAGCAAAACTCTGCTGTCTGTATTTTAAGGAACATATGTATATCTTCTGTTTGTTAAAAAAAATTCTAGTTTCCACTGGCTTCATTTTTGGTGTCAAAGTGCTGATAAAGAATCTCTACGTCAGTGGATCAAAAAGTCTTCCTAAAGCTTTTCCTATTCTAGTACAGTGGGTTAGATTCCAGTTTCCCACCTGCATCGGTGAATTGATCCTAAATCACACTTGAAGAGCACAAACTGGGAAGACCTGCTTGGCCCGTCCGTCTGTCGTGCCTTAGTTCAGAAATCAGTTAGAGTGATGACAGGAAAAAATCATGCAGTATTTCAGGGAGGAAAATATGACCTTGAAATTGGTATGAAATGCAGCACACAGTTTAACGCCTGGGTATTTGCTTGTTTGTTTTCTACTGTTTTAGTGTAGCATCCTTGGAAATAACCTTAAAGACTTGGTGGATAAATACCAGCATTATGAAGATGCCTCATCTGGACTTTTGTCAGGTCTTCAGGCCTCTGAAATAGCTGTGAGTAAACACCTATCAGAGCCGATTGCAGTGGATCCCAAAAATCTCCAAAGACAACTAGAAGAAACCAAGGTGAAAAGCTTTAAACAGCAGAAGTACTTTTGTTCTAAAAGGAACTGCTTTTTGTCTGAAGACCAGGATAATCTAACATAATCCAAGTGGCTGCAGGCCAAATTCTTGCATTGCATGTGGGCGTGCAACTTTTATAGTTCTCAAATTCAGCTGTCCAGAGTGTGCAGGGTGAAAAAAAAAGGGGACCAAGATGCCATTAGCAGTGGTGAAAACAAGATGTTTCATATCATTTAGCAAATGATTGGGTAAAATTGGGAAAGTTTTTCAACTAAGAAAGGGTTTAGTGATTACAGTTTGCTATCAGAGCAGGGCTTGGGTCTGAATTCCTGATAGAGAAGACCATTTGATGTTTGTTTTCTGTGACTCTTGCTTTTTTCTGTTCACATTTGTGCATTACTGCAATATGAAAGGGATCATACTGGATCAGCAATGCGATCTGAGGAGCCTGTTTGCCTGCTCCAGTTGTATCCAGTAATATATACCCTGCAGACAGCAAATGTAATTTGCGCTGCACAAAAATGGTATTTTGGTTGGGTTTTTTGTTGCAGGGTTTTTTTGGTGATTTTCCCCACGAGGGAGTAACTCAACTTTATGTAAAACCTAGTAGAGGCAGGATGTGTTAGTGATGGAGCTAGTGAAGGTAAAACTTCAGTTAGTTGTGTAAAATGTAGGTTTACGGAAGGCTTTAGGAACCCTACTGTAGGGTGACTTACATAAAGTTTCATACAGTCTGTCGACTCCTATATTTTCATAAACACATTCAGTCATCTGTACTATAATTAAAATGCAAGATAATTTTTTTTTCAGTGAGCAAGGCCATCGTTAAGGCATTTCCTCACTGTTTTGTCTGTGCTGTGTGGAATATCCGTGCAGGTCTGATACGTTTGCTACTGACAAATGATAGTCAATGGCTCTTGGAAAGTACGTGCTTTAACAGTTTCCCTTACATCAGCCTGAGCAGTAGTTACATTTACCCCATGGTATCTTTCAAGTCTACCATTGAAATTGCCCAGCACTTTGGTGCATGGTGGATCAGAGGAGGCAAATCAGAGCAATGTTGTAAGACAACAAAATTAAAAGTGTAAATTTTGAACTCCTAGCAGTGGAACAATTTAGGTACATTTGTGCTTCCAAGCACTAGAAAAGTAAGACTAACACCAATTACAATTTGAAGCTTCATTTAAACTTTTTGTTCCTTATGCCAAAACGAATTATATCTTGTATAATGCCAATTTTCATGCAAGTAATACAAAAGGAGAGAGTACTGGGGCTCTTTTATGAAATGCCTACATGGATTACTTGCCACACAAAAAAGCGCTCAATGAGTATGAGCTGGGAAGAAGGGAGAGGGTGCAACGTGTCAAAAGATTCAAAGGAAGAGGGAAAACAGGAGGCTGAAGAAAGAAAGCCAATTAATGAAAGCAAAACAAAGAGTATTTCTGAAGAAGTCAGGTGTTGCAAGTTAAAGCTGTCCCTTGTAGCCAACACATGCAGCTGATAATCCAGCTAGACACAGACCTTGGCAGCATGGTGGAGCCTAATCTTTTTATGGGGATTAACTGTTCTTCAGAATATTCTTCAGTGCCTCTGGCATCAGCTTGCTTGCTTTCTGTCAGCATACAAGGTTTTCTGATATGCCTTTTTTTTCCTGTTTTTTTCCCCAGAAGTGCAGCATATTTCTCTAGTGTAAGGAAAATTCCTCTTCAGGTCTATCTGAGTTTTATTGTGTCAAGTGAGTCAGCAAAACATGCTATGTTCTGGCATACTGTTGTGCTCTGGATACTGGTGCTGACGGCACTGACATGACTTTGTCTTGGCAGGGCGGATAGGAGGATTACCTCTTGAGTCGTGTGTTCATTGAGTTAGCATGTGTCGAAAGATAAAGAACTTGTCCCTTCGTTTTGGACTTGTGTAAAGTTCAAGTGAATCAAAACAAAGATACATACACAGCAAACACTGCATATACACTAGCACAGAGCCTGAAATAATTTAAAGGTTGTCCACCCTAAAGTGCTGCTGTACATTGGAGACAGAAAGCCACTTTCAGAAGCTGATTCAACCTTCCTGTCTTTCTCTGTTGACTGGCATGAGTCATGGCTGGGCTACTCTCTATACCTGAGTTCCTTGGTTAGATGGACAAACCTAGGCTGAATTCAATGACCCTTCCTCCAGGAGGTTTCTAAACTGTGAAGGTGATCATCTTGCTTCAAGCTATTCCTGTTTACAGTATGGTATCAACCTGATGCTTTATCAGTACAGCTGGTGGTGAATGTGTAACTACTGCTGCTGGCTGTATGGTTTTTTCCCCCTGAATTTTTCTCTGATGCTGAGTTGAAAAAATATGTTTGTTTTTCTTTTAGATAGTATATGAGTCTCTACAAGCGGTCTTTAAAAACAATTAATCAAAAGATGCATTTTGAAATCATATGTAAGAAATCAGTTGAGTCACAGAAGTATGGTAAAAGAGAAGTTAAAAAGATGGTGAATAAACTAAAACAAGGGCCAGGTCAACAGCAGTCATAGCCACAGGTGAAGATTTTTCTTAAGGAGAGATCACAAATTGCGTTATTTTATTCCCAGCACTACGCATAGGTTGTGTAGCATATCTCAAGCTTTGCATGTGTAACTCTTAGCTGTATTGAAAAGCATAACTAATAATTGTGGAATTTTACAGGTTCTTCAGGGACAAGTGTCTAACCACCAGATTGCTGTAGAAAAACTGAAAAAAGCTGCTGAAGTATTACTGGATACAAGGGGAGAATTGACACCAGACAAAGATGAGATTCAGAAAACACTGGGTAAAATGTTTATTTTTCTTAATACCTCTTTTTATCACTTGTATCTGCATGCAGGTACTGGAAGAGACAAAATACAGAGTTTCCACATTCTTGTGTCACAAGTCTGTGTTTTGTTGAGTCATAAGCTATTAACAACACAGTAGATTGATTGTTGATCAGTCTCCTACATTGATCCATATGCTTTTCACTGAAAAGCTGTCATTTTATTTTTTACAATTTTTTTTTTCAGAAATAGGGATTATGTTTAATTCCCATGTTACAGATGGGCGTGCCAAATAGAGTTAGTGATTTGCTGAGGATCATAAATTCTCCAGTGGGAAGGAGCATGTGTCCAAACAGTTATTTGAAGTTTGCTTAGCCAATGAAATATTTCCTTCTGATTTCAAGAAACTGTGACGAGCTGACCTTGGCTGGCTGCCAGAGGGCCACCCAGCCACTCTCTCACTCCTCTGGCCTAACAGGACAGGGGTAGAAAATAAGGTGGAAAAGCCCATGGGTTGAGATAAAGACAGCGAGATCACTTACCAATTACTGTCATGGACAAAACAGACTTGACTTGGGGAAAATTAAATGTCATTTATTGCCAAATAAAATAGGTTTTGATAGTGAGAAACAATTAAAGCACACCTTCCTCCCACCCCGCTCACCATTGCTCCTTCCTTCCGAACTTGCACCTCCTCCCTGCCAAACAGCGCAGCGTGGATGGGGTCTGGGTGGTTGTGGTCAGTCCATAACAGCCCCTCTCCACCGCTCCTTCCTCCTCACACTTTTCCCCTGCTCCAATGTGGCTCCTCTCCACAGGCCAAAATCTTTCGGATAATCCTGCTCCACAGTGGCTCTCTACGGGCTGCAGTTCCTTCAGGAAATATCTGCCTCCTCCAAGATAGGGTCCTCCATGTGCAGCAGTGTGGTTATCTGCTCCAGCATAGTCCTCCACAGGCATCAGGGGAAGCTGTGCTCCAGCGCCTGGAGCACCTCTCCCCACTTTTTCTTGTCTGACCTGGATGTCTGCAGCCATTTTTTTCACTTTCTTTTCCCTCACTTCTTGATACCAGGCAGCATTTTCCCCTTTCCTAAATACATTTTCACAGAGGTACCACCAGCTTAACTGAGGAGCTCAGCTGTGCCCTCTGGTGGGTCAGTTGGAGCTGGCTGGAACCATCTGTGTCTTCCCTGGAGCATCCCCGGCCTCTCCTCACAGAAGCCAAAAACCTTGCCACTACCAAAACCTTACCACCTGCACCCAATACTCCTTCCTGTCAGTTGTGAGAAGTAGCACAACATGACATTCACCACTGTCCGAAGTTTGAAGACTCTCTGTGTATATCACACAACTATCTCTTGCTGGAATCTCACTGGTAATTTACAGAGCAACAAAATAAAACAACTGTGGGCTTGCCTCTTTGGAGTTGGTGATGAATCTCCATGGGAGGTACATGGAATTTGTAAATTTCCAAGGTTTATCCCAAAAGCGTTGAATGTCTAATGAAGAACCATCTGGAAGAACCTTTCGGCTCTAACAATAACATAAGAGACATAATTGTAGAAGAGCTGTCTTAATGCTCTGCTATTTTATCTCTTGGGAACAGTCAACAGCTGTCGTAAGCTAGAGCTGCATGCGAACCAGCTTCTAAAAGCTGGGGAGTACAGCTGTAAGTTGCTCCCTCATTTCACTCATCCTGTGGGCTTCAGGGGTCTGTTTGAAGATTTTGATTTTTCCTTGTGTGTTTTTACTGAATAAAGCTGAATTTTTTGCTTCGTTCTGATGTAGGCAATTTTTGACTCTCACTTACCTGGTGAGAAATGGTAAAATAAATTAAAAGCTTAGTTTGGCTAAGGGAAAAGACTGAAATATATTTTCTCTTTATCAGATGATATTGTGGAGAGGTATGATAATTTATCCAAGTCTGTGAATGAAAGGAATGAGAAGCTCCAAATAACTCTGACACGATCCCTAAGCGTGCAGGATGGTTTGGATGAAATGCTGGATTGGATGGAGGGAGTTGAAAAGAGCCTTGAAGAACAAGATCAAGTGCCTTTGAATTCTGCTGCTATTCAGGATATTATTAGTAAAAGCATTGTAAGTAGCATTCTTTGAAAGAAGAAACATTTGTTTTATAATTCAGATTTCAAGAAAGATTTAAAATCTGAAGTTTGGTGCCTTTAATGGATTCAAAATACTTATTAAAGAGGACTGTTGCATCAAGTAAAACTGCACATAAGGATTTTTGTAGCTGAAATTGATAGATCTACACTGATGGTCTAGCTGTACTGATGTGTAGCTTCATACAGTGGATGAGTTTCACTTGTTAAAATCTAGTTCTAAGCAATACAAAGTAGTTCTTGCTTGTTTCAGATGCTGGAACAAGACATTGCGGGTCGCCAAAGCAGTATAAACACTATGAATGAAAAAGTGAAGAAGTTCACAGCAACAGCAGATCCATCCACTGCGTCCACACTGCAGGCTAAAATGAGTGAACTTGCAGGACGGTTTTCCAAAGCGAGTAACAAGCATAAAGAGAAGCTTATGAAAATGGAGGAGTTGAAGACTAAAGTGGAGTTATTTGAAGGTCTGTCAGAAAAACTTCAGTCATTTCTAGATGAGAAGAACCAGATACTCAGTGAGACAGAGGCACCAAGAAAGGACGTTAGTGAAGTGTCTCAGTATATGCAGGTACCGTACCACTCTGTGTGTGTATTGGGCGTTTCTAGTCCAACTCATCTCAGGGATTGAACAGTAAATAAGGCATGCTTCTTTCCCAACTTTGCTTGGTCAGCTAAAATCAAGAATTTAATTTGGAACAAATGATTGTAAAGTCTAACATGAAGAATGTAATCCTGTTTTGCAGGAAGCTAGTGTAGAATTGGCACAACATAAGAAGGATCTGGAAGTTTTGCAGCAGCTTCTTGAAGAACTTTCATCCCGTGCTCTTCCTGGAGATAAAGCATTGGTATTAGAAAAAGTAAATGCTCTGTCAAAGAAATTTAGAGAGGTAGAGGAGATTGTAAAGGAAAAGTAAGTCAAATAATTAAAATGTTTCCACCTTTGCTAATAATACAGTGTGAATGTTGTGATGGCTGCTGCCCTCTTGCATGCAATGTCAAGGAATTGCTGTTAACTACAGAGTGGAGGGGGGTTTTTATTTGAAAAAAAGAGAGATTCTATTTGGAAATGCCTCTGTAGTTAGAATGTTTCAAGAGCTCTAATGTTGGCTGTAAAGACAAGTAACTCTCCGCAAATTTTGTGACATTCACAGGATCCCGTCAGTTCTAAGAAAACCCTACTTCTCCGCTTCTCTGAAAGACTATAAATTGCTGTTCTTGCAAATTGCTTTAGAGTACTGTTTGGAATCAGGCTGCAAAAGAAAACCAGAGAAATTATTAGAGCTTCCGTATGAGTTACCTGTACAGCACGACTAGGTTTTCCACATTCTGCTCGTATCCATAAAAGTAGTTTTTGTGACTCTTTGAATTTAGGAATAGCAATGTCAGATTGATAGTATCTGGTGTTTTATCAGAAGGAGTGCTGACGTTCAGTGCTCAATTTCTTTTGTTGTCTTTAATCGTCTAGGGAAGAGGATGTATCATCATGTCAGAAACAAATGGATACTTTTGAGCTCCTTGTAGAGTCACTAAAGAAATGGATAAAAGAGACGACAGAACGAATTCCAGCATCACAACCGTCTCTGAACACGGAGGAATTAAAGAAACCTTTGGAAGATACATTGGTAAGACACTGTAGATGAGAAGTGACGTTTGGCTGAAGGAAGTTGGGCATCTATTAGTAACATCTATTAGTCTGAACTTCAGGGGTAACCAGTCACAGTAACCGGGACTAGGGAGCTTGCAGTCTACATTTACATTCCCATTTCTTTTGCATGTTTGGATATACTGAAGGGGATTCCCAAGTAGCAAAGTTATTCCTTTTTCTACACTAAATCTTCTAAGTCTGAAGATAGTTTTGTAATGAACAAATTACTGTTGTTCTTAACCAGAATTTAAAAGATGAATGGACACTGAAAGCACCTGAACTGCAGAAAATGAATAACAGAGGAACATTGCTGTGTAATCTAATCACTGCTGTGACTTCTCCTGCCAAACTGAGAGCAGTTGCAAAATCAGGTATGCATATATCAGTCTAACATTTCAGGAGTTCTTAAAACCTTTAAGACAAAAATTAAAATACTTCACCATTGTATTAGTTTTCTGAATATTATGGCTTGTGAGAGATCAGTTAGCCATGTCTGTTTTGACCATCGTTTTCTGCTACTGTCATTTAAACTAACTGCTGTAGCAATTCAGTACACATGCTGATTGCTTTACACTGCCAATATAGTGTAAGAGTGCTTTGATGTAAATGATTAACAGGTCCTAAAGCTGTTCAGTATGTAATTCCTAGATAATGAATAATACTGCAGTTGCCTTCACCTCATCCCAGGAAAGTTCTGATAATGAGAAACTGACTTATTCTGATCGGTGTTCAGTGCTTCACACAGCCACCAAGTCTGCAAGTAGGGCAAATACAAACCTGCTTTTGCAAACACCGATGTACCTGCACACCTTCGCTGCCACAGAGACAGGGCCACAAGGCTGTTCTGGGTGACACCAAACACACACATAAAGTTTTGCAGAGTCGTAGAGTTTTTGTTAGAAGGGTGATGATGAGGACATGGTTTATCTAAAAAGTGAGCCTAGGCAAGCCTTCTCATCCCAATATAATAGCATAATTAGTGCTAGTTCATATTTTAGTTGAAACAATAGCACGGAAGGGAATCAACTCCATCACCCAGCATGACTTCCCTGGGCCAAAAGGTGTTTCCACTGTGGAGCTTCAGCTAAATCCTTTTTACCGGTAGTCTGATTGTAAAGACAGCAAATCTATTTCCATGATTTTCTGTACTGTAGTATTCAAACGTTAATTTGTTTTACAGAAACCAGGAATTCTGCTAAGTATCATTCAAGCCGTAGTTCAAGGCACATGGTACCGAGGGTGTTTTAATGGCCATAAGCACATTTTCAGTCAGTTCTTGAATTTATTTCCAGACCTCCTCAGTTCAAGCGTGTTGGCTTTCGTTGGTTATCTGCAAAGGGCTGGGAGCATGGGGACTGCCAGAGGATACCTGTTTGGCACTTTCTTTTTCACATCTCTTTGTAGTAGCTGCCTCTGGTTTCATTCTTGTTTGAATTTTAAACAAAAAAATCTTTCAAAGAACATTTTGAAACCTTCTATGGGATATTTGGGCTCTGTTCTCTGCCCCTTTCTGTACTCCTATGCAACAAAATAGACAAATAATTAAATAACTAGCTTATAAGAGCATCTGTAATCCTGCAGACTAGAGTATTCGACCTCATAGACAAGAGCTGCACTGTGTATCACTTAATCACAGTTACAAATACTGGAGTCTGGCTAATAGGCCATGAAGATTTACAAGGCTCTGGCTGGGGCCTGTGACTTCTCTTATCTGGTTTATTTTCTCTTGCCATCCTCCAGCTGCCATTAATGTGGTCTTCACTGTCCAGCTGGTACTGCGGGATGGATACATATAGCCTTTTCCAAGGCAACTGTTAATCTTTCTCTGTTAATTGCTCATCTGGGAATACATATGTGCGGGAAAGCGGGAAGTGATTCTCCTTCCAGTTCTCTGTGGCTTGACCACTTGCCCCAGCTCTCTGGTCTGATGGCATTTTACAAAGCCTATGTAGCCCTGGTTCCAGAGGCTCTGAAATTCTGGAGAAAGGAAGGAAGTGACGGTAGCCGTATGGATGTGAGGAGGCCTCGCAGCTAGGGCATAGACCTTTTCTACTATAGTCACTTATTTAGCATAGCATTGTGAGTGGTAGAACTGCTTATACATCATGCATATGCGCACACCTAGATGTGCATCCCTGTGCACACCCACCCACTATGCACATGCTGTTTGTATCTGGTACCACTTACGGTACAAGCTGGCTGGAGCAGCTTAAAACGTAAAACAACCTTAAAATTTATAAACCAGTTTAAATAAAATATTTGCTATTACAGTGTTAGGATTCAGCTACTTCTTGAAGTTATAATGAGAGCTATGTATCGCGTTGTTATGAAGAGGAAATGCAGTGCTGGGTTTTTGGTGGGGAAAAGGCCCAGATAAGCACAAGATGGCATCTCTCTTGATCCACAGGTGGCACAATGTTAAATGGTGAAGGAGGAGCTCCAGGAAGTCAGGATTTCCTGAAAAATAAAGGTCAGTAAAAATTTCAGGATGTGATAAAGAAATGCACTTGCCAATTCCTGTTAAATATGGAAGTATTTTTTAAATGTTGTGTGCAAATCTGCTCTGTTTGTAGCAGTTACTACTGGAGTGAAATTTCACGTCACCATCACGTAAAGAAACTGTATTGACTAGGACATGATACTAAAATTGCAAAAATACCTACCTCCAATATTTTCTCTGAAGACAGATCAAGTCTAGCTGTGTTTTCTGAATCAATAAGTACTTCTGTAAACATGTACAGGGATAGCTATTTTAATATAACGCGTGGCTTTCGAGAACATGCTAACACGCATGTGTGTGGTTTGAAACTCTGACGCTCAGCAGCATTCATAACATGCACACACACAAACATACATATACAAAGACACCCACTTTATACATATTTGTATCACTGTCTGTGACCAACCCCTTTACAGAAACAAAGGAACTTACACAGGCACTTTATATGTGCTTATGCGTAGCCACTTACCACGTCTTGAGTCTGCAGCATCTGTTCTCCTGAACTGCAGTCTGTGTAGTACACAGTCTGCCTGCTGTGCTCTCGAAGTGCAAAAACACATTTATAATGGTACATGAATGTGAGCAAAATACTATTGCAGTAATATTAGGCTGTCATGTAAGTAACTGAACTGTCGTCCAGGATGTTCAACTTTCTGTCATGGAATTGTTGCTTAAAATATTAAAATAACAATGGGTAGAAAGATTGTAAGCTATTTGTGTACCTGTGTGTATTAAAGCAGTGATTTCTGTGAAACCAGAAGCTCTTGCAAATAGGAATTTACACTAGGCCATTCAGTTGTAGTGTTACCACATCTAGAGTGAACTGGAAATAGCTCCTAATACATTCAGCAACTTATCTGGGGGGCTACCAGCTATTGTAACTCAGAGTACTGTTAGAAGTTCTTAAGTCTAAGTATTGTTTGAAGGACTTGTAACCTCTAACATAGTCTTTGTGCATCTCTCCTTTTACAGAACTGACAACTGTTCAACAAGCCATGTCTGATGTGAATCACAGTTACGAAGATTTGGGAGTTTTATTGAA
Organism: Psophia crepitans; assembly: GCA_013399095.1. Lineage (NCBI taxonomy): Eukaryota > Metazoa > Chordata > Aves > Gruiformes > Psophiidae > Psophia > Psophia crepitans. The sequence goes on along the minus strand of VWZZ01003806.1, from coordinate 323,182 downwards.
GGAAAAGATTTCAGAACTAGAAAGTATGCTTTCAAAAATGCAGAATATTCAGGAAGAGTCAAGCTCAATGATGCAGTGGTTGCAAAAAATGGACAAAACTGCAGCAGACTGGGAAGCTGCTCCAACTGATAGTGAAGCAGTTAAAGCCCAAGTTGAGCAACATAAGGTACTTTGTGCCTTCAAATAATACTCTTTCTTGCAGTTACTGGGCAAATTCATTTTGAACAACCGGTGTCTCAGCCTAGCTTGATGTTGCAGAGAGTATTTAAGTGATCCTAGTAAGCATGCCAGCCGGGCTTAGAGCAGACCTGGCACACTGTGCCAGTGGAGTACAAGGAGCACTGCATCACAGAGAAGGAGCTATGCAGGTCAGAAGACAATATTTTGGTGACCAATTTAAATAGGTGAGGCTATGTTGATTGTGCAGTATATATTGGATTGCTTGTAAGATCTGAAGGGCTGCATCTACCCAAAAGCTGTTTCTGCAGCTGCTGGTTCACTGACACTCCACAGACCTCCCGGTCCCTGCAGCTGCAGCAGCTTATGCCTGTTCCAAGGCAGTGTTTCTCTTCAGCAGCCATGTCATGCTTATTAAGTTACATAGCTGCGCAGCAGGCTCCTCCCCACTTTTACACAGATACCAGAAAACCACTGAATCAGCAGTAAGCTCCTGTCCTGTTTCAGCACTGGAGATGTATGCTTCTCTAGCAATGAAGAACAATATTTACACATGTAAAGGTTCATCTATAAAGGGAGGTGTAACGGGTAGGGAAAAATCTTTCCTTGCCTGTGATTGTGGATAAGCAAGGACAGACTTTGATTCAACTGAGGTGGAACTTCTATATTTGGCAGGTCACCCTTAAAACTTAACCTGAAGAGCTACTAACTTTCCTCACTCAGATAGCATTTAGTCCTAAAACTCAGACCAAATGTGGAAGAAAACTAGCTCCTTATTTTTTAACAGAAGATGTGCAAAGCTAGCCCAACCATATTGCCCCCAGTGTTGTATTAGAAGGGTATTCACAGATAAGTGGAAAACTGAGCGAGTGCTCAGGCAAGTCATCCTTCTGATGCAGTTGGACCTTTTACTAAAAGTTCTAAATCAAGCACAGGCTTGTTCAGTGTTTATTTTAGTGAGGTTTGGATAATTAAAATGCGGCTCCACGGGGCACACTTTGTTACTTAAGACTATTCATGTACGAGCCCTTTGCCAGGCATAAGGAGTGTTAGCTCTGTCTGTAGGAATTGCTGCGGTATCTGTCTCCTGCCAGGTCTGCACTTTAACCTGTGATGCTCTTCAAGCTAGTTCTAGATGATCTACAAGAAGCAGTCTGTCTGTGATAGCAGGACTGTGATAGAGATAAATGAGGCTACCCCACACTCTGCGCTGTTGGTGCTACCTGGGTTATTTCTGCTGTGAACTGTAATTGTGCATTAGTCAGTCTGCCTTCTGTGCAAGAATGGATTCTAAATGTGTATGAATATCATGGCACCTAGCACATCTTATTTATCTGAATTCTTCTAGTTCTGTCACTTGTTCAAATTAATAATTATTATTAATATAGTTTGAATCTGTGAGGTTATCTCTTCCAAAAGAATTGACCAGCAACAAGTGCCATTTTAAAGTGTTTTGAGATTCATAGCAGAAAAGTAGTATGTAAGTGCTAGGTATTTGTTGTTTATCTTCATGCTTGGTGTCTCCGTATTATGAACTTCAAACTTTACGCTTTACCGTTCTTCTTTAGTCTCTTATTTATTTATTTAATCACTTGAATTTGCAGCTTTTTGAAACAGAATTAAAGCAAAGTGCAAATAAAGTGCAGGAACTAAAGGACAAAGTGACAGAGCTGTTGGAGAAGAACCCTGACTCTCCTGAGGCACCCAAGTGGAGACAAATGTTGGATAAAATAGGTACTTCAGTACAGCTGTATTACAGCTCAGACTGATTTGGAAGTTGTTTTATGATGAGCTTTTTTTAATGTATTAGCAATCACTAGTATTTTTAATATCTTGCTCCCTCCTACCCTTACATTCTGTGGAAAGAACTCCTGTTACAAGAGTGTAGATCTGGAGTAATTCCACTGATGTCCATGGGCTTTGAATTTGTATCAGTGGAATTGAGAGAGGCTACAGCCAGACTCCCTGTTTGAGAGGGCTTTATCTTTTTCAAACAATATGTGGCTAAAACTTGACAGATCAGTTATTGCTCCAGCTACATATGTTGTTGTTCTTGGAAAACCTAACAAATTAAGTTAATTCTAATTTCACAGAAAGAACAGTTTGAGGTGGTGGTAATGCTTTACTGCATGCTTTTTTCCCATGGACCAATGCTTTTGTCATTTTGCGGTTTTGGTGGCTTTTTACCATTTTCTAAAACTGACTCCATAAATTTTGCCAAAGAAATTGGAAATGACCATGTTCAGACAATAGATTTTGTGATACTGCAATGCATAATTTTCATGAGCTTTTAAAAATTCTTCTTAGGTTCGTCATATTTTAAATAAATAAGTCAATCTTGTGTCATACTGATAGGCATTTATATATTTAACAATAATCTTAAAGGTGATCCAGGAGAACTTGAGTAGTGTTGAAAGAGAATTAATACAGAACAGGCAGAGGTCAGAGACAGTGAAGTGGCAAAAGAAATTGAAAAACCACAGATGAAATTCAGGGACAAGGAGAGTTAGCAAAATATCAGAGCTGAGTGAGCAAGCACTGACAGTATCACAGAGGGAAGGGGGAAGTTACAAGACTACAAGACTCAGGGGCTTCTCTGGAAGCCACTTGCTACAAGTGGAAGAGACCATAGATTGGCCTAGGTATGAACATAAGCTCACACAGCACTTTTGAAATCACAGAATCATAGAATCATTAAGGTTGGAAGAGACCGCAAGGATCATCTAGTCCAACCGTCCCCCCACCACCTATTACCCACTAAACCATGTCCCTAAGTACCACATCCAACCTTTCCTTAAACACCTGCAGGGACGGTGACTCCACCACCTCCCTGGGCAACCCGTTCCAATGCCCGACCACCCTTTCCGAGAAGAAATTTCTCCTCATCTCCAACCTGAACCTCCCCTGGCACAACTTGCAGCTGTTCCCCCTTGTCCTGTCACTGGTTATCTGTGAGAAGAGGCCAACCCCCAGCTCACCACAACTTCCTTTCAGGTAGTTGTAGAGGGCAACAAGGTCTCCCCTGAGCCTCCTCTTCTCCAGACTAAACAGTCCCAGTTCCTTCAGCTGTTCCTCATAAGACCTGTGCTCCAGCCCCTTCACCAGTTTCATTGCCCTTCTCTGGACACGCTCCAGGGCCTCAATGTCTTTCTTGTGGTGAGGGGCCCAAAACTGGACACAGTACTTGAGGTGCGGCCTCACCAGGGCTGAGTGCAGGGGGACGATCACCTCCCTGCTCCTGCTGATACAGCAGCTTGTGTTCCTGATACAAGCCAGGATGCTGCTGGCCTTCTTGGCCACCTGGGCACACTGCCACATACCCATGTACAGAAGTATTCTCACTGCCTGTCATTAGGTACCTGGGTGAGATGTTTACATGAGGCAGTTAATCTCCACAGGCTCCTAATACAGACATTTGAAAGGGGTAAACTCCTTCAGAGTACTGTTCGGAGTAGAAGCCTAAAATAGGGTTTCTGCTCACCCTTGGAAAGGTATGTTTCTTTTTACGGAATAAGCAGGAAGATTTATCTATCTAAATCAGGCACCTAAGTTATAACTGCGTATAGCCCTTTGGCTTTCCTGTCATTTGAGACTGAAGCCTGAATTTGGTGGTATTTCACTTAGTTATATTCTAATCCAATTTTATTACACATTGTATATTCATTGCTCTCAAAATTCCGCACGTGGCTGTGCTAAACTGCAGACCTTCATCCGAGTGTATGTGGATCTGACTGTTAAAAGATGTATTTGCCAAGTCACTGCAATAAGGCATCTGGAGTTAATCAGCTAGAAGCCTTATTAGAGAGCTCTGTTTATGTTTCATATATAGTCTGCTGTCTGACAACCCATCTGCTAGGACATGCATGCAATATGTTAACATTATCATTGTTAGATTCCAAATGGAAAGAGCTCAATGAAGTTACATCTGAGAGACAACAAAAACTGGAGGAGTCTTCAAATTACCTGACCCAGTTCCAGACAGCAGAAGCTCAGTTAAAGCACTGGCTCGTAGAAAAGGAGCTAATGGTCAGTGTGCTGGGACCGCTATCAATTGATCCTAATATGCTGAATACACAAAAGCAGCAGGTTCAGGTGAGTCATGCCAACATGCATTATTGATTTAACGTGGGGTTTTTTGTTATTAGCAAAGTACTGTTTTGCATTTAGATAGAGTGCAGCACAGTTGGTATGAGCTGCTACGTTTGTTTATCAGCAAATATCAGCCTAAGTCATACTTGACAGTAATTTAAAAAAAACTATCATAAGAGTGAAGAGAGATCAGAGCAGCTAAAGGAAAAAAATGTGAAGGAGATACTGATCCTCTGATACATTTTTGTGTTTTCACCATAATGTGGTTTCTCTATAGTCACATGAAAATGTTCCTTGAAGTGATTATTAATTTGAGTACAACATAAAATTCTATGGTCAGTCCTCATATACAGTCTACGCTGTAGAACTAGCTTTTTGAGATTTTATTTGCTTGACTGTGCCAGTAGCTGTAAAAATGTGAACAGATTTGGGGACAAGACTGTGAAAGAAGAACAAGTATACTGAAAAAGTGGAATAGTTTACTTACAGAAGTGTAGCAAATTGCAGACAAAAGAAACATTAAATCAGACAAAGTTGCAGAAACCAGAAATTTTAATTTCAAACATTTCTGTTGCTGCCAGTTGTTTTAAATTGTGATCAGAAATAACATTTTTATTTTGCAAAAATGTTATTAAAGCTGGCATATCAATATTGATTAAAATGAAGTGTTTAATACATGAACTGTGTTCTAATACGATGTGAAAATAACTTCATATTGGTTTGTAAGTGCTTAAAAAATCTCGACAGCTGGCATAAGACTATCATGTATGTCTTAACAGTCCTTAAAAGTTAAACTTACGTGACTTAAAGAAAATGTTTGCAATGTTCTGTGAAGTAAAACTATGATAATGGTCCCTTCTTCTGCAAGCACTGTGACTTACTGCAAAAAAAATAAAATACTGGGAACCAGTAATGTACACTTTAAAGGTCTTACAGTACACGTTCAGTCATTCTGTGAATTATCCAAATATTCTCTGTGCTGTAATGGTACATTGCAATATTATGTCAGAATACACCTTCTTTGAAGTTCTACCTTAAGACAAATATCAAAACTGTCTAGGAAAGAAGAACTGCTTGAAATGAAACAGCGATTATTTTACTTGGTATGGTTACTTAATTACTATAGTATCAACAAAATGTATTGTTTACTTGTATCTGCTGACTGAATTTGTATTAGATTATGTGTAAATTAATCTCATTTTTTCTGGTTCTTTGATGCAAACGCTTGGAAACAACACTGTTTATGTGTACAAGACAATTATTTCACTGTCTTTTAAACTCAGAGATTGATTACTCAGTAAGAGAGCTTAGCTGCAACAAATTCTGCATGAGTTTTGTCAAAAGTACTGTACTTCTTTTTTTCATGAGCTAAATGCTTTTTAAAATTTTCTTTCTTCCCAGATTCTGCTCAAAGAGTTTGACACCAGAAAGCCACAATATGAGCAGTTAACTATGGCTGGTGAAGGGATCCTGAAGAGACCTGGTGAACATCCACCCTCTCATGAAACTGTAAAAGAGCAACTGGCAGCTGTGGCACAAAAATGGGACAGTCTAACTGGCCAGCTGAGGAACAGATGTGACCGAATTGAGCAAGCCATAGTGAAAAGCACAGAGTATCAAAGTCTACTCAGAAGTCTGTCTGATAAGCTAAGTGCCTTGGATAGCAAACTAAGCAGCAGCCTGGTTGTGAGTACACAACCTGATGCTGTGAAACAACAACTCGAAGTTGCTAGAGAAATGAAGGAGGAAATAGAACAGGAAATGAAGAATGTAAATGCAGCTCAAGCTCTTTGTGAAGAGCTGTCAACACTGGTTGGAGAAGAGTATTTGAAAGCAGAACTTATGAGACAGTTAGATGGCATCTTAAAATCATTTAAGGATATTGAGCAAAAATCAGGTTAGTATTTATTTAAAGAAAAGTGGTAACAAAGGCATAAAGTAAAGCATACAGTCTCATTTGTCTTTATAGAGATGTTGAGTGAGCTGAGCCTGACGCAGCTTTCTATCCTGTCCAACCCCCAAGCATTTGTACATTAGAATTTAGAAGAGTCCTCATACCTTGGAAAGGTAAAAACAATCCTTGGTATCTGTAGCGAAGAGTTTGGGAGAAAATTTGAAGCACAGTAGCAGGACTGCTTTTCTCATCACTTCCTTCAGGTGCATCTTCACTGAATACCAAAAGTTCATTGAGCTACATAATGGCATAGTTGCAGAGTGTAAGCCAAAACTGTCATTTTTAGGCAAGCACCAGTTAATGGCTGTGGTAATTGTGTAATACTGCTTGTGGCAGAAGAGGGACAGTAGTCTGCAGCCTTTTCTTACCCTGTGAACAACAGAACTGAGCAAGCAATGCACTGCAAGCAGTATCATACTTTGTTCTCCTTAACAGCCTCAGTTTTAGCTTCTTAATTTCCTCTGGTCACAATGAACTTCGAAGGATCTCCCCAAGAACACATACTGCCTGCAGGCCATGGGTTTGACACTGCTAGGCTCAATTACTTAATACTCCCTGTGCTTACACTTCATAATACCATCAAAAACACGATTGCGTTTTTTACCCCCAAAATCTGCCTGAATGGGATTCATAGAGACAGATTGGCTAAGCTCACCTCATTTGAGTCATGTCCAAACGCCTTCACTGCTCTGCTGTAGTACAGGCACGAGTCTGTCCCTTGCAAGAAATTCAGTTGACTTGGTTGTCTTCCAGTTGAACACTGCATACTGAGGACCAGCTTTAATGATGATTCGTAAAAAAGTCAATTATTATTTCTTCACCAACTGCTAGCAGGTTCTGATAGTGAACCTCTGTACTGTCTTCTCTTTTGTAGATAACCATGTTCAGCAGCTTCAGTCGGCGTACGCAGCTTCTCATCAGTTCCAGCAAATGTCTAAGGACTTTCAGGCCTGGCTAGGCAAAAAGAAAGAGGAGCTGAACCAGGCTCGTCCTGTGTCAGCCAAACTTGATGTCTTGCAGTCACTAATTGAAGAACAGAAGGATTTTAAGACGACCATGACCGATCAGATTAGTTCATACGAAAGAATTGTTGCAGAAGGAGAAAGTATCTTACAGAAGACTCAAGGAGCTGACAAAGCAGCGTTACAAGCCCAAATTGCCACACTCAGAAGTAACTGGGATGAAATGAATAAGCACGTAAAAGAAAGGCAAGATAAATTAACAGATTGTCTGGAGAAAGCTGTCAAATACAAGCAGCATATAGAAAATTTGCAGCCATGGATAGAGAAATGCCAAAGCAACCTGTGTGAATTAAAAGTTGGCATAAACCCTGTTGAAATAGAGAATTCTATTGTTCAGGTGAGGGCCTGGCAGAAGGACCTGGATAAACACCATGGGATGGTGGAGCTCTTAAATAATACTGCTGAGAGTTTGCTCAATGCAAGTCAAACAGATAAAGAAATTATTCAGGAAGAAACTAAGGTGCTGAATCAGAAAGTGAATATGGTCACAGAACAATTACATAAGAAGAGAGAGTGCTTGGAAAATATGGCACAAAGGCTGAAAGAGTTTCAAGAATCATCCAAGGAAACTGAAAAACAGCTCAAAAGTGCCAAAGAGCATTTGGAAGCCCACGACTCACTTGGACCTCAGTCATTTAGTAACAAACACTTGACAATGATGCAGGCCCAGCAGAAAGCCTTGCAGGCTTTAAAGCCTCATGTTGATTTAGCGAAAAAGGTTGCCCAAGACCTGGTGGTAGAAGCTTCTGATTCAGCAGGTGTCTCTGACCTTTTGCTCCAAGCTGAATCTTTGGAGCAAGAATACACTGCAGTGAACCGGCAGGTTGAAGATAGGTGCTCCTTCTTAGAGACAAAACTTCAGGGAATCGGCCATTTCCAAAACAGCATCCGAGAGATGTTCTCTCAGTTTGCAGAGTTTGATGATGAACTTGATAGCATGGCTCCAGTGGGGAGAGATCTCGAGGTGCTGCAGTCACAGAGAGAGGACATAAAACGATTCCTGAAAAAGCTAGAGGATCTTATCATGAATAATGAAAATGCTAATAAAAACTGTAAAATGATGCTAGCCACAGAAGCAGAAGCTTCTCCTGATCTTGTTGGTATAAAAAGAGACTTGGAAGCTTTAAATAAACAGTGCAACAAGCTACTAGACAGAGCAAAAGCCAGGGAAGATCAAGTGGAGGGTACTATTAGCCGTGTAGAGGAGTTTTACAGCAAGCTAAAAGAATTTTCCAGTCTGCTTGGGAGAGCTGAAGAACATGAAGAGTCACAAGGTCCTGTTGGAATGGAAACAGAGGCTATTAATCAGCAGCTGAATACATTCAAGGTAGGAAGCTTTCTTTCTTACCACTATAAAGTATTTTACCACAATGCAGTTTTAGTAAATGTCTTTGTGAAAAGGATTAGTTAAGTGCAGTCCTTGGAGGAGTCTTGTTTCACAGCAGTCAGTTCTACCTATATGCTTTTAATCTGTTTTAAATGGGATATCCTCTTGTGCTCCAGAGAAGCTTTCCTTTGCTATGGCTTGGCAGCCATTGATAGCTTTGCGTCCCAGCTCACAGTTCCTGCACCTCAGTTCCCTCTTCACCTCTCTTCACTGGCTTGTTTCCTTATGCAATCTAGCTACCTTTTCTGGCTTTGAGAGCTGCGTATTGTCTCTACTCTGATGTCCGTGTGTTACATAAACTTTCCTCTTCACTGTGGTGTGAGTTTTAAACTTCAGTGGTCACATACCACCCCATACTCACTTTGCTCCTCTGAGTAGTTTAGGTTTTTTCACATGGGTATAGGCATCAGCATCTGTTTAAGACCTTATGTTTTGCTGTTTTCTGTTCTGACACACTGGCCAGTTTTACCTCACTGAATCCCACCCTTACCTAGGAAATTGCTAATGAGATGAAATCAGGTAAAATAACCCCACTTTTCTATTGGATGTTTACTATATCATCTTTATGTCCTCACAGAAAGGACATAAAACTATTGGAGAGTGTCCAAAGGAGGGCAACAAAGATGGTGAAGAATCTAGAGGGGAAGAAGTATGAGGAGAGGCTGAAGTCCTTTGTCTTGTTCAGCCTGGAGAAGAGGAGACTGAGGGCAGACCTCATGGCGACTTAGAGCTTCCTCACGAGGGGGAGTGAAGGGGCAGGTGCTGATTTCCTCCCTCTGATGACCAGAAATAGAACCTGAGGGAACAGCATGAAGCTGTGACAGGAGAGAGTTAGGTTGGAGATCAGGAAAAGGTTCTTCACTCAGAGGGTGGTTGGGCACTGGAACAGGCTCCCCAGGGAAGTGGTCACTGCACTGAGCTTGACTGAGTTCAAGCAGCATCTGGACAACACTCAGTCATCTGCTCTGATTAGGCTGGTCCTGTGTGGAGCCAGGAGTTGAACGTGATGATCCTTATGGGGCCCTTCCAACTCGCGATATTCTATGATTCTGTGATTTATCCAAAACGCACTTTGGAGCTTCTGTGCCTAGCCTTGTTAATAGCCAGTTAGCTCAAAACACTGCGTTGCAGCAATAGCGGCTGTAAGTTGTGCTTTGGCGCTGGAATGAAGTACAGATATTTGCTCGTTTTAAGTTACAATAAATGAATTTACAGTGCTCACTGAAAAGATTTATAAATCCTAGAGATGTAAGCAATGTTTGAAGAAGATCATAAATCTCCTAATGGCTGTATAGTAGCACTGAATATTCTGAGCAGATTTGGTTTCATTTCAATCTAATACCAATTCAAATGTTTGTATGATTTGTACATTAGTTCACAGTTAATCATGAAAACAAACCTTCCTAACAGGGTTTGATAAACCATGCTGTTAAAAAAGGTGACCTTGGGAAAAAGTCATTACAGGCTTGGCCCAACAGAGGGTGCGTTTCGCTTGTTTAAACTGAAGGAAAACTAAAACTGAAAACTAAGCTGGGAATTTTGGATGCAAGTTACTGTGAGTTTTGGTGATCTTTCAGAATGCATAAATAGAGACAAAAATCTTGAACAAATAGTTACATTATGAGGAGATTCCATTAGACTGGGAGGATTAAAATTGTATGCCAGTCTGTCCTAACAAGTCTATCTCAATTTAAAAGAGAAACAAATGGCTTTTCTTTGTATATGGTTAGTAAAACACTTTGGATATGGGAAAATAGCAAAAGCTCCTGCTGTGATTTCTCTTGCTTAGGCCAACTGTACAAGATTTCATTTGTAGCCAATTTGTGATCTCTGATTTTACCACATTTCTTCTGTTTTCAAACATTAGGTGCAGCTTTAGGTCTTTGTTACTATATATATTTATATCTATTTTTGGCTACAAAGAACAATGCTTTTAGGGAGAAGCAGCCTGATGAGCAGGCAGTAGAAGAATCCGGTTCCCTGTGCTTTTTCTCAGTGTCGTACTCTGTCAGGGCACTGGACAAGACACAGCAGTTGTACAGTTCGGGAGTGAGAGCCTTCTCTGGGCTGTGCAGACCTGTGAGGAGGCAGGGTTCCTGCAACCAAAGAGCTTGGACAGTATAAAGACCAAAAAACCTGCAGAGGCTTAAAGGAGGACAGTGATAACAGCATGTTTATACCAGAACTCTGCTCCAGGATTGTATTTATATTAGATATTTATAAGCTGAGAAATGTGTTTTGCTCAAAGCAACTATTTTTAGGCCGTGCGTTTGCTTATGAGTGAAAACACAATGCCATTAAACAGGAGGTGGAAAAAGATGAAAGGGTGAAGGGGTTGTTTAAATAAGTGAAGAGCAAATGCAGGAATAAAGACGCAGAGTGGGGAGCCTTTGAAGAACGGAAATGGGAAGTCCAGAATGGAAATTTGACTAGATGAGGGCGGTAGGTAGCAGAGGGATACTGACAGCAGTAGAATCAGTATCAACCATTACTCTCCTAATACTAGGTGTGCGTGCTGCTGGGGCACAGCGAAATTACAGGAGGTAATGTACCTCTTCATGCTCTTTACTTTTCCAGAGAGCAATTTTACCTGAGGCAGCAAACTGTAGGGAGACTGGCTCCCACAAATCCTGCTCCACTCGTGGTGTACTTGCTCACGTTTGTGCACGTACGCAAACACACACAACCTGAAAATGTGGCTGTGGCCACAAAACCACAGTCTAGCTCCTCATTACGTCTTTAGCTTCTGTGGTCAAGTACAATCAACTTTTGTTCTTCAAGAGTAAAGCAAAAGAGTTGTTCTTTGGTAGATAGATTTATTCACATGAAATCTTCACTTTCTTCAGGGAGAGATCTCGTGTAATGGGCCAGAGGTGGTTTTTGTGGTTTGACCAATTTTTATGTACAAAGAGTTAGAGCTTTATGCATCTTCTTGGCATGACATTCAAATGCATAGTTATTAAAAAAAAAAAAAGGCTTTGAGTTGTATTTTTATATATATTTATATAACAACATATAAATGTATATACATACTTGTTTTATTCATATTCCTCCATTGTAATCTACTTACTCCAGTCAGTATAGGGTGTTAAATTGAAAGTACTTATTGTCAATGCTAAACTATGTTTATTTAAAAGGCAGATACAAAATTTGCTTTCTCTACATGAAAATCTCCAGTGGAGTTCATTTGAAAGTAGAATCCTGACTCTTACTTCACAAAGTACGCCAGGAAGAGTATAACCAAATGAAGAATTTGTCTGAATTAATATAAACATACAAAATTAATTACCAATTAACCCAGCTTTGTTAGATACCTTTTTCCCCCAAGTCTGTACGCAATGCATAGATTGGTACTAAAAGGAAATGTTAGTAAATTAGGTCTGTTGAGGTCTTAAGGCTGCTGCCTTTCTTCAAAAGCAAAACACAAAAGAATTATGCAAACAGGCTAAACAGAACGCCCTGGGTTTGAGTACCACGCAGTGCTAGGATGTTTGCAGTAGGAGCAGTATTTGCAGCAAATTTCTCTCGAAAACACCCAGAAGTTGAATTATTTTGCTTCTTGAAACCTTTGCACAATTCTTTGTACTGCCATTAGAAGGCATTCTTTTTAGTAAAACCTACATGGCACTGTTTCAGCTTTCATCAGTATATGGTTCATTTGATTTTTGCTTTTATTTTTGGAACAAAAGTAGATGTAGTCGTTAGAGGTTACCTTCTAATTGGGCTTTATGGGAATTTTTAGCTAGCTGGAGTATTCCTGCCAATGAGCTTGAACTAAGATTTTAATTGGCTTATCTTAGTTGTGTAGAGTCTGTCCCCTGGTTTTCACTTTGAAGGCAGATAATGCTGAAAGAATAATCAAAGGTTTCTCTTGAAGCTCAGTAAGAAACTAAGAGTGCTGCATTTCCCATGCGCTGGTTTACAAACTCTGGAATAAGATATTAACCTTCCTTGGGATTTACTACATTAGGATCTGTCTTGAAAAGCAAAGGTAAAATAAGCAACTGTTTCAACTTTTTTTTTTTAAGTATTGCATTTCAAAGTGACTGGTGCATCATGAGTTTTCAGTAGATACAGTGAAAATGGTAAAATATTTTTTAAATGTTAATAAAATCCTGTTGCTGTTCAACAAATATAGACCAATTGCAGTTATATACTTCCCCTATAAAATGGTGCGGCATTCTTTGAATTCAGTAAGGATCTGTTTGTGAGTGTTTTGGGTGAGAATAACCACGAATGACAGGACTTCAAAGAATGCTTTTCTCATCTTTGCCATTATAGTATATATTCTCAGTTAGAGAATCCAGAGCTGAGTATCTGTTTGGCAGATTTTTAATACGTTACGGCTGCTCACAGGAGAGGAGGAAGAGAGAATTTGTCTCACATGACTTTAATATTGTGATATGTAGCTGACTGCGTATCAAGTAACTGAATAAAGAAGTGTGGTGGTTGTTTTTCTCGCATACGGTGTATCCTGCTCGCTGCTTAACTCAGGAAGCTCCAGCTGATGGTAGTAATGCCCTAAGTTAAGTTCTAGCACAGAGTGCCATATGCTGCCCTTAAACTCAGGTCTGAATTGTCGCTGTGACTGATGGCTGCTGTCACACAAGCGGTCATTAGGGGTATGGTTTCTACTGGTGCAGCAGCAGCTTGGTCATGGCAGCTTCTCCTGCACTGTTGGCGAGTTACCTGCGAGTCTCCCAGCCCTTCACCTACACGATGATGAGCTGGAAGTGGAGGTGCAAAGTGTCGAACCTTATTTGAAAGATCTGAATGTCCAAAACCTGAATCTTTGTCCTGTCAGGCTGCTTTTGTGCCGCTCGAAGTCCCTTAAAAAAAAAGTTTCTGAACATAGATACTTTTTTCCACCATTGTAATGCTTCGGTGGGAGCGAGGTGGCTTGGCGCTGCCGCCATCCTTGGGCAGCGGTTGTCCTGTCAGGTGACACCACCCTGAGCTGTTGCCTCAGAGCCAGGACGTCTGAAGTAAATCAAAACTGGACCGAATGTCTCCCTTTGCACGTCAAATGGAGTAAAATGTAACTGTTCCAAGACCACTGAAGACGAGTTTGAGGAATTTTTTAAATAATACACAGATAAGCCTTCGATTTAACTCCTCGTGTGAAAGCGCCTATTTAAGCGACGCCTTTACCAGGCGGGGTGGTTGAAAGCAGCGCGGACCGTGGCCAGAGTTCCTCTGAGGGGGGCGAGCCGGCGGGAGCGGTGTCGGCTCACCTTACCGAGCCGCGCCCTGCTGCCTTCTCGGTCGGGGCGATCCCTCCCGGCTCCCGGAGCAGCGTGCCGCCGCGCTCCTGCCT